>VTFQ01000004.1:3769391-4209391 GCA_036281575.1 Ancherythroculter nigrocauda | reverse complement strand
CGTCACTTTACAGCTAGAGAGGACTTAAGTTTCTGTGTGTGTGTATATATATATATATATATATATATATATATATAATCAGTACATGTATATTGCAGAATTCATTTGAACTACTTATAAGGTGCATTTTGTGCTTTCTGGAGCTTGACCTGGCAAGTTTGCCTTTGCTCTATGGAAAACAGTAGAGTGAACATTCAATCCTTTTTTTTTTTTTTTTGTTCCACAGAAGAATGAAACTCATTCAGGTTTGGAACAATATGAAGATAAGAGAAAAATTTAGCTTTATGATTGGATAGGCTGGATTTCTTTTCAAACCTTTTAATGAAAAATGCCTGTCAGTACATGAACAAGAACACTGATGCTTTAGACCATTTCAATTGAAAGAAGCAGTAATTACAGTCTGTCCATGAAGCACTAGGAATAGTTCTCATATCACCCACCAGCCAGTGTTGAACTCTACGTGGGCGTCAAACAGGGCCACCACAGGGGCAGAGGCAGCTCTCCAGCCACTCACACGTGAGCGGATCAGCCCCTCCTGCTTACTGTGCCGCACCATTTTAATAAAACCGGGCTGCTTGGCGTTGGTCTCCTTCACAAAGTCCTGCAATTTCTCCTTTAACTCGTCTGGAAGGAAGAGAGAGACAAAGAGAGACAGAGATAGAGAGAGAGAGAGAGAGAGAGAGAGAGAGGGGAAGAGCTGTAACATTACAATGCCTCCTGGAGGACTATCCTCATTATCCCTGGACACAGCAAAGAGGATGTTGTTTCTGTGTTTGTGTGTGTGTGTATGTGTCAATATGGACTCATGGGTCTGCCAATCTTGTTCACTTTAACTGAAAAGCGGTTCTGAAGCAAGATGTGGAACTGAATGTGATGCTTGAGTAAAATGCTTTGCTCTCACACCAAAAAATACAACATACAAAGTTCATCACACCTGACTTCGCTCCCTTCAGTATCTAAACAATGTACTGTATGTACATAGATATAAACAAAATAAAAGATATGGTGACCAATTATTATTAATTAATTAAGTATTAATTAATACAATTATTATTATTATTATTATTATATTACTGGTGCTCATTTATGAATAATGGTTCTTATTATTATCAATGCTGCTATTTTTTGTTATATATTTTTTTCAATATTTCACTATGTCAATGTCACTAACATCTACAATATTGATAAAACTTTAACAATCTGGCAAAAAGTCAAAATGAAGGTGCCTCACATGAATATATAATGCAATCCAAGACGTAGTGTCATTAAGTTTTCATTTTGGTCCTCTCATGTGTTATGCTTCACTGTTAAATTGAATTCCTGTGATTTATTTTTAATTTCACCTTTTTCTCACACTCAGAGAAGAAACTAGAAGAAGAGAGGCTGAGATCTTGAAGAGACGGGGTAAAAAAAAGACACTTTCACATTCCATACAATGTATTCATTACTGTATTTCATAAATTGCTGGTGTTCAGACTGCAATGAATCTACTTTCAAATGTACTTCTCTAGATATAACATTTGTGAGATCTCAATCAAGTGAGAAACTTCCAATGAGATTTGAATATGTGCAATGTCAAGTAAAAAGAAAAAAAAATAAATCATGGTAATGCACCCGACAGCATCTCTGTATCATGGTACCACCACCACGTTGCTTTTTGGTAAGAGTTTGTGTAGTTTACCCAGTACACAGCCTAATCTTCTTATTCCCTGTTTGCTGAGGCTAAATTGACTTTCTATCAAGTTTGCATGACAAACATGTTTGATGATTTTGCAGATGGTGTAGCCACAGGACAGGGAGAAAATTAATTACACCAACTCAATTATCTGTTGCTGTTAAAACAAATAAATGAACACAAAGACTTCAAAAACTAAAACACATCCAGACACGGCCCAGTGGAACACAAAGGTTTTTTAAAAACCTTTTAAAGGCGTAATATAGTGAAATGGCTCATTATCTCTTTGAGTAGAAATTTAGTTTCTGAACATGGCAGGATTTATTTTGTTTCATTTTATTTATTTATTTTTTGGCACAGTCCCCCAAACCCTTCACTAGCAAGTTCTTATAACTACAAGTCATGACATCAGTCCTGCTATGGCAATTTACAGAAAAAAGCTATTAAAATTACTACTGTAAAACCTGTTAATTGGTTAACTGTAATTTCCTTTTCAAATAGGAACGTTGACGCTGCATCATGGCATTAACGCTATGGGAATGCTTCCATGTGAGCGTGGCCTCGATATGGTTTTAACCAGAAGCTCCCAGGTCTTTCAGCGTTGATTTGTTTTACTCTGTTCAACAAGCGTCTGTGCTAGTGTTGCACAGCCATGATGGTATCCCCCCTCAGCTTGGCGACGTTGGTATTGCTGTTCCTATAGCGCTAATGCCATGACACAGTGTCGAAGTTCCTATTCAAAAGGTAATTTGTACATTTGTAACCTGGTTCCCTGAGAAGGAACGAGATGTTGCATTGTGTTGCCATGCCTTGGGGCATGCTTGAAGGCGCCTTCCTTCACACAACAGAATCTGATGGCATGGTTTTCATTCATAGCTTTGGTGACATGCTACGTAGCTACCACACACTAGCCAATCCAGTATTGGCATGTTTGCACACATGCTTCAGACACCGGCTCACAAATATGAAGAAAGACTGACAAACTGAAAGTCTGTAAGCAATCTTATTGGGTTCTTGAGGAGACATTTTAATTAAGTTCTTGGTGTTAAAATTACTTAAACTGATCTTCAGTGTCTTTCCTTCTGCTGAGATAAGCAAATGTTTTTGTAGGGTTGGGTGACACCTAAGAATTGACTCTCTTTCAGTGTATAAGTTGGAATTTGAATTGTATTGGCCATTGCAGTATAGTATAGATCCTTCTGTCCGTCTGTCCATCCATCCATCCATCCACCCACCCATCCATCCATCTATCCATCACGCCAGCCAATCGAGTATTGACATTTGCACACATGCTTCAGACACCGGCTCACGCATAAGCATTCCCATACGCATGACGCGGCGTCTCGTTCCCGCTCAGGGAACCGGGTTACATGCATAACCTGAGACGTTACCATACCACATACAGGGAAGAAAAGCAAATGGTTTAACATTGCATTATATGTAATTTTACTGTAAAATTTTACTGTCAATTTTGCTTTTTTAAAGTAAAAACTATGAATTACCTTATAATTTACAGTGAAAATCATTTCAGTTTTTTGTTAGTTCAAGTAGATTAGTATATTAACTTTATATCAGTTATCAGTTGCAAAATAGAATGCTATCCCATAATACCTGGAACATTATTTCTTTTGAATTTCTGCCAACCAGAATATTTCAGGTATTTTTAGGGGCATATGTAAAGAATGAAATCTCTGATAGAAAGAGATGGTGCTGTGAACTAAGTATGTTCTTCAGACACATGATTCCAGAGTAGGCGATGATTGACTCAACTTGTAATATCGGCCAATCGCAGTGATTGTTATCTGACAGTTGTTTTTCTCTATTTTCTTGCCCTTAATGAACATGACACTGGCCACAGGTATGACAAAAGCTAAAGGTCACTTATTTTTGCCACAATCCAATTCACCTTGCCCTTGAGTGGGATGTTGTGTTCAGCCAGGCTCATGCCTATAGAGTTTATCCTTGAGCGAACGGTGTCCCTCATCGATCACTGAGATTGTGGAATTGCACGAGTGAACGTGAACAGAATGTCTCTTTCAAAAGCCAGAAAACATTGGATATGAACAGCTTGTGGCTCGACAAATTGCTCTAATGCTTTACCCCCGCCTGCAAATATGAGTTTTATGATTGAACCGGGAGACGCTAAACGAAATCTGTTTTCTGATTTTATTTGACAGCAAAAATTCTCCCTTTATCTTCAACCTCACCAAAAACTTTCTTCAAAGCTTATTAGAGCAGAACTTTCATCTCTGTCAAAAATGACTGATTAACAAAATGAACAAATAGCTATTGATTGGGGGGGAAAATGGTGAAGACTTGTAATGGTTTATGTAGATCATAATAAAACAAAGCATAGCAGGTCCATTATCACAGAGCTGTTCATGACTGAAAGCATCAATCTTTCATCACCATTATCTCAAGTGCACTTCTTGTTTCAGTCGATACAAAACACTAAGTTTGTCTGAATCTACAACTACTATCATTGTAATATGAAGGAAGACTGACATGCTAAAGGTCTGTAAGCAATCTTATTGGGTATCAAGCTTTTGATGACATATTTTAATTAAGTTGTTGGTGTTAAAATTACTTAACGTGATCTTCAGTGTCTTTGCCTCTGCTGAGATAAGCAAATGTTTTTGTAGAGTTGGGTGAAACCTAAGAATTGACTCTCTTTTAACTTATACATTGAAATTTGGATTACATCTCCATCCATCCATCCATCCGTTTTCTCTGTCCACACCTCCATTTAATGGACATCCTGTCTTGTCTGTCAATCTTATAGAGACCTATTGGTATGAACGTTTGTTCAAGTTCTCTGATGAAACCTGGTTTGCCTCTTGGAAGATGTCCTTATTTTCCCTGGTCTTACAAAGAGAATAATTCAATCTTTGTGTATGTCAATATGGACTCCTGGAGCTGGGACAGCTAAGCTGTATTGAACTGAATGTGAAGCTCTTACCAATATAATACAACATTCATGAAATCAATTCAACACTCCTTCTAACAGCTCAAAACCCATAATGCCCAGCCAGAACAGCTTTACAGAAAAGCACTGTGGCAGTTCCTTTGGCTGCATGTACAGCTGGTTAACAAACATCTCAGGGACAGCGATAGACTACGCGTGTAAACGGGGTCTGTAATTTCTTTGAAATGATCACTCAAATAATATTTTGATATAATCAGAACATTGTGGAAATGTTTTGGCCTTTTTTAGCCTTTTTGACACATAAAGTGACACTTTGACATATGCAGTCATGTAATCTGAGACTCTCATGCTACACTAACTGAAAAACAATTCACATCAATTTCTATACTTTTGAAATGTACTTATGTAAATGTAAAAAGATAATGCTAATCAGTCTCGTTTTTCATTAAAAACATCTATAATAATAAATAACCTTAAAGGGGGACCTATTATTGCAACTTTTTACAAGAAGTAATATTAGTCGGGCGGAGGGCGGAGGGCGGAGCTTTAACAGCTCGCAATTTGGTTGCTCAACAACAACAAAGCTGGAGAGTCTCACACAGCCAAAATGAGGATTGTCAGTAACGGTGTTCAGCCTTACATTGTTCAAACCGACACTGATGGAGGGACTCAGGAAGAAGTTACAACTTTTCGAATGAAACTGGACGTTTCTGAATGGTTAGTGGATAAATTTATGTAGTTGCTGTGGAGTTGATTTAACTCCATCTTTTGTGCAAAACCCGTATGGACAGCCAATATACATTTGCCAAACAGTGCCATACACACCAGGCTAAAATTTATGATTGCTATCAAATACTGTGAATGGTGTAATATTTTTTTCCAAAATATCGCTTGGACTGAAATGCTCCTTTTTTGCCAGGGTCAACTTCCAGACTATCCAAGCTAACTAGACTCTAAATAGTGTTCTGTGCTCATCTGTGCAGCAAATGACAGAACAGTTAGCATGCTTTGCTCAAACTTTTGCCATGGCGTTAGAACTGGTACACCGTTTTCACTTGCAAAAACAAAATGATTGGATTGTGATTGGAACGTGCAGATTAAAAGGCGGAAATATTATAATAAGATCCCCTTCCTACATCACAAATATGAGCGGCTTATTTTTCACATGCTTTTAGAGAAAGGCTTGCCAAAGCAAAGCAACTGGGTTGTCCTTTTTCATGTTTTCTGGGTTGGTAGATGCACCAGAGACCCGATTATAGCACTTAAACACGGAAATAGTCAGATTTTCATGATATGTCCCCTTTAACTCCCTGAGGTCTGAAAACGCGCCGGCGCGTTTTGCAGGATTTTTTTCACATTGCAGCAAAACAGACTTAAAATACTCCGTCAATTCTTGTCATAGAGACATAAGTAATATATCAATTGAAACTATAGAATGTCTTCTTTTATTTGTGTACACTCAGAGTAAAAACACAATGTTGTGCTTTTTGTAAAATAAGGAAAACTAACATGATGCGTTATCTCTCCTCTCCCTCTGAATGAAGTCCAATCTGATAGTTCTCAGAAAATGAACTGTAACTTATGAATACTAATGACAAAAAAATGACACTTATGTCTAAAGAAACATTGAAATGTCAGGTTTTAAATCGTGCAAGTCAAATCGAAAACAAACATTCTGTGTTTATGTAATCTGTATGAAAAGAGAGCCATGTCAGAAGTCTGTGATTCAGCTCATTACCCGCTAATGCGGCCACGCCCACAGAGCCAGCGCTATTCAGATGCAAATTCAGAGGCAATACATGCATACATCGTCTCAATCGTGTATTTATTGTCTTAAAAAGTGTTTATTTGGATGTTAAAGCCATGGTTAGCGATCTGTAGAAGACATGCCGTTAGTTCCTAGTTCCTTTTCTTCTATATATGAATTTGTGGCATAAAGGTGCACAGAGAGAGCCCTCCGGCTGCAAGTATGAATTAAAAACACCATTCCTGAAATGTCCTCTTCTTCTTTAGAATAATTTGTGGACTAAATGTGCACAGAGATCGCTCTCCGGCTGCAAGTATGAATTGAAAACACAGTATCCAGCACTCATATTGATGACAATAAATATTACTTCTCAGTATAGAAAATTGACATAAATATATAAGAATCCATCAATATTTCTCCAAATGTGCATGCTTTTAAGCTAAAAGCCTATATGAAATGCCATAGAGGTAACATAATTGTTCAGACACTTTGCATCACAGAAATACATTATATTTTAAAGAATATAATAGAATACCATTATTTTAAATTGTAATAATATTTCACAGTATTGCTGTTTATGATGAGCTGAGACATTATTACAGAGGGTTTTTTTCACAGCCTACCTGACTGAAAGGCCTCATTAATATGCAAGTCATTTCAGGTCATTATTATGTGATTCTTTTGTCTTCTCAGGTGTAAATGGCCCATTATTCATGATCATTCATGCCTCCATGCATACTGTGTTTCTTGACAAAAAGTGTCTTACAAAAACTAAATCAATATATTGTTTTATATGAAGGAGTAGGCAGCATAATTTTTACATAATTCTGAAGGCAAAAACTCTAGTCTACAACCTCCAATACCCAAAAGTCTTGTGAACACAGATTTAATATACTTTTTTTGGCCTTATTTCAGTGACTTAAGTTTTTTGTTTTTTCAATAACCACGCAAAAACATTATTCCTTCAAAAATACAAACATGTACATACATGTTCCTCACATATTATTGTAGCCTAGTTTGTGCTGAATACAGTGTAATGACACTTTTGTCATTTATATGTTTATGAACAACTGAAAAAAGCACAAATGTCAGGGCATGCCAAAACTTCCCCAAGCCCCAAATCAGCCTCAGACTCCAGAGGGTTAAGTACACATCAGTGGCCTTTGTTTTTAATTAATATTATATTATCTGTAAGAACATTTTCCCTAAACATCATCTTCTTCCAAAAAAAAATAAATAAATAAAGACATAAAAAATGCTACCTTTGACATTTTGCTGGTGTCATTCCATCCAGTGTGTCAGGTCACAGTGTGCCTGCTGAAACTGATTTAGTTTTGTCATTACGGCTTGAATTGGTAGTTTTATCGCCTCTAACCGTCGTCACCCCCACAGCTCTGTGGAGGCTGCCAGGTCCTTTCAGTTGTGAGTATCTCTCGGCATCACTTCCTAATGTGAGAGCCACTTCTGGGTTCAGCTTACACTATTTTATAGTGCTACACACACACAATAACTGACATGAAGAGAAAGAGGGTAAAGTGACCCAGGTGATTCCACACTAATTGTACCATTTTGAGAACCAGTGGCCCACTCTTTTAGCTGGAATAATCTTGTGAATTCTGACAGCCTTATCTTTACATTCATAGATGAGGGTCGTGAAAGCGGCCACTCAACATGAGACTTTATGTCAACAGTGGGACCAACAGAGAATCTGTCAACCTTCAGTGAAGGCCAAAGAAAATTTAATCTCGCTCTCCTCAAAACCTGAGAATGAGCTGACAAAATGCCTCCTCAGCTGACAACTGATGAATAACTACCAGATCATTCGAGAGAGAGAGAGAGAGAGAGAGAGAGAGAGAGAGAGAGACTTAGACTTACACTGCATAAATATAAAAATTAAAGTAAAAATAACAGTAAAAATATCTAAACATCCTTCAAAATAAATTTTCTTGAGAAGCAAAATTGCATAATTTATTTAGATGTATTTTCAGAGAATATATCATCAAATAAGTACATTTATTATTGTAGATAATTGTGAATTCAAAAATTAAGCATAATTAAGACAAAAATTAAAGATACATTTTCTTTTTAGAGAATATGTTTTAAATTAAAGGGGACATGTCACGAAAATCTGACTTTTTCTGTGTTTAAGCGCTATAACCGGGTCTCCGGTGCATCTACCAACCCAGAAAACGTGAAAAAGGCCAACACAGTAACTTTGTTTTTGCCTTTCTCTGCAAGCATGTGAAAAATGAGCCGCTTAGATTTTGCTCCCCTTGTGATGTAGGAAGGGGATCTTATTATAATATTACCGCCCCTTAATCTGCACGTTTCCACCCATGGCACCTCCGAAAACGGAGTACCAGTTCTAACGCCATGACAAAAGTTCGAGCAAAGCATGCTAACTGTTCTGTCGTTGGCTGCACAGATGAGCACAGAACACTATTTAGAGTCTGGATCTGGAAACGTCCAGTTTCATTCTAAAAGTTGTAACTTCTTCCTGAGTCTCTCCATCAGTGTCGACTCCGGTTTGAACAATGTAAGGCTGAACACCGTTACTGACAATCCTCATTTTGGCTGCGTGAGATTCTCCAGCTTTGTTGTTGTTGAGCAACTGAATCGTGAGCTGTTAAAGCTCCACCCTCTTCTGGAAAGGGGGCGGGAGCAGCAGCTCATTTGCATTTAAAGGGACACACACAAAAACGGCGTGTTTTTGTTCACACCCAAATAGGGGCAAATTTGAAGCTATAATAAATGATCTGTGGGGTATTTTGAGCTGAAACTTCACAGACACATTCTGAGGACACCAGAGACTTATATTACATCTTGTGAAAGGGGCATTATAGGTCCCCTTTAAAGATTATGTTTATTAACACACTTTAGGTATTTTTTTTAAAAAGTGCACTTTGTAATAAAATCAAATTAAGAGTTATACTTCAAAGTACATTTTAAATCAATGCTCAAATAACCTTTTGCCATGTTTTAAAGTAGTACACTTATTTTGCAGTGTAAAGCACATGCAAATTACTTGATTATAATTTTAACTGTAGTGTGTTATTTGATATTACATTTAAAGTAGATTTTAGTTAACTTTAAAGACTTGCCAGTACTTTTGGCAGTATACTTATGGTTCAAAGTTTTCATTTATAGTTCAAAATTTTCATTTATTTGCAATTAACATGGAATTAAGCATCTGAAAAGATTAGATTAAGTTCACACTTAAGTATATTACCTACATAAGTATTATTTTTAAACATATGCTAAATGTACTTTTTTTGAGTGTTGGGGGTAACGCATTATAAGTAACTTGAGTTACTTTTTTCTAGTAACTAGTAAAGTAACACAATATTTATACATTTACAACAAAATATCTGAGTTACTTTTTCAAATAAGTAATGCAAGTTACTTTGTTTTCCCATTGAAAGACTGATAACTCTTTAAATAGGAAAATGACTAAAGACTCTCCTGTCCTCATGTTGAGAGAAATCGGGAGTAGGTGTAGAGTCGTTGTGTGTGCTGTGTGAACATGATGGTTAGTGTAGTTCTACACTAAAATTGAGCATGCACTCATCTCACTTGCACAAAAACAGATTCACGCTAATTTGCATTTTCTTCAGGCTGAGACTTATTCGTTTCACTTTTGGTGTGAAAGGGTTTAACATTTGCCAAAAATAGAACTTTTTTTGTTATTAAAAACAAGCAAGTCCAGCCCAGGTGAGGAAAAGTAACACAAAAGTAACGCAAGGCATTACTTTTCATAAAAAGTAACTTAGTTACTTTTTTTAGGGAGTAACACAATATTGTAACACATTACATTTAAAAGTAACTTTCCCCAACACTGCTTGTTTTCCTCAAGGTATAATATCCAAAGATAGTCAAAGCTTATTATGTTCCTGCAAAACAAGAATAAAGCAGCCAGGGAGCAATGGTTTGTGGCCGTATGAATAAACATCAACATTATGTGGTTGCTGACCAAGGTTTTAACCACTAAAAGTGGCAATTTAGATGTATTATATTAAAATTTAATATAATTCAACTTATTTATAAATTGGGAAATGATGTTCATAACATTGCTGAAATTAACACTTATTTCACACAATATTAACTTAAAATAATTGGACAATTGAAAAAAAAATAAAATAAATAATGCAATAATGAGCAAGAAGCCTATAATATGCTTCCATTAAAGGCTAGCAAACAAATCCACTAAATGCATCATTAGTCCAGAACATGAGGCACATGGTGTCGGGGAAATATTAGGTTTAATCTTCCTGGGGTAAATATTTCTCAGTTTTCAGCTGATTAGTATTCTTTCACCAATCACTTTAATCCAATGATCAGAGCTGCTAATTAAGGAGACGGAAGGGTTAGATTAAAGACAGAATGCTGAGAAGCCATACAGCGGTAATTACTAAGACTATAAGCCCAACACTGAGAACCAGCCAGTCCAACACAAGAGAAAACTAAAATGAAATGCATGTGGTTGCCGCTGCTTTGTTCCAGTCTCACAGGAAGTAGTTTCACCAATGCTTCTCGTTAATGGCAAACATAATACAATCAACAAATATGTTAAGCGTTTTGTGCTGTCTGTAAACCTACCATTATTGCTGTTGTCATCAACCAGTATGATCTCTTTGAGCAGGTGGTGGGGGGTTCGGTTCATGGCCGAATGTATGGAGCGCAGAATGACTGAGAGTGCCTCATTCACAAAGATGAAGACTATACTAACCTGCGGGAGGTTGGATGGGTAAGACATGTTTTTGCACCTGCAGGAACAGACGAAACACAAATGTTAATATGTGAAGGCATTTCCAAGAACAGGGTACAAATAGGTGTCCTTTTAGTTTTTAAAACACAAATCCCATGTAAGATTTGTGAAATAAAGTATTACTAAAATGAACCGATGTATTTATACACAACTTAAAATGTTGTTTTTGGCCAGTCTCATCTTAGAGGTCTTGACTTTCTCAACTGTATCCAACAATTCAAATTATTTACAAACCCGATTCCAAAAAAGTTGGGACACTGTACAAATTGTGAATAAAAAAGAAATGCAATAATTTACAAATCTCATAAACTTATATTTTATTCACAATAGAATATAGATAACATATCAAATGTTGAAAGTGAGACATTTTGAAATGTCATGCCAAATATTGGCTCATTTTGGATTTCATGAGAGCTACACATTCCAAAAAAGTTGGGACAGTTAGCAATAAGAGGCCGGAAAAGTTAAATGTGCATATAAGGAACAGCTGGAGGACCAACTTTCAACTTATTAGGTCAATTGGCAACATGATTGGGTATAAAAAGAGCCTCTGAGAGTGGCAGTGTCTCTCAGAAGTCAAGATGGGCAGAGGATCACCAATTCCCCCAATGCTGCGGCGAAAAATAGTGGAGCAATATCAGAAAGGAGCTTCTCAGAGAAAAATTGCAAAGAGTTTGAAGTTATCATCATCTACAGTGCATAATATCATCCAAAGATTCAGAGAATCTGGAACAATCTCTGTGCGTAAGGGTCAAGGCCGGAAAACCATACTGGATGCCTGTGATCTTCGGGCCCTTAGACGGCACTGCATCACATACAGGAATGCTACTGTAATGGAAATCACAACATGGGCTCAGGAATACTTCCAGAAAACACTGTCGGTGAACACAATCCACCGTGCCATTCGCCGTTGCCGGCTAAAACTCTATAGGTCAAAAAAGAAGCCAAATCTAAACATGATCCAGAAGCGCAGGCGTTTTCTCTGGGCCAAGGCTCATTTAAAATGGAAAACTGTTCTGTGGTCAGACGAATCAAAATTTGAAGTTCTTTTTGGAAAACTGGGATGCCATGTCACCCGGACTAAAGAAGACAAGGACAACCCAAGTTGTTATCAGCGCTCAGTTCAGAAGCCTGCATCTCTGATGGTATGGGGTTGCATGAGTGCGTGTGGCATGGGCAGCTTACACATCTGGAAAGGCACCATCAATGCTGAAAGGTATATCCAAGTTCTAGAACAACATACGCTCCCATCCAGACATCATCTCTTTCAGGGAAGACCTTGCATTTTCCAACATGACAATGCCAGACCACATACTGCATCAATTACAACATCATGGCTGCGTAGAAGAAGGATCCGGGTACTGAAATGGCCAGCCTGCAGTCCAGATCTTTCACCCATAGAAAACATTTGGCTCATCATAAAGAGGAAGATGCGACAAAGAAGACCTAAGACAGTTGAGCAACTAGAAGCCTGTATTAGACAAGAATGGGACAACATTCCTATTCCTAAACTTGAGCAACTTGTCTCCTCAGTCCCCAGACGTTTGCAGACTGTTATAAAAAGAAGAGGGGATGCCACACAGTGGTAAACATGGCCTTGCCCCAACTTTTTTGAGATGTGTTGATGCCATGAAATTTAAAATCAACTTATTTTTCCCTTAAAATTATACATTTTCTCAGTTTAAACATTTGATATGTCATCTATGTTGTATTCTGAATAAAATATTGAAATTTGAAACTTCCACATCATTGCATTCTGTTTTTATTCACAATTTGTACAGTGTCCCAACTTTTTTGGAATTGGGTTTGTATAATCAGAATTCAATTAAATAATCTAATTCATTTTATCATGCCTATCCATTCAACTCTGCTACCTGAGTTATTTTAACTTGGGTAACATAATCAATAATAATAATAATAATAATAATAATAATTTTCCTTATTTTATGGGAAATATAAGTCTACAATCCAGTATTTGGTCCCAAAACAGCTGAACATTAGCTTAATTTAGAATAAATTTGCAAACAACTTACCCATTTTTAATATATGTACTTCTTAAATTTTATAAATGTTGTCTATTTAATTTGATCATTTAAAAATGATTGCTAGAAAATAACAAAATCACACAAATTGGGGTTTGAAACTGTATTTAGACATGTCCCAAATTTTAGTAACAGAGTTGCAAGACTACAAACCTCATGCAAAATTTATAGAAAAATAAAACAGCTCATATAATATTTAGTCTGACCTCCTGAGGTTCACAATCAGCATTTTCTGAAGGTTAGGCAACTTCTTTGCTGACCATTTGTTTAAAAATGACTTTATTTTTAAGAGTTTCAGGCCCTAATCTGTCTCCTTTACGTGGAAAACGCCGGAAAATACAAACAGAAGACAATTAGAAAAACAAGACCTTTTTGGTTAAAGTGGGGGTCTTTTACAATGATAGGTAATGTTTTGATGTTCTTGGCAGACTGGAGTTTATAACAAGTGGGTTTTCAACATTTTCAGACACAGGTACTCAATAGCAATTTGGCTCCAAGGAGAGAAAAGAACAGATGTGATCAGATGTGAAGGAGTTCTTTATGTTGCTGCCAGCAAGATACATCCAGTAATTACAGGTTATGAAGTAATTATGTTTTTCCACACACACCTCTTTCAGAGCCTGTCAAAATAGAGTTGGTTGGTGTAAACCGTATGTTGCCATGCTTTCAACCCATAACAGACTGAAAAAAAAGAAAGAAAAATAAAAGCTGAAAAAAGAAACTTTTTTCCATTTACAGTTCACATGCAGAAACAGTATTGCTTTACGGCAAATATTTTCAAAAGTGTTTTTATGTATAATATAGTGCTTAACAAATTTATTAGACCACCACCCAGTGTAAGGTTTGTGCCACAGCTGCCCTAAACTAACTGTGGCTACAAAAATCATTTTGTTATGTTTCTGTAATGGTTAATCCACACCAGTGTGTGTAAGCTCTTTAATCAGGTAATGTTCTAATGCTAAAATATAGTGATTGTTGGGATTTAATGGATTCAAAGATAGATTGCACAAAACTTTCATCAAAAGCAAGTCTTTGGGAATAACTAGAAACTATTTGGAAGTCAATAACAACAGAGACCGTTGAAAAGTACTTAAAAACAAGGAAGCAAGCTGTTATAAAGGACAAAGGACAAAGGAGGCCAAACAAAATAAAAACACACACACACACATACACACAGAGTAGTGTGTGATGTCCAGCCTAGGAAAATCGACATCTTCACCCTTTATTTATATATTATTAAAAATATAATATAAAATATTTTGTAAGCATTTTGCGTAGTTGTGCCACGTACAGGCATAGACACAATGACGGGAGAGATGGATCAGTTCAAACAGGTGAGTTTATTGGTGAAGCAGCAGGAACACAGTCCAAAACAGGTAAGATGATCAATACAGAGAGAAGTGCAGTAGGGTAGTCTTGATATTAATGTTGAGCTTGTCTTACAATGTTTACTGATCACACACACACACACACACACACACAAGGGAGGAGACGAGGAATGACTGGATGGCAACTTGGATGACAGGATCACGGTAACAATGGAGGTAGAGTATCACAGGAAGTGTGTGAGTGAGAGAGAGAGAGAGAGAGAGAGAGAGAGAGAGAGTCAATTGTTTTATTAGTGATTTTTTTAATTGTGCAGACATTATTTTTGGCCAGGCTGTCATAAAGAAATTATGAGCACATGCAAAAACAAGAAAGAAAAATGAAATATTAATAACTGATTATGCTGTAGTCAATATATGTTTTGTTTTTTTCCTGTGAGCTTTTTTTTTTGCATAGTAAATTAAAACCTGTAGCTGTAGTTTGTCAAATAATTCTGTCAGATAAATAACTTAACCAGGTTTAGTGTTTTGTTTTTACTTCATATTTGAAATATTTAAAGAAATATTAAACATTTTTCCTAAAATGTTTATTATTTAATCAAACTTGTAGGGTCATAAAAAACAAATATCCCCTCCAGACATTATTTTTGGCCATATACAGTATAGTACTGTTTCTGTATGTGAACTGTACATAAAAAAATAAAAAAATAAATATTTATATAATTGTTTTAAGTTTTCCAGTAAAAATCGATGTGACAGTGAGTAAAGGCCCCGATATACTTCAAGCAAAATCAAAGAATGAACTGCCAAGGTAAACGCCTTCGAACTTCCATTGGTCCATTGTGATGACGTAATAGGTGGGTGTGTCTCTAAGGCCCCGCCTTCTTTGAGGTGGAAATCTTCTCCAGTTAATTCCTCTGTTCAGTCCGTCGAGGTCAGATGTCCACGAATAAAAACACAAACACTGGAAAGCAGCTTTATAGTAGAAATTGAAGCGTAATTCTAATTGAAAGAGTTTTTTCATGTTTAATAATGTAAAGCTGTTTGATTTAAAGCAAGCTATTGTGTAAAGTGCTATATAAACTTTACTGGACTGCTGAATTGTAGAGCTGGTTCAAACATCCACATCACTATGATCAGATGCTTTCTTAATTGCTGTTTTCTCACTGCTGTCATTTTAGTGTTTATTTTGTTATTGAGAGGAAAGCGCACAGCACATATTCACATATTCATCTAAACGCCGCTCTCAGCAGTGTGGGCGGGGTTGAGATGTTCACTAACATTAAACTGCTAGTCACGTATTTCAATTTCTTTTTACCCCTAAGTGAAGAACGAAAATAACTTTACTGTATATCAGGGCCAGTCTGCTAGACACTCACCCATCAGGCCTGTAGTCTGGGATTGGTCTGTCCATGGAGAGGCGGTCGCTGAGATAACCATTGTAGCCGTAATACTGAAACATCTTGAGGGCCACTCGGCGACTCTCTGGCCCCAGATCCTGGCCCCAGTGGTTGAACAAGGACGAGTCAGCAAAAGATCGATCTACTTGATTGTCATCTCCTTTCAGCGGGGACTCTGTGAGGGTCAAACAGAGAGACGGTTGGCATTCCCCTGATAATGAAACATGTCAGAGGAAAATAACACTTTTCCATTTACATGCACAGATTGTGCTTAACAACTCAACAATGTGTTTAATTGCCTTCACTGGTGTTCTTTTTTCAGGTAAACTTTTGTGGAAAATGAAGTATGCTTAATAATATTGAAATATTAAAATCTTAACAGTGTAATAAAAAAAAAAAAAACTGCACAAATAATATAAAATTAATGAAATAAAAGGCCACTTAAGTCTACTTAAAGAGAGTGCACTTTCGCAGTTTTGCTTAAAGCACACTTATTTTGATGTGTTGTCTAAGATACTAAAGCACATGTAAAGTACATGATTATAATTTGAAATGTAATGTGTTATTCAGTACATTTAAAGTTAATATATTTTAAATGTGCTAAATTCCAACTTCATCATTACAAATGTGTAATTACAGATATATTTAAATCCATGACATAAAAGCAAAAGAAACGACATTATATTTTAGTTTGGACAATAGAAGTAATCAGGGCTTGACATTAACTTTTTTGCTCTCCAGCCAGTGTGGCTATAGTAGGTTTCTACTCAGCGTTTTCAATGGCCACAATTTTGACATCGATACAATGGGGAAAAACTGCCATATAGATATTTTTAATATTATCATATAATTTGGCAGCAGGTTTATTAGGCTGCTGTCACTTTAAGACCTGACGCACAGATCCATTATACTGGTACACATGCGTTTTCTTTCTCAACTGTTTACGTTCACTTAAAACAACTGACTGTGTTTACGTGAATACTCACCAAAACTGACATTTTGACATTATTTTGTGTTTATTTGACTGTTTAAGCACAATAAGCAGTGAAAAAGAACTCAATTTAGAACGGAGAGGTGGCTTTATGTGCACGCAAAATCTGCAGGAATGAGTAAAATTATGCACAATACGCAATTTCGCAATTCCACTACAAAATTCAAGCCCTGTCAGACCAACAATATTCATCCGAAGCAAATGAAACAAGTCAGTGAAGGGAGACGAGTTTGTGTGTCACTCACTGTCGGAGAGATGAGAGAGAGAGAGAGAGAGAGCAGCTGGTACCATGTATCTATTCTGCAGAAAATGTGTATTGGAAGCGTTTCAGATATTTTATTGTTGATATGTACTGAAAAATTCATATTTTTGACAACACTACAAGTTTATTATTTCAGATGCCTTCTTTAAAATACTACAATTGAAAAAAATGTATATTATATATTTGTAAAATTCAAGACAAAGTGGCTAGTAAGAGAGACTGCTGAAATCCACCCGCATTTGGCGGGTGGGCGGGTGTTAATGTCAAACCTTTGAAGTAATTATAAAAAAAGTATATTTAAAAAACACTTTTAAGTTATACATAATAATTAGATTTAATATAGTTCAAATTATAATACATTTTCATTAAATTGCAAATAATTACATAGAATTAAGTGTCCAAAAAAAAAGTCTTTTAAAAAGTATGCTAAAGTGCACTTATTTTTCACAAGGGAAGGTCATTAACCGTTAAAGCAAAATCCAATCTCACATAGATTTTTGCCCATTACTCATTTCCACTTTGAAGTAAACACAAGTGCTGGGGGATTCGTTCATTCTACTATCTTTCTAAACTGAAGATTGAGATTGGCTCAGACCAGTAAATGAGTGTTCTAAGAATCACATATGCTGGTTTTGTTGTTTTCATTGTGTATGTGTATACATGTGTGTGTTCTTTCTCTTCTTTTTCCCATACGGTACTAATGGCTGGTTTGTGGCTTCAGGGGCATAAAGTTCACACCTCTCTCTTTCTATCATTCTCCATCTCTTTAGTTTCTATTTGACAATGAAATATATATATATATATATATATATATATATATATATATATATAACTTCACGTACACATTGTAGGTCATATTTACAAAGTGCCAATCAAGTGCAGAAGTAAACATCCAGTAAAAAACTGCTGCAGTGGAACAATGATTTGAAAAACCGAAAGACCGAAAGACAAAATAATCATGAAAATTAAAGCAAGAGCTCAGAAGAACATTAGGCTATATTGAGGGAAAACAGGGTTCCAAAGAAACAATATCCTTATATAACGCTCCCATAATGAGGTATGACGCACTGTTTTTTTTTTTTTTTGTGTGTGTGTGTTTCAATGTCACTTTGATTGACCTTTGTGTTTGACTGTCGGTTGTGACCTTTCCATATCTAGCAGCACTAACCACACACTAACATGCAGCAGTTTGTAGATATAAAATAGAAAGTAATTCCAGTTATACTGTTTCTCTACACTAGTATCATTATAGTTGTGGTGTGAAAATCTGCTATTTTTTACATTTAGACTAATTTTTAGAACTATATCTTTATTGTTATCGTCCTTGGTATGAACGGCCTTTATACCCACGCAGGCCTCTTATGAGTCCCTAATATCTCAAGTAATGTTCACACTCCTCCTTAAAAACAGCCCTTCTATTTCAGGCTATGGGAAATGATGGCAAGAGGATATACAAAATGGGGAAGTGGCATTGTTGTGAGCAACAGTATTGCAACCTGGACCTGTGTGAAAACATGAATACAGAGTCCCCAGTCAGAAAACTGATACTGAGGAGGTCAGTCTGGATCACTGAAGGAATCAAATACGGCTCTGTTGGATACTGGCTACCAAGAGGGCGAACACCCACCCAAGCAGCAGCTCTGAATAAACACTGGAGCCATGCTGCTAACACGGCTAAAGACTGCAGTGTGCTTTAAGCACTAGTGCAGGAATGTGATTCCACACAACATCTGACTGTTGAGATGATATATCAATATGTAGTATTTCTACTTGCTGGTAGAACATGAATTCTTTTTCATGTGTGGACAGTTTTCGTTTATTTCACTTTTGGCAATTTTCCATATTTTTCCACAGTTTCCAAACTCTTCCAAAACATTATAAAAGGGATCTCAAAATCAATTGGCCTGTAGCCGCTAGGTAGGTCGTGTCCTCAACAAACTTGTTTTACAACCATGAATTGAACTATATACAGCTACTGGTGGGGTTATAGTTGCTGATAAATGGACAGGCCTTTTTTAAACAAAACAAATGCAGAAGATTAAAACCCCTGAATCAGAGGGATGTATACTAGCATTCAGATATCAGTCCCACAATACAATTATCCCTTGTGAAAAAGAAGTGCACTTTAGTATATTTCTAAAATAATTAGGCATTTATTAGGGAAATAATACTTTAAAATAAAACACTTAAGTGCAAACCAAATATAATGTTTTCAGACACTTAACCGCACGTTATTTGCAATTAAATGAAAAAGTTTAATAGTTCAAATCTATATTAAATGCAATTATTTGAACTTAAGAGTGCTTTTTGACCCATTTAAGGTGTAGTAAGCGATTTCTGAGAAACACTGTTTATATTTGAAATCGACCCAAACAAACACACCCCTCCTTTCATTGCTCCGCCCCACAAACACGCAATGCAAGAGTGGATGTGTCTTTATCACAGACGAAGCAAAGCAAAATAACGCTTCATGAAAAATAAAGCAAAGATGACGTATGAACGACAAGGAACAATGAAAAACATACAGTACACAAGAGTATATACAAACAAGACCAGCAGCACACCAGCTCCAGAGAAACAATGACACTCAAAACTGTCCTGTTACTAAAGTTAACATTACAATCACAGCATATCTTGGTTCTGTGAAACATAGCAAAACCAATGTTACTCATGGATGTATCAGAATCAACGCAACCATTGCATCCATTTTCAGGCCTTCCCGCTTCATTCTCTCTAGTACTGGAAAGCTTTTCTAAAATTAACGTGGGTCGTAAAGCTCTTGCCTGATCATAACCTTTCCTTTTTCAGTGATATTCTTCTGACCTTTTCTTTTTTGTAATGTCTCTCAGCCATCTCTCTTTCTACAGTCTTTCTTCAAATCTCCCTCTTGCTCACTCTCTCTCCTTCCCCATTATGGGCGGACACTCCCCCTACTGATGATTGGCTCACTCTTTCTCCTCCCCCATCATAAGTGGACACGCCCCAACTGCTAATTGGATCACTCTCTCTCCTCCCCCATCATGGGTGGACACTCCCCCAACTGCTCTTTCTCCCCCCAACTGCTAACTGGATCACTCTCTCTCCTCCCCCATCATGGGCGGACACTCCCCCAACTGCTAATTGGATCACTCTCTCTCCTCCCCCATCATGAGTGGACACGCCCCAACTGCTAATTAGATCACTCTCTCTCCTCCCCCATCATGGGTGGACACGCCCCCAGCTGCTAATTGGATCACTCTCTCTCCTCTCCCATCATGAGTGGACACGCCCCAACTGCTAATTGGATCACTCTCTCTCCTCCCCCATCATGAGTGGACACCCCCCAACTGCTAATTGGATCACTCTCTCTCCTCCCCCATCATGAGTGGACACGCCCCAACTGCTAACTGGATCACTCTCTCTCCTCCCCCATCATGAGTGGACACCCCCCAACTGCTAATTGGATCACTCTCTCTCCTCTCCCATCATGAGTGGACACCCCCCAACTGCTAATTGGATCACTCTCTCTCCTCCCCCATCATGAGTGGACACGCCCCAACTGCTAACTGGATCACTCTCTCTCCTCCCCCATCATGGGTGGACACGCCCCCAGCTGCTAATTGGATCACTCTCTCTCCTCCCCCATCATGGGTGGACACGCCCCCAACTGCTAATTGGATCACTCTCTCCTCCCCCATCATGAGTGGACACCCCCCAACTGCTAATTGGATCACTCTCTCTCCTCCCCCATCATGGGTGGGCACGCCCCCAACTGCTAATTGGATCACTCTCTCCTCCCCCATCATGAGTGGACACCCCCCAACTGCTAATTGGATCACTCTCTCTCCTCCCCCATCATGGGTGGGCACGCCCCCAACTGCTAATTGGATCACTCTCTCCTCCCCCATCATGAGTGGACACCCCCCAACTGCTAATTGGATCACTCTCTCCTCCCCCATCATGAGTGGACACCCCCCAACTGCTAATTGGATCACTCTCTCTCCTCCCCCATCATGGGTGGGCACGCCCCCAACTGCTAATTGGATCACTCTCTCCTCCCCCATCATGAGTGGACACCCCCCAACTGCTAATTGGATCACTCTCTCTCCTCCCCCATCATGGGTGGGCACGCCCCCAACTGCTAATTGGATCACTCTCTCCTCCCCCATCATGGGTGGACACGCCCCCAGATGCTAATTGGATCACTCTCTCTCCTCCCCCATCATGAGTGGACACGCCCCAACTGCTAATTGGATCACTCTCTCTCCTCCCCCATCATGGGTGGACACGCCCCCAGCTGCTAATTGGATCACTCTCTCTCCTCCCCCATCATGGGTGGACACGCCCCCAACTGCTAATTGGATCACTCTCTCCTCCCCCATCATGAGTGGACACCCCCCAACTGCTAATTGGATCACTCTCTCTCCTCCCCCATCATGGGTGGACACCCCCCAACTGCTAATTGGATCACTCTCTCCCCTCCCCCATCATGGGTGGGCACGCCCCCAACTGCTAATTGGATCACTCTCTCCTCCCCCATCATGAGTGGACACCCCCCAACTGCTAATTGGATCACTCTCTCTCCTCCCCCATCATGGGTGGGCACGCCCCCAACTGCTAATTGGATCACTCTCTCCTCCCCCATCATGGGTGGACACGCCCCCAGCTGCTAATTGGATCACTCTCTCTCCTCCCCCATCATGAGTGGACACGCCCCAACTGCTAACTGGATCACTCTCTCTCCTCCCCTATCATAGGTGGACACGCCCCCAACTGCTAATTGGATCACTCTCTCTCCTCCCCCATCATGAGTGGACACGCCCCCTACTGCTAATTGGATCACTCTCTCTCCTCCCCTATCATAGGTGGACACGCCCCCAACTGCTAACTGGATCACTCTCTCTCCTCCCCCATCATGAGTGGACACGCCCCAACTGCTAACTGGATCACTCTCTCTCCTCCCCTATCATAGGTGGACACGCCCCCAACTGCTAATTGGATCACTCTCTCTCCTCCCCCATCATGAGTGGACACGCCCCCTACTGCTAATTGGATCACTCTCTCTCCTCCCCCATCATGGGTGGACACGCCCCCAGCTGCTAATTGGCAAAAAGTGTGTTGTAGCGCTTGGTTCAATCCACTTTCAACACCGTTTTTCAGAAATTGCTTACTGCAATATTTAAGTATATCCTTTTTCACATAAAGTACATCTCTATGTGTAATTCTAAGTCCAACTCAAGCAAACACAAACACAGCTCAAACATGACACAAGTACAGTTTTTTTTTCATTTAAAAATAAACTTCTAAGATTTGAAGTACACCAAGTGTACATTCAATACAAGTAAGCTCACATTTTGACAAGGGATAACAACTTTGTAAGGGGCCATTTACACAACACTGTTTTTAACTAAAAAGCGAAAACTTTATGCGTTTTGGCCATACATTTACATGACAACGGCGTTTTGGGGCCCTGAAAAAGCAAACTTTTGCATGTTTTTGAAAATTATACTGTTATTGTCTCCATGTAAACTACAAAAACGTGAATTTGTGAAAACGTTGATGACATGCACATGCGTATTACGTGTTCAGTCTATAGGCGCACAGTGTTTCTTTACAAAGTGACATCGCCAACTACTGGCCTGGCAGCAGAATACAGCGTTTTTAGTCGTTTTCGTGGATTTTTGTGAACGGGGATTGTTTTGACAACGTTTTCGTGTATACCTGAAAAACGCTAAGGAAAAACGTTTCCGTTTTTAGTACATCAATGTCACGTACCCTATGACATGGTGTGCGTGTCAACAGATCAGACTGGGAATAATTAAGGAGTAGAATATACATCAGTAAATGACTTGTATTCAGGTGGCACAGTGACACATAGCTAATTTATTGGAGCTCTCAAACTGGATGGTAACCTCTGCCGCTATAATGTGTGGCTGATAAAATGTGCAACTGTCATTTGGCAAATGTATGATTTTATGGCTATTTATGCATTATTCTCTCAGCAGAGTAATTGCTTTGACAACCAAAATAATAGATGACTAGCCTTGTTCTGAAAAATATGCTACGTGCCATGAAATCAGAAGCAGCATGAACGCAAAGCCTTGTTAAAAAGCTTTTCACCTTGATTGTAAATTTATTTTGGCAGTGTTTGGTGTACAAGATGGACTAAATGGGGCCTTTAAAAGCAGTCACTAAAGAAGTCATTCTTAAATTGACAAGGCCTTTACAAACTGAGTGTGAAACAAAAAAGCGTTTTCGTTAGGCAGTTTTAATGCAAGATACAAGTCGTGATAATGCACATTTAATTCCCTCTAAATGTCATTTTCATAAATAAGAATTTTACATAATAAGAATTTTTTTTTAGCACGTTTAGCCAATGCCTGATTCTTTCCGAAGGATCTTAAAAGCACAAAATGAAATATTTGTCCCTGCCTTTCATGTCAAAATGTGTATGACCAATCCTACCCATAGATTTGAATGAATCATAATAATTTGGAATGGTGCTAAAATAGTCAAATAAACTATAAATGTAAAAATGTATGATATTGCCACATCAAATCATGTTGCCCTGTATCATTAAAAAGGACCGTTCACCCAAAAATGAAAATTCTCACCCGCATCATGTCTCTTCAGAAGACTTGAATTAAACCGCTGTCTAAAGTCTAATGGGTTTGGAATGACATGAGGGTGAGTAAATGATGACATTTGATGACAACTATCCCTTTAAATGAGAATGTTTTAATTATGACACGATCATAAGCATACGCATCCTAAAACCCCATTATATGTGCCGGAGGGTCAGTGGTGTGACAGTATGTCTGGCTATTAATTAGTATCCTCCCTCAGGAGAGATAAGAAACCACGCTGGTGCGGTCAGGGGTGGCTTTTGTAGACTTCGTAACCTAGGCAACATCTAGTGGCTCAGTCTGCTCAGCATGTTGTCCCAAAGGCTCTTTGTTGATAGAGGAATTCAGTCCGCAAGCATGTAGGCCAGCTATCAGAGCCTTTCAACTCAACAAAAGAGACATAGGGCTTCAAGTAATGGAAGTCCTTTCACAGGCATTAAACACAGCTCTAAGAAATGGCAGAATTTCATAAGCAGTCTGAGAATGACCCTACATCAGTGTGTGCTGAGCGCATCACAGCAAGTATATATGAAAAGGTCAGGAGTTCTGCCGCAGCCAATATGCTGCATGGCAGCGATGAATTCTGGAGGATAAAATCAACGTTAAATGGCTTTCACAACCCATTTCACTTCATAATGTAATGTATTTCTCACTGAAAGTGGATCTTTTACTCTGGAGGGAAGAAAATGTAAGGCATCAGGCTGTAGGTCAAGTTATATGCTCGTTATTTGCTTTTATTGCCGCTACATTGATTGCATTAGCGTTAACTGCTGTTAAATTACTGCATTCACCTCTGGCATTTTTTTAAAAGAAGTCTCTTCTGCTCACCAAGGCTGCATTTATTTGATCAAAACTACAGTAAAAACAGTAATAACTGTGTTATATTATTACAGTTTAATTAATTACAAATAACTTTTTTTTCTCTTTTAATACATTTTAAAATGAAAGTGTGATGTGAAGCTGAATTTTCAGCATCATTACTCCAGTCTTCAGTGTCACATGATCCTTCAGAAATCATTCTGATATGCTGATCTGCTGCTCAATTATTATCCATTATTATTGGTGCTCAATTATTAATAATGGTTCTTATTATTATCAATGTTGTAACATGTTAAATGTCTGTACTGTCATTTTCAATCAATTTAATGCATCCTAGCTAAATTAAAGTATTAAATTCTTCTTTAAAAAAAAATTATATATATATATATATATATATATATATATATAGAGAGAGAGAGAGAGAGAGAGAGAGAGAGAGAGAGAGAGAGAGAGAGAGTGTGTATTACGGTTTTCCAAAAAATATTAAGCAGCTGTTACGCCGGTTTCACACCACAAGCATGAGCGGCGCGTGAGCAGTGTGTATTTTTTTCCGGTGTGCATGTTAACCAATGAGTGTATTTATACCAGGAGCAAGAGCAGCACGTGAGCATCAAGCAGGAGCATCGCGTGAGCAGCAAAGTGAAAGCACACTTTTGATGGACAACATAAATATGATTTCGCACAAAAAGTGCTCAAAATGCACAGAATAAGCATCTTTAGTGTGTATTAACAAGAATTGGAATATGTAAGAAAAGAAAATTAAGAATCAAAAATACTTATAGAAGATTTGCCCATTTAAATTTGTTTCTAATTATTCAGTTTGGGTGAAAGTATGATGTATTATAAAAAACTAAAGTAAACTAGCTGGAAAATAGGATATATAAACATTATTTCAGTTATTACACAAACAGGTATATATAGGCTCTAGCACTACCCAAATCAAACTCGAGTTTGTGCTTTTTTTAAACACAAGGCTTACTTCATTCGTTTGCAGCAATATGACACAAGGCTTTTTTGTTGTTGTTTGTTGTTTACCGTTTACATGCAAATGTTGTACACCTCCCCATGTTAACAAACTTTCAAGACTATCAAGTTTATAGATGACCAACTTATAAAAACAAATTTATAGTTGTCTTTATATGTAGCTTAGAGCCGCTGCTGTGACGCTGTACAAACGCTTCCAGTGTGAATACTCACGTGTCTGCAACTGCAGTGACGATGTCGTTTCGCTGACATGAAGCCGACGCGCCGCTCACGCTCGCTTTATTAAATGGCCGTTATTGCTGCTGCTGATGTTGTTATTGCTGCTGCTCTTATTTGTGCTGCTGTTATTGCTGCTGATGCTGTTATTGCTGCTAATGCTGTTATTGCTGCTGTTGGTTATTGCAGCTGCTCTTATTGCTGCTGATGCTGCTATTATTGCTGCTGATGCTGTTATTGCTGTTGCTGATGTAATTGCTGCTGTTATTGCTGCTGCTGCTATTATTGCTGCTGTTATTGCTGTTGTTATTGCTGCTGCTGTTGGTTATTGCAGCTGCTGTTATTGCTGCTGCTGCTGCTGCTGTTATTGCTGTTGCTGATGTAATTGCTGCTGTTATTGCTGCTGCTGCTATTATTGCTGCTGTTATTGCTGTTGTTATTGCTGCTGCTGCTGTTGGTTATTGCCGCTGATGGTATTGCTACTGCTGCTGTTAATGCAGCTGTTGTTATTGCTGCTGCTGCTGCTGCTGCTATTATTGCTGCTGCCATTGCTGCTGCTGCTGTTATTGCTGTTGTTATTGTTGCTATTGCTGTTGCTGATGTAATTGCTGATGTAATTGCTGCTGTTATTGCTGCTGTTGGTTATTGCAGCTGTTGTTATTGCTGCTGCTGCTATTTTTGCTGCTGCTGCTGTTATTGCTGCTGCTGATATTATCGCTGCTGTTATTGCTGTTGCTGTTATTGCTGCTGCTGCTGTTATTGCTGTTGTTATTGTTGCTGCTGCTATTATTGCTGCTGATGCTGTTATTGCTGTTGCTGATGTAACTGCTGCTGTTACTGCTGCTGCTGCTGCTGATGCTGCTATTATTGCTGCTGTTATTAGTGTTGTTATTGCTGCTGCTGCTGTTATTAGTGTTGTTATTGCTGCTGCTGCTGCTGTTGGTTATTGCAGTTGCTGCTGTTAATTCAGCTGTTGTTATTGCTGCTGCTATTATTGCTGCTGCCATTGCTGCTGCTGCTGTTATTGCTGTTGTTATTGTTGCTATTGCTGTTGCTGATGTAATTGATGCTGTTATTGCTGCTAATGCTATTATTGCTGCTGCTGATGCTATTATTGCTGCTTATTTTGCTGCTGTTATTGCTGCTGCTGCTGATGCTGTTATTGCTTCTGTTATTGCTGTTTATGCTGTTATTGCTGCTGCCATTATTGCTGCTGCTGTTGGTTATTGCTGCTGCTGCTGTTGGTTATTGCTGCTGCTGCAGTGCAAGAACTGGACTTGCTACTGCCAATACATACAAGACATGCTCCTGTGAGCAAGTAAGACATGCGCTATAGAGAATAACGATTTCAAGCAGATTGAGTTAAGGACCTATCAGCCTGTGGCATCAAGAGTTTCATGACAGAACTTTGTATTTTTTTTTTTTTTCTTCAAACACACAGGTGACAGGTGAAACAAAAGAACAGAAAACTATATATCTTGACATATACTGGCAACGTGAAATTAGAGTCACTCTCTATTAGTTGTCTTTGTTTAGTATTTAGTATTTCAAGACACTTTATATAAAGTGGCTCAAAAACTACTCATACAGTCACATAAGATTTTGGTCATAATGTCCACCTCCCACAATGCACATACTTGCAGTCACATGAACAGAGCCCAGCCCTTCCTGAAGAAGGTGGGCCGGGCAGACACAAGTATTGAAAGAGGCCCAGAGGAAGCCAATGAAATGAATGTGACTTCCTGAAGCAGAGTATAGAAATAGTTTCACAGAAGGAGGAAGAAAGTGTGTGAGACATAAACGAGGACAAATAGAAAATGAACGAAATAAACAGGATTTATAGAGACTGTAAATTAAGGATAATTGCTGTAGGATGAAATTACACTACACTGAACGACCAGTTCATATCCGAGCTCCTGCGACTCCTCTGCGGTGTCAATCAGATTTCCATGCTGATGACTTCTCTTGTTCTAGCAGGTTGTTAAGCCCCGGCGGCTCTAATCACATGCTCTCTGTGAGGTACATTATCAAACACAGTCAGGTGGGCTGAAACAGGATGGACTTCTACAAAAAGCCACCTGCATAAAGAGACGTGTCTGATGAATGGGGTGCCAAGATTGATTTGGCTACACACAATTAATGTGCTCACAAAAGAAAAATCCTTACATCCATTATTTAAAAAAATCCTATTCCACACCTAAATGTAATAAATCATATGAATTATATTAAACAGTGTGGGATTTTATTTTATTTTTTTTTTTTTACTTTACAGTAATTCATTCAACATTTATTTTTGTTTAGCTGACCACAAATATCCAGATATGTGGCCTTTATAAGTTGCTTTGGTTAGAGCATGTCTGCAAGTAAACTTACTGAATGCATTTATATATATATATATATATATATATATATATATATATATATATATATATATATATATATATATATATATATAATTTTGTGTGTATATATATATATATATAATTTTGTGTGTGTGTATATATATATATATATATATATATATATATAATTTTGTGCTCCATGTAATTTTCTTTAATAAATGCAACTGTTAGAAAACTGTTAGAATATATATATCATTCCATACTGATTATTGATTATTATTGATATTATATTTTATTATTTATTAAAGATGATCAATATTGATATTGTATATATAACAGCCAATACTGAATACTTTATTGTGCGTGTTTATTTACCGTTTACATTTAGATTAACTTTGCACCACCTAACACTCAAAGATAATCTTTAAAAAATAAGAAAATCTCAAAATTGATATCCATTTTTCATATTCTACATTACAATGTTGTGAAACCTAAATTCACTTTTAATATATCAGCCATTTTTTGAATTTTCAGATGATTGGCTCATCATATGGCCTAGAGTGTTCATATCAGTGCATTCTAATTAATTATTACTTTTTCCTCTCAAATATGTCAGTGGACAGTATAAATGTATCACTATGAGGTATTAAATTAACATTGGGAAAGAATAACACAGCTAGAGAATGAACATTTGTACCAGTGGATGGAAAAACACATGGCCTCCACTTGCGGTACTGCGAATGTTTCACGCTGGAAACACAGAAGCAGACAGCTCTGGACATGCAGTTTAAGAGATGGGATGTTACCGATAGGTGCAGGCCAGTTTGGCATGCTGAAAGAGGTGGCAGGGCGCAGCGAACACTGGTGTAGTCGTGCTGTAGCGTGTGCACTGCAGGAACGTGTGACCAACTTCATGGAACCAACAATAAGCATGCTGCCAGATCACTTCCCACACAGGCATATTAATAACATCTGCTGTGCAGGGAGCATTTTATACCGCGCTGCAAAAACGAAGGCATTCGTCAGTGTTGCAACACGTTCGTCATACCTGTTCACAAACGAGAATGAGAAGAATGCAAGCCCACCCCTAAAGCTCTGTCTCATTCTGTCCACATTTCCAAATGTCCTTCCCTCACTCTTTCCCCTGTCATGGCCATTACAACTTACCGATCTGATATCAAGTACTCTCAACATCGACATTTTGGTACCAATACTGATATCTCCATTAAATTGAGCATTTTTGTGATTTCTGAAGATAAAATGGGAAATTACAGCCTATGAAAGCCTGCAGACTGATGGAATGAGGACTCTGAATGTTTTTGCCAGGAAAATGAAAGGGATGTGATGTTTACACACTACCAAGAGCTTCTCTTCCACACATGAAACGAATGCTTATACAATGTTCAGGATAATGCCAAAAGAGCCATTTTGTACTGTAACATCAATGTATAATGTATATATATATAGTCTATAGTCTCAAATATACTTTATAATCAATCATAACATTTATAATCAAACTATCATAACAATGCAATTTTATGTACCTTTAATTTAAGAGCCTTGAATCACGTTCAGTCTCTTGTACGTTACGTGTTTGGCTGCAGTTCACTTAACAGCCACCGGTGTCACTAATAACAAGGGTTTCTGAATTCTACATATAGCCCCTTTAACATAAAATAGGGCAACTTGTAACTTCAGACTGCTTTTGATATGTTTATCAATTTGTAACAACTACAGAATATAATGTTTTGACATTCTTGTGAACTTTGCATCCAATTTGATCCACATGAAAAAACATTCAGAAAAACAAATGAACTCTGAATGAAAATAATTTATTTCTGCATTGAAAAATAAGATGGATAATATCTTACGTATATTTCATAATGCCTTCTATATTATTTTACTATTAGTAAATGAACTGTGTGCTTCTTAGAGCTACATTTTAGAATGCATATTTCATAAATAAATTGTGGGACCAGAGCCATGAACATGGATCCATTTTGCACATCTGTCGCAACAAATCCACTTATGGGGGGGGGATCACCGCAGTATTGCAGGTGTTCAGGAAAGTGCTGGAGTGGTTTTAGTGTTTTAGGAGAAAATAACATCTAAAGGGCTTTTACGACAGATGCCCTTTAACCCCACTGTACCCTATAATATAGAATGGCATGTGTGAGGGGATAAATCTTAGAGAACTATCTTTAGAAACAATTTTGTAATATATTGGTCAAATTGTAATTGTAGATTTACAAAAATGATTTAAAGATTTTCTAATCTTTACCAAAAACAAGTCAAAAACGACCCAAAGACAACGTTTAAATACACTTATAGCAAGAACCACATTATAATAATTATTGTATCATCAGTGTTGGGCAGAAATCTTCTATCAAAACCACTTCTTTTCAGGAAATGGGAAAAACACTGTTCTTTTAAATAATGAAACACTGCGTTGTCAGAGTTGATACTGTGCTTTTATATATATTCAGACACTTGCATGTTAACACTTCACCAAAATCAAGCTCAAATGGAGTCACAAGGTTTCTGACCAGCAAATTCTGGAGAATTTCCGACATAGTTTTGTCCGTCATTACAACAGCCTCATTTTAGGCAGTAAATGCTGTGTTTTCATCAACTTACAGGATATAAAGTTTACTGTAGATATAATATGTAGGAGCTCAGCTTTTTCATTTGGCCATACTCTCATATAAATATACATACGTATGTATACATATACATCAATCTCACTTGACATTATGACCACCTTCCTAATATTGTGTTTGTCCTCCTTTTGCTGCCAAAACAGCCCTGACCCATCAAGGCATGGACTCCTCTAGACCCCTGAAGGTGTGCTGTGGTATCTGACACCAAGATGTTAGCAGCAGATCCTTTAAGTCCTGTAAGATGCGAGGTGGAGCCTCCATGGATCGGACTAGTTTGTTCAGCACATCCCACAGATGCTCGACTGGATTGAGACCTGGAGAATTTGGAGGCCAAGTCAACACCTCAAACTCATTGTTGTGCTTCTCAAACCATTTTTGCTTTGTGGCAGGAGCATTATGTTCACTTCAGGAGTATAATGTTCACTTGCTGCCTAATATATCCCACCCACTAACAGGTGCCGTGATGAAGAGATAATTATATATAAGTGTTTCATGAGTAAAGAAAAAGCTGTACTTATTCAAATAACCAGTTCTTAATTTACCCTTGCATTGCAAACAAGCAGAGAAGGTCCAAAATGTGTGCAGCACTTCATTCAAGATAGAGGCGGGGTGGAGTTATGAGGTCTGACTGACATTTTGAGGAGCCAACGGAGTCACGAGGTTTAGTCACAAGCTCTATTTAATACTTTTCATAGGTTAAATATTTGCAAAATCCATAGACAGACGTAAGGGTGACCAACAGTAATGATTTATGAGGTTTCTGCCTACAGTGACGATATGGCTTAAAGGTGCTAAAGAGGATGTTTTGTTTTATATATTTTTGCAATATTACTTCAAACTGTCTTTACTAACTGATAAAAGACTATTTATTAGGTGCACTGAAAGGAATAATATTAATATACATCATCTGTGCACGAGGTAGGGTCTTAAAAACATCAGCCAATCGTTTACGCGATCATCGCGTAAACGATTGGCCCTCTGGCTTGTCAATCACTGCCGTGACGTTCCTTGTGAGAGACGCGCGGCTGCGCGCTCCAGTAGCTTTCCACACTCCACAGGCGCCGCATGCAATGTTTTTGTCCGGAGACAGGAGTAACAACTGCAGATTATGAGTTACCTGCGGTGAGTCCGACATAATGAATCCACTAACACGACACAGCGAATGCCGGTGGTAAACACTCGAGTTTTGGGAGGCATTCCCTCAAAAGGAGGGGGGGGCTGTTCTTACGCATGCGCTCATTTCAAAAACTCAGTAACAGTCTTTGGTTTCTCAGTCGACGAAAAGATCCTCTTTATCACCTTTAAAACAGTGATTCCAAATCAGAGATGCATGTACCCTAGAAGATGGAAATATTTTGATCTTACTTTTAATCCTATGATTTTGTAGTTAACACCATTCTGACAAACACATGATTATAAATAGCTCCATAACTTATAGTGCATAAATTTAGGGTGAAATAACTGCAGATATGAGCGCTGTTGATGGATGCAGTGTTTCAGCATGTGTGCACATGCTAAAACAAGCAGAAAGAGAAATATTTTTTACTATAAAAAGTTAATTTTTCCACTTCAAAGCTTATGATGCATATAATTATAAATGTTTGCAATCATCAATGTAATAAAACAATTAATAAACACAGTTTGACTAAATCTGTGATGGAAACAAAAAAAACAGGTGAAAACAAACTCCTTTCATGTATCAGGCTTGCTATTAATGGGTTCATTTTTTCTCATTAAATGTCAAATTAATGACTGACTGCACTTGATAAACTATTTAACAAGGCCGTTGTGAGCAGAAAAAACACAAATTCAGTCAAATTGTCTGTCGCAGCATGTAAATAGGTTTTCAGAATAACAAGAGCAGTAACAATACTCAACAGAGCAGCCAGTGAACTAATACAGTAAGACTCCACTCAGGAATCAGGATCATTACTTATCATTTCTAAATAAGGGGTTGCTGCATGCCTGCACACATATGCATGACAGCACACGCTATGTAACAGTTAAGAGGCAATTAGCGTGTGGCAAGGACTGAGGGTGTGCATTCATTTACTCAGAGGCCAAGCACTGCGAGACAGTGTACTAGTGGAATCTTTAAAGGAACAGTTCATGCAAAGTGTAATTCTGTTATTTATTCACCCTCATGTTGTTGAAACATGCAGGTTGTTTCTTTATGGAAGCTTGTTTCCGCCATGAAAAAAAAAAATAATACAAAAGGTAATTGTGACTTGTTATCTCACAATTCTGAGATTTTTTCTTGGGAGTTATTAAGTCAGAATTGCGTGATATAAAGTCAGAATTGCGAGTTAGAATGTCCAGTTGTGAGGGGAAAAAAAGAACGTTTTCTCACAGAATTGCTTCGCTCACAGATATAAACTCGCAATTCTGAGAAAAAAAAGAATTGTGAGATATAAAGTCAGAATTGCATGATAAAAACTTGAAAATGCGAGAAAAAAAAATTGTGAGATAAAATTTTGCAATTACCTTTTTTATTTACTTTTTTACCTTTCCATACCTTTTTTATATGGAAACAAGCTTTTTTTTTGATAAAACAAGGAAAAATTTGTTTCTGCCTCCCCTAGTGAAAATGTATTTGAAATACATTTATTTTATGCTAAGTATACTACAAATGCATTTACACATTTATGTGCTTAATAAAAATACCCTGCAATTGTACTTTTGGTAGCCTATACAAAACTGGTATACTTAAAGTCTGCTACATTGGAACAACTAATTTTGTACTTAATGCACTTTATTTTGTGTGGAAGTAATGCTGAGGTCCAACTAAACATATACTGAAGTATATTTGATTGTGCTGAAGTGGAACTATTGCAAGTATACTTTAAATATCTTGCTTTTATTATACAAAGATCATACAATCCTTATTAATAGTGATATTAAAACACTTTGTAGGCATAATATATAGAAATTATTTTGAAATAAATGTAATTTAATTAGACCTAGACCTAGGTTTTTTTAGGGTCAGAACAAAACTTCTCACAATTTCACTTTTTTTCACAATAGAATTGTTATTCTATAACTTACAGTCTGACTTTAATTCTCACAATGTGACTATATCAGCAATTGAGACTTCATAATCCAATTCTCTATCTCACAATTGTGAATTTGTCAAAATGTCTTTCTATCTTACAATGTGTCATCTTTATTTTATTTTATTTTTTTTTTTTTTTTTAGGCAAAACAGGCTTCAATTACTCAGATATTTTCCATTCAAACACAGTTTACTTTGACCACAAGCTCCAAAAAGACAAAAAAAGACACCTTTAAAGAAGCATAAAAGCAGCGTTTGCATTATATTCCAAGTCTTCTGAAACCCTACGATAGCTTTGTGTGAGGAACAGAAAGAAAATCAAACCATTGTTCACTGAAAACGATTCCTTCTAAATGAGTCGTGCCAGTTAGAAAATGCATAATGAAGAATGGCATTTGAGATCTGAAGCAATCTCAGATTTCCAGTAATAAATCAGCTCAATTTGACTTTGTTCCTCACATGAAGCTATCGTATGACTCCAAATTTACTCATATAGACTATTTATAATCTTTATTTGTCCTTTTTGCAGCTTGACAGCCATGGTCACTATGAACTTTGAATGCCATTATACTGAAAAGAGCAGGAAGATTTTTCTTTTGTATTCCACAGGAAAAAAATAACAACATTTGGGTTTGGAACAATGTAAAGGTGAGCAAATAATGACATAAATTTCTAATCTTTTGCAGAAGACATTTCTCTAATTAAATGGTTTCCAAACAGGGATGGAAACCCTGAGCGTGGTTGAAGAGTTCAAGAGGAAATCAGAATGAATTTAGGTGTAACGCTCAATTTTTCCTCATTAAAATATTAAAGTTAGTGCCTTCAAAGGTGAGATCTTATAATGCAATTCATTTGCTTTCTAAATTTGGGCCAGTTCATTCTCTCCAGCGCAGAACACAAGGAGTAAGGAACAGGGTGGATGTGGGTGGTCTTCAAGGTCTATTTTCCCTCTATCCAGAGGCAAACCACCCACTTCAAATCAGGTTTTGTTCTAGTGCTCAGTGTTAAAGTTTTTCCTCACCATGGACAATTGTTTTTCAAAGATCCTTTAAAGCCGAGTTCCCTTTGAATGCTGTAATCGCCTACAGCTCGTGTGAGAGGCAAACTCTCTGGGAGATGCTTAAAAGGTTGCCGTTCCTGTATTTTTTCTTTCTTCCCAGTGCATGCGTTTTCCTTCGGGGCTTCTGATGTCTTTGTAAGCAGGGCCAAAGATACGGTGAGTTTATGAGGGACAGACCGTAAGAAACAAATCACAACGTTGCAGCAGCGCCCTGGAGGAAAACTTTCTTCTTTTTCCTCACAGTTTCGCTGACAAGACATCACACTGACACCAGCTCACCTCATTAGCTCACAGAGAAAATCTCTCATCTCATCTGCATGGTCAAAACCTGACAAACATGATTATAATGCTATTAAACCCATTCATTAAAACAGATCAAATGAGAGCAATGAGGCAGATCAAAAGAATGATATAAAACAGCATATTTTACTGCACTTGCCTTGTGTGATATATTTTAAATAATTTAATGTTTATGAGATGCAATGAAATGTCATTCCTGGATTCAAAAACTGTAACACAGCATCTTAAAGAAGCCAAATTATGCACTTTTACAAAGTCTTGATTTTGTTTTCGGGGTGTACTAGAACAGGTTTTTACGGAAGCTTGTTTCTGCCATGGAATAAAAAATAATTATGACTATTTATCTCACAATTCTGACTTTTTTTCTCAGAATAGTGTAATATAAAGTCGCAACTGTGAGTTATAAAGTCAGAATTGTGAGATACTAAACTCACAATTCTGAGAAAAAAGATAGAGAGTTTACATCTCGCAATTTCGAGAAAAAAAGTCATAATTGTACGATAAAAAACACAATTACCTTTTTTATTTATTTTATTTTTTTCAGTGGTGGAAACAAGCTTCCATAGGTTTTTATGCTTTAAATCTATGGACAAACTAAAAGACGTAAATGACATTATAAAAAATAAAAAATCAGAAAATCAGGAATCATGCAGTGCAATTCGACTTGCGCAGCATGTGTATGGTCATCCACCGGAAGCTAGTTATTTGAATTTGGATATTTGTCTTACAAAAATGCATCACTTCACTTCAGAAGGCCTTTATTAACCCCCTGAAGTCATATGGATTACTTTTTTTTATGGATGGATGCATTATTTTTTTTACTTCAAAAAGCAGCCCCCCATTCACTACCATTATAAACCTTGGAGGACTAAGGGTATTTTTTAAATATACCTCCGATTGTGTTTGTCTGAAAGAAGATAGTCATATACACCTAGGATGGCTTGAGGGTGAGTAAATCATGGGATAATTTTCATTTTTGGGTGAACCATCCCTTTAAATCTCAGTGTGGAAGATAAGCAACATTAACATTGGCTAATTAATATTCAAGAACTCAGGCTTCACCACAGCACATCCATCTTTTGCCTCTCCACTGTCACAGCCATCCATGTTCCTCCATTAAGGCTCCATTAAAAAAAAAAAAACTAGAAAAAAAGTTTAGAAGGAAATAAATATTAAGAAGTTTCACTTTGTTCTTTTTTTTCTTTTTTCTTTTTCAACTGTAACATTTATAGGCATGTTTTCATTTCAGTGAACCTCCATTTTAATTGGGTACAAGTTAAAACTTCTTCAACTTATCAGCTAATGAACCTTGTATGCCATTGAAAATTCAGTGTAAATTGGATGCACAAATTTTCACTTTCGTCAAATGTGCCAAAGAAAGTGTGAAAACACACACACACACAAAACATTTAAACCAGATTTTCTGGTCTTAGCTGATCTCACACCCAAGTCTTTTTTCATTTCTTGTTTTGTAAAATTTTACAATAAACTTCCATTTGTTATCATTATGTAACTAACATTTAAAGGGGTCATGAACTGCGTTGTTTTATTGTTTTATAATGTTTCCTGGGGTGCACTTATAATCTTAGTATGCTTTTTACATCAAAATTTGTCATAATTTAGAAATAAAAGGCATTTTTCCTACCCTGATTTTAGCCCTCTGATTTGAACGCTCTGTTTTAAGGGGCGTGTCTGTGTGAGACTTCAGTGGAAACGCCCACTGCTGTGATTGGCTGACATATTTCCATTTGAAATAGCCAAGTATTACTCTCTCTTTTAGAACGTTTTTACTTTTACAGCTCTCAAGGTTAACTAATCATGTAAAGTGTTGATTATAGCATTACATTTAGATCTATGGCATTATATTTAGATCATGGCATGAATGGTTGCAGTGATGAACATTGTAGCCGATCACAGACATGTTGTTGAGCTCATGAAAGCAGTGATCTCGTCATTGCAACTCAATTTCTGCACACTAACGAATGCTTTCATCATAACTAACAGTACAAACACGATGTAACTAAAAGATTCGTTGAATAAAACAGGAGTTTTGGCACGAGTCCAGAACTCAGTCACTGATAAACTCGTGCTGTTTGATTGACAGCTCCAGCGATTGTAAGGGGAGCGTTCTTTGATCGCTTTTTATATATAATTTAATCACTGTTTAAATAACAGATTATTTTCATCCTACTAAGAGAAACAATGTGAAGTTCAGAGTTTAGTCACTGGTTTGATTTACTGACACACAGACAAAGAACATCTGACTGTACATGAATCATTAATATCAGATCAGGCATTAGAATGAACACAGTTACTGACATGTTGTTGCATTACTGTCGAGTCCATACTGTAAAAGTCTGTTTGCAAAGCCTGCGCTGAAAAGTGACTGATTTACCAAAGAATCCACAGTGAAATGAACCGAATACAAATAAATAAAGCTCAACTGAGACATTCACATTGTTGAAAATATATAACCATATTCCTAGCCTTAGGATCCTTTGAAATGTAATGTTATTTTAGTCCTGTATCGCTCTTCTCATCTCAGTAACACACCAGTGGGCTGGGCTAATGTTGCAATGATGAAGTAGGCGTTGATTTCTTCTGTGGAGGCGGGGTTTCACCTATCTATAGATAGGCACATTCCAGGATCAGTTATTCGCTGGGTCTGGTGTCAATAAAAGCTTTTATTGGACTAACAAGGAAGTTTTCAGTTCTGAAACTTACAGGATATTTTTATAGTACGATGACCTCTTATATCAGAAGCTCAAGGAAAAGTTGATTTTTGGTTAAGATCTTGTATTGACAATGCAAGTGGTGAGCACTCTGTAAAGTCTCCTCCAGCACATCCCAAAGACTTTCAATGAATTTAAGGTCTGGACTCAGAGGTGCCAATTCATGTGTGAAAATGATTCTTCATGCTTTCTGAAACATTCTTTCACAATCTGAGCCTGATGAATCTTGACATTGTCATCCTGGAATATGGCCATTCTACATGGTTGTTTAAGAAATGAAAAGCTACAATCATAGTCTCTTAAGTATTTGCCTATTTAAAGTGACTAATATAGTTAATATCTAATATAGTTTTGATGCTTTCATTGGCATGCAAACAGTGTGCTCTGCTTTAACTGCAAGACAGTTTTCATGGAAAAACCCTCTCAGAAAAGTTGCATCTTTAAATTCATCCCCTTTAAAGCATCTTTGGCTCTCTTGTTTTTTAAGCGTCCTGGCACGAGTGTTGCATAAAAATGTCAAGTTGAACAGAAGACCCCTACATTCTAATCCATCTCATCTAGCTGTTTTCCGACCGCAAGAACACGCATTACGTAAACGGCCCCCAGAAACGAGTCTAATTGCCAGCCTAATTATACAGTGCTTCTTGAAGCCTGCAAACCACATACAAGTCGATTTGAATATATGCAGTTTTTGTGTTCATCCCTAGCGTAAACCTGTTGTACTGTATGTGGACTTGCAGTGTCCTTCACAACTGAAAATCTTGATAGATGTGGAGAGCAGGGGCCCAGAATGAGAACGCTCATCACAGAGCAGTTATTTCAACTTCTACTGCCTCCCATAAATAATTCACGAGCAGAGATCGTTTCAACCTTTATAAGGGAGAGAGCTGGTGAGTTTCTGCAGGTCAGTCGGAGCTCAAGATGCAAGCGTCACATCTATGAAATAAGCCTCTCACTGTGCAATGCACCCTCGGCCATGAATCACCTCAAATGCATTAAATGAGACAGAGGAGATGGCGAGAACCTGCTCCTGTAGAGGGTTGTGGCAAAACAGCTATTTCTTCATCTAGGTTTTGCCTCATTTCGTCCTTTGAATCGAGCACTTATCAGCACCGATGCCACTTCAAAGGCCGTTTTTATATGGATGAATTGCGCTGATTAACCTCAGGAATGAAAGATCCACTCAAATTTAATCTTTGAGCTTTTTTCTCCCCCAAGTACCAGAAAAAAGAAGCCCTCCAAAATAACCTTGAACAGGTATGAGGTTTGCAATCGTGTAAATCTAATTCCTCGGCTTGAGTCCTGAAAGACCGTCTAAGTCTACCAAATGGATCTTGAAGTGAGTAGGAAATCTAACCCCTCTAAATGAGCTTTCCACCCTCCCAATGTCACATTGAGCTGAAAGGAAACGCTCTGGTGGCTGTGGATGCTCCCCTGGGAGGGCCCATGAGCACTTTCATTTTCCCAGATGAAGCCTCCTGCTTTCCTCAATGAGTCCGGTATCTGCACTCTGAGAGGCCATTAACTCGGTGGCTGGTGACGGTGGGCTGAGGAGTTGTTAAGGATGGGCATTACCGAAGCTTAATGCAGACCTCACTGAGCATGCTCCATGTGGCAGAACCTCATATGCTTTCCTTGCTTGAGCAGTCTGGAGATGTCCGCACACACCAAACCTCCACCATTACACGGCCCACAGATTTAGCATCAGCAAACTGCATCATGCATCTTAGCAAAAAAAAGTGTGAGATGATAAAAATTGCGAAGGCGTGAAATTATGTAAACTTGTTTCCAGCACGGAATTAAAAAAAAAAAAAAAAAAAAAAAGGTAACTGCGAGACTTTTTTTCTCAAAATTGCGAGTTAATATCCCGGAATTTGGATTTTATAAAGGGCAATTGTGAGTTTAGATATAAATGTAAGCTAGTCCCAGACTAAAATGCATGTTTGAGCTGTTTTAACTGAAAGCAACTTGCACTGACATATCTTAAAATATGTGTCATTGTTTTGTCTCAAGATGCACACCAGTAATGTGTTTTTCTAGTGAAAGTTTATAAAAGCTACTTAAATGCCTTAATTGAACTAAGGCCTAATCCTGACTTAGGCTAAGCCCTGTCTGTGAAACTGGGCCATACAATCAGAGTTATGAGAAAAAAGTAAGAAATGTGATATAAACTCGCAATTGCAAGTTATAAAATCCCCAATTCAGATTTTATAATGGCCATTTGTGAGTTTAGATATAAATGTAGAATTGTGAGATATAAACTCAGAATTTAGAATTGTGAGAGTTTATATCTTGCTTTTCTTTTCAGAATTGTGAGATATAAACTCGCAATTGTGAGAAAAAAAGTCAAAATTGTGAATTTAAACTCGGAATTGCAGGAAATAAAGTCAGAATTGTGAGATATAAACTCGGAATTGCAGGAAATAAAGTCAGAATTGTGAGATATAAACTCGGAATTGCAGGAAATAAAGTCAGAATTGTGAGATATAAACTCGGAATTGCAGGAAATAAAGTCAGAATTGTGAGATATAAACTCGGAATTGCAGGAAATAAAGTCAGAATTGTGAGATTTAAACTCGGAATTGCAGGAAATAAAGTCAGAGTTGAGATTTAAACTCGGAATTGCAGGAAATAAAGTCAGAATTGTGAGATTAAAACTCGGAATTGCAGGAAATAAAGTCAGAATTGTGAGATTTAAACTCGGAATTGCAGGAAATAAAGTCAGAATTGTGAGATATAAACTCAGAATTGCAGGAAATAAAGTCAGAATTGTGAGATTTAAACTCGGAATTGCAGGAAATAAAGTCAGAATTGTGAGATTAAAACTCGGAATTGCAGGAAATAAAGTCAGAATTGTGAGATTTAAACTCGGGATTGCAGGAAATAAAGTCAGAATTGTGAGATTTAAACTCGGAATTGCAGGAAATAAAGTCAGAATTGTGAGATTAAAACTCGGAATTGCAGGAAATAAAGTCAGAATTGTGAGATTAAAACTCGGAATTGCAGGAAATAAAGTCAGAATTGTGAGATTTAAACTCGGAATTGCAGGAAATAAAGTCAGAATTGTGAGATTAAAACTCGGAATTGCAGGAAATAAAGTCAGAATTGTGAGATTTAAACTCGGGATTGCAGGAAATAAAGTCAGAATTGTGAGATTAAAACTCGGAATTGCAGGAAATAAAGTCAGAATTGTGAGATTTAAACTCGGAATTGCAGGAAATAAAGTCAGAATTGTGAGATTTAAACTCGGAATTGCAGGAAATAAAGTCAGAATTGTGAGATTTAAACTCGGAATTGCAGGAAATAAAGTCAGAATTGTGAGATATAAACTCGGAATTGCAGGAAATAAAGTCAGAATTGTGAGATTTAAACTCGGAATTGCAGGAAATAAAGTCAGAATTGTGAATTTAAACTCGTAATTGTGTAAAAAAAGTCAGAGTTGCGAGTTATAAACTTGGAATTGTGAAAAATAGAGTCAGAATTACACGTTACAAACTCGCATCTGCAAAGAAAAACAGAATTGTGAGACAAAAAAGTCAGACAAAGAAGACAATGTTGCGTACAAACAGTTCTAAGTGCTAATAAGTGTGTGATTTATTGAATACATTCAACAAACATTTTCTCATCATCATTGGAATAAAGGTTTAATAAAAATACGGACGTTGATCGGAAAATGGTGTCCATTCAACTGATGTCAAAGAATGAATTAGGTTAATAAGTTTATAATGAGATTATATATATAAATGGACATAAACTAGGAAATCTTAAAGGCATAGTTCACCCAAAAATGAAAATTCTGTCATCAGTGAAATGTTGTTCAACACCTATAAGACTTCGGCTGATCTTCAGAACACAGATGAAGACATTTATCACTGATCGCTTTATATGATGAACGGATTCAATTTAGGCCTGTATTCACATATAAACAAACACTGATCAGTGCACACACACATAGAGCACATCCAGTATGATCAACAGTGCCTGCTTGACATGCAAGAAACATTGAAGTCACACAAGGATGTTTGAGCTTCCGCAGGAACCAGTGAGGTTTGTTCTTGCATGTCAAGCAAGTACAGTTGAGCTTCCATATACTATATTTGATCTCTTCAAAAGACTTGGATTAAACCTCACAAACGTCACCATTTTATGTACATGCATGTTGTATAAATCGTTCATATAATCATAATATATGTTCATAATTAGGATGAGTATCCTCATCTCTGTAAAGGAGAGGATTACTCTATTGCCCCTTTATTAGAATTATGCAAATCAAATAATGCCACAAATGCACCCAAAATGTAAGTGCTGAAGGCAGTTTGGAAGGGACAGTTCTGGAGAATCATGGAGAATGCAAACGTGGCACAATTCAGCCCTTAGACTGTTCGATAAATAATCCTCCTATCAATCTGCCAAGCACTTTAGACTTCCTTAAAAAGTTCTTACAGTGCTTTTTTGACAGTTTCACAGACACATGTAGTTTTTCTTCCAGCACATCAAAAATGCTGATAGTGCTGAATGCATATCAGACAAGTTGTCTATCAGCACTATAGAGCAGGGAGAGTGTAGAAAAGATGAATGAAAACATTGGATTATGCTAGGATGACAGAAATATTCTACTAATATTCTTTTCTTCTTCTTGGCACAGAAATGGAAGCGTCAATGAGGTTAGATCTGAAGTACAGGAAAAAGTGCTGGATTCTGCAGAAAAAAACTTAAGTGACTTAGATTTGACAAATTGAAATCGACATATTGAGACAGAGGATTGGAAGTATGTCAGTTTGCCGTTAGCTAACTGGATGGGATAAATTTAAAGGAGCACTCAGTAATTTATTGCTTTTTAAACAGTTGCACACTTGTAGATTTCCAAGTGTGCTCTGTAAGTTTGTTGGTACACAGACATTAAATACAGATAAAGAAGTATCCCTCGAAGACTTTGTTTTCTGTTCATTTTATAAAGTGGATTCTGTGCTTTTTTTCTTCAAAATGACAATTTTCCCAGTTGGGTCTTAATGAAGTCTAAATGCAGTCCCTTCACTTGCAAGGGTTTCATTTATTTTGAAAGAACGGAAAACAGTAACAAAGATGTTTTACTGTTGTTATGTAATTCTTATTGTTGGACTTTGTTTGTAGGACATTGGAGAACTGACAGGAAACAAAGCAGGCTTGATCCGGTCTTCACCGAACCATGTAGCACAGGCCGCACTGCTTTACAGGGTTAAAAAAACCCCAGCTTGGTGAGTGCACACCTACAAAGCTCTGCGTTCTCCCACGCTACTGCCTCACAGACCCAATACATTATGTTTCTATGAAAGAAATCCTGAGAGAATCCTTTTAGTTCTTTGAAAAATAATGTGCCACACACCCTAGAGCTATTCATTTAAGCAAGTCCTTCCCTTAACATTATTACCAGCTTGTTTTCGCTCTGCTATGAGACTTGCTATATGCGCACAATGTGATTTAGCCAAGTAGGACACGTTTCTGTATCAAAATCATTTGTTGTTCCTGCGACAACTATCATATTGAATAATTATAGCCCGACTGCTTTTCCCAACCCTAATCCGCAGTCCCATAAGCCTTATCCTAAAATATGGTCAACTGATATATTGGTGATTCTGATGAATTGGCAACATATATTTTCTAATTCGGCCCAATAAAGTTTCACAAGTCAGACAATTGATGGCACCAGGGCTTGACATGAATTTTTTGCTCACCAGCCACTGTGGTTAGTGGTTTTCAAAGTTACTAGCCACAATTTTGACATTGATACCATGGGGAAAACCTGCCATATAAATATTTTTAATATTATCTCATAATTTGGCAGCAGGTTTATTAGGCTGCTGTCACTTTAAGACCTGATGCACGGATCCATTATACTGCTACACATGCGTTTTCTTTCTCAACTGTTTACATTCACTTAAAACATAACTGCAAAACATTACTTTGTGTTTGTATGTGACTGTTTAAGCACAATAAGCAGCGAAACGGAACTCAGTTTGGTACTGAGAGGTGACTTTATGTGTGCACATTTTGGGTGTGAGCACAAAATCTGTGGAAATGAGTAAAATTATGTGCAATACACACAGTCTCACTCCAAAATGCAAGCCTTGTAACACCAACAATATTCATCCAGAGCAAATGAAATGAGTGAGTGAGGGGAGACAGGTTTGTGTGTCGACTCACTGTCAGAGAGATGAGAGAGAGAAAGAGCAGCTGGTATCGTGCATCTATTCTGTGGAAAATGAGTATTGGAAGCGTTTCAGATATTTTAGTATCAATATGTATCAAAAAATCAATATTTTTGACAACACTACTTTTAAAAGGCTTTAGTATGAGTGACTGCATCACATGCTACTGCTGAAATCCACCCGCATTTGGCAGTTTGGCGGGTGTTAATGTCAAGCCCTGGATGGCACGAAAAACCATCTGGATATGTGTAACCAATGCCACAAAAATAAATAAATAAATTAATAAATTAATACAAAAAGAAAGCAGTGCAGACATGCACAGGCACATATTTAAAGATTCTATCCTCCCTCTCTCCTCAATAGTTTCCTGTCACTTAAACTGTATTGATAACAAGGAAAGTCCAATAGCACTTCTATAAAAATTAACGGCACTGCAGATGCAAATTAACCATATGCAAACTCTGGTGCAATGCATTTGTATCATTCATGCTTTATACTGTACATGGTCCCTTACAAAAAACAAAACTGGTAAGACTTTATTTTACAGTGTCCTTGTTACACGTTACATGTAGCTAGTTACTATAGTAACAAATGTATGCATGATTACACACAACTGACCCCAACCCGATAGTTAATTAATATTACTCAGTGCTTAAATGTATAATTACATTGTAACAAATACACCTTAAAATAAGGTGTAATCAAATAAAATTCTTATTTATTCTATTTAAATAAATATCTATCAAATGTTTAATTTCGCAAAACACATCCAGTGAGATGTTCCTCTGAGAGCACACTGTATCAGCCTGAAGCAAACCTCTCAAATACTGTGTGGCGGTCCAGCTGTGAGACTGACAGCAGCTGATCTGGGACACGTGAACTGAATGCTCCTCACTCGATACACACCAGTACAGCAGACTACTTCAATAAAATGCATATAAATATCAGTTGTCACTCCATATCTCCTAATAATATAGTAAGATCATATGTAAATGCTTAGTTTTTCAGCAAACTTTTCATCATGTTGATAATTTAGAGGCCTTAGAAATGTGTGTATCAAATATGATACAGTAGGCTTTATAGTATTCTGTAATCTGATTGGATAATAGGCTGCTTATCCAGAAACATGTGATATTTGGTTGAATCACATTAAGCATGTCAGAACCAATATTAGTGTGTAGTTCTTCTGCAATTATATTCAAGAAGTCCTAGGAAATAAACAACAAACAAGCGGTATGAGGAGGAGTTTTGTGTGAGGTACATTGGTGATTCATGGCTTTGTTGAAGAAGAGAGGTGGCGGCTTCTGAGTTCAGATGTAATTAAGCATGAAAGATATATCACAGATGTCAGCCCTCCCTGTAAAGATATGTCAGCTGTTTCTTCAAATTTGCTAGCATGAAAAATGAGGCCAATTTTCTGAAGAGAAACACAAGTACTGATAGTATCCCCAATGCTTAAACTGTTTATTTTAGAGGCCTCAGAGTTTCAGCGGAGGTGCTGCGGTGCAAAAACAAACAGCATTTAAGCATCTTTTTTGGTGAATACCTAATGTACTCCACTCACAGCATCAGAAACATGACGTGATGTCTATTTTTATGTTTAGATTTGCATTCTAAGGTCAGAGAGGGTTGTTGGAGGCGTCGATTCCACATGGACCTGCTGCCTGCCTTGACTTCTACTGCAGTGACCTTTTTGAGTCGAGCACCATCCAGAGCATAAAGCAGAGCTACCGGCTATGCAAAAGCAGTGCAAAGAGAAAGAGGGATGAGAACAAAAGGCATTGTAAGTAAAGTTAAAGATTGTGATGTTGTGGGTGTATCGGTTTGCCTACAAGATGTAATATTTGTGCTGTGTTACAAAACTGTTGAAAAAAATGAGCAGTCTCACTGTCTGTTGTCTACATAGGCGACTGCTTTCCAGAGCAGCATTAAGAAGAAATACAACCTCATTAGAGAATGATTTGAAATGCTTTCCACGAACCACTCACATAAGAAAATCAACTGTAATGCAACACTGCCTTTGGACTTTTGTCAAAATCTGCTGAAATAAAAATGTAAAGGGGACCTATTATGCCTATTTTTACAAGATGTAATATGCATCTGGTGTCCCCAAAATGTATCTGTGAAGTTTCAGCTCAAAATACCCCACAGATCATTAATTATACCATGTTGTAAATGCCCATTTTTGAGTGAAAGGAAAAACATGCCGTTTCCGTGCATGTGTCTTTAAATGCTAATGAGCTGCTGCTCCCCGCCCCACTTTCCAGAAGAGGGCGGAGCCTGTACAGTTCGTGCCTCAGATACTCTGCCAAAAACTAACAAAACATGTTTGGTTTTGTTTATCATCTCTATCGCAGTCACGCTCATGTGACATTGCAGTTCTTCATCATGATAAAAGTTTATTATTTGCACGCGCACACAGAAAGCTGGCTGTCAGATGGCGTGTCCCGTGAGCATTAATTTCTCTTATTGCGCTTAAACTGTCAAATACACACAAGGTTATGTTAAACACACAAGTTCACATAAGTTCACTTGTGTATATTAGATCTGTGTATTAAAGTGACAGCAGCGTAACATACAGTACCTACTGCTGTTAATATGAATCAAACAACAAAAGAAAAACAGAAAATCACTCACTGCTCTTGACTGAATAACTTTAGTAGCTTTAATAAGAATGTGTTTCTTACTTGAATGCTGCTGTTAAATGATCTTGCCAGGAGATAAACATGGCAGACTGTGTACAGCTCACTCAGGGGAGGAGCTAAGCTAATAGGGCAGATTTAGTTGCCATTCGTGGGCGGAGCCTGTTCCAGTGTGATGTACATTCCTGAACGGCATGTTTTGAGACACTGTTTCATAATTATGGAGAAAATAACAAACTGAGTGGATGGGTTTTTAACAAAAAGTTTTACAATTCAATACAATACAAAATACAATACAATAGGGTGGTTGTGTACACACACCGCAGACGCCTAAATATGTTCAAATACAATAAATAAAAACAAATATTTTGGATAATAGTTCCCCTTTAAACCAGCCTAACCAAGATATGGTCTAAGAACATTTTGCTAATGTTCCCATTAAGTTATGAAAATCTTATTTCTCTGAACTAAATACTAAGTAATATAAGTACTAAATTTCGATCTGCGGTCTCTAAGGGCCGCCAAACCGTTTGAAGTGGGCGGAGCCACTTTTACTAAAATGGCTATAACTCCCAAATTAAATGAGATATTTTCACCAAACTCAGTGTGTATAGGCTCAATCTTTGGTTACATGAAGAAAAAAAAAAATGTGGCAATTGGCCGTTATTACAGGGGGAAAAAAACATGAAAATGTTTTTTCATGTTTTTTGTATTCACCGTTAGTCTGATTGACTTGAAAATTGCAGTGTATTTGTCCAAGGTGTTATTATTGTTCATGAGGTCATTGGTGTATCTCAAAAAACATGGCCGCCGTCGGCCAATGAATTTTGAGCACCTATTAGGCAAAGTGAATGGAGGCCGATCGGAACGAAACTCGCTGGGCCTGTTTGACTGTTTGACAGGACTGTAGAGGCCTGTGAGAAATTCGAAAGAAATCGGCCACCGGGGGGTGCCTTCATGTTTTGCACACGCCCACTACATTCATACCACATGCTAGAACTCTTCATTCTGAGCAACTTTGCCTCTAGAACCGCCTCTGTCAATCGAATCATTCGGAGATTATTTCAAAAAACAACTTTCAAACCAGTCCTAGGTTTTTGGCTCAACTTCAATAACTGTTAAAAAGCTTTAAAAAAACATATATTTCCTATGGTAAATAGCCTGTATTGGCTGTAAATCAAGGGTCTCAAACTCAAATTGGCGGGGGGCCGTTTCTGTGATTGACACCTCATAGGAGGGCCATATTAACATTCAAGCGCAAGAAAGTGCAACGTTTTAGAAAATTTACTTTCCCTTGCATTATTTCTCATTTACATCAAATTTGCCTACTAAAATATCTTTATACCTATACTACAAATATTTTATTTACCATACTAAATGTAAACAGCAGTGTCTCTCTCATTGTTACAGAGTGTAATATAATTATATAATACTATTAAAAATATAATACTACTAATATAATACTATTAATTGCAATAGTCTGGTGCAACTTCTCACATCCAACAAGGTGCATGGAATAAAAAAAATACAGTAATTTAGGAACAAAACCATCAACACTTGTGGTGTGGAGGCGTCAGAAATAAACAAAAAACTGGAGCTATATATATATATATATATCAACTTTATTTTGCCAAAAAATAAAAATCTCTCATTGTTACATACATTATTAATTTTTAATATTTAGTGGAAGTATTTTCCCTTACTTTATGTTAGCTTAAATAACATTAAAATTTTGCACTGACCAACACGGTACTGAACAAATACAATCCCTGAATGCATTTGTACACTCTGTTTCTTGACAGACACCTGCAGCGCTTGCACTCACACAGCTGAGACACATTTGTCCAAGATGCCGTTTGAGCATCGGTAACGTTTAATGGCTGCATCGGATGCGTTTCGGTGGTTTAAATCGACGCTCGTGACTTAAAGTCGAGTGCTTTTACTGTCATTTAGGCAAGCGCGCTCATAATAGAAGCGACGCGGTTGAGAGAGCGGCTCATGGTTGCATAGCAACGACAGACGCCACTGGAGCAAAAGCGCATTGGAAAGAAGGAGAATGCGGCGCGGCCGCTTATGTGACGCGATATGTGAATGCCCCTTAGAACGGCGACTTTTTCTTTGCATATCAGACAGGTAGCAACTAGATAATAATAATAATAATTTAGTGGGCCAGATTATGTTTTATTTTTGAGATCAGTTGCGGGCAGGGTAGAGGGGGAGGGCGGGCCGTAAATGGCCCGCGGGCCGGCAGTTTGAGACCACTGCTGTAAATGGTCTTTTCCATCTATGATCAAGATGGTTACAGGCTTGCTAACTAAAACATAACACCTTTTTATGCATGTGCTTAAAGACCTTAAAGCGCTTGAACCCTGATAATTGCTGCTCGCAGCTATATTGCTTTATTTGTTTGATTCATTGTGGTTTCCCTCTTATGTCATGTCACTTATGCATTTATGCACATGCACACTCCTCAAATGGTGCTGATTGTTGACACAAACATAAATTAATTAAAATGTATATATACAGTGTTTAAATGGAATGAAAGATATGAAATGTTAGCTTGGTTATTGTGCCCAGGAAAATGGTCTATTTAAGTGTATATGTCATACTAACAAACAATTATGCTTTTAACCACAGGTCAAGAGCTGTAGTTCCAACCACACAGGTTTGTGATGCTGTTTGTGAATTTTTGTTGGCACTATGGTTTCGAGAAACACTGAATTGTTGAACTCTCTTGGTAGTGATGATAGAACTTGAACTTGGTAGTAATGATAGAACTTGCAACCATAGTTGGCTAACAATGCTTTTGGGAAACACACCTCTGGCCAGGCTGTTTTTTGGGCATTAGATGGAAAGTCTGGAAAATCACCTAACTATCCAGCTAAACAAAAGCTTGGCCAGACTGTGAAACAACAAAACAACATATGAAGACTGGCTTGGCCAGGCTGGGAGACCATCTTAAACCAACTAAGACTAGTAAATCAACTTAGCAACTTAGGCTGGGTTAAATGTGTTTTATCAGAAAATCGCAATATCTCATAAGGAAGCATGATTTTCCTGCCTGCTGTTTGAAATAGTCTTTGCGTTAATAACAATGCTTAAAAATGTTGTCTAAGTAGGCAGCTCACTAAGGTTTGGAACAAAGCCATGGTGAGAACCTTATATTCTGCAAACTGTGCCACTGTCCCATTCACTGCCCTCAGCTTTCTCAGTGTATTATAGAAAAGAGCTTGTTTCAACCTCAATCCCTATTCAATGTAAATGTGACCTGTGTCAGTCAAGGAGGCTTAGGGGAATTGAGGGATCACTGGATACCTGCCACTATGTTTGGAGACAAATCCGAAGTATAGTGAGGTTGCTAGTCACAGATTGGCAGCTAAAGTATTGGAAAAATACTGACCATGCACTCACTTTCATGCACATTCATAATAATAAAAAACGGATCAAACATCATGAATCTGTTCAAATTAAAATCTGAGATGCATGAGTTGTGTTTTCAGCTGCTCAGAAAATAGTTCCAGAAAGACTCAGTAACAGTCGTGCAATATTTCACACTTATAAATGTGATTATGCAAACACGCTCGCAAACCAAGTGGAACTGATGCAACTAAAGTGAAACGTTGTGGCTTCAAAAGGCTGTTTATCAGCTCCTCATTTAATAGTTTGGCACTTATAAGTGTATTAAATAATTGCCTTCTTGATAACATTTCATGCCAAGCCACCATCTGTCACTCAACTATGAGTGTGTCCAGGATGGACATGATGGCCAGATGCTCTGCAGTGCTGAATAACAGAGTGTTCCCATATGAAAATCACTACAAAATCTGGGACGAAAAAACCCTAAAGATTAAAGTGGATGAAAAAAGAGGCATTCGTAAATATTAAAAGTATTGTATTTTAAAATATGTCATTAATAGAACAATTATACCTACTGTGTGAAGTTCAGTTTTAAGACGATTTCTTAAAATGTGTAAATGAAATAAAAAGTTCCATGCAAATTGTTCATTTTTATGGTTTTAAGTATTCAGTATTACGTGTTTAATGTCTTCATCGGCTTCATTTCTCTGCCTGCTGGGATGAGAGCGAATGAGACTGAAGCACAAAACTTTTTTTTTTTTACATTGTAGGCGTACTTGAACTCAAAAAATTCTTTCATCTAACTCATCTTCTCTGCTTGTTGGTTTGACTTAAAAAAAATCAGAGGAAATCTTTTGAAGAAGAGCTACACTGAGATGCATAACTTGATTTCCCGAAAAATGTATACTGTTTAATGATTATAAAGTCAAAAATATCAAGATAATATATGGTTAATTTCAGCTTGACTTACTTCATCTTAGAATCTTTTTATGTTTTGCAGTGAAGTATCAGTTTTTATTTTAAACACCAATGTTATTCAAGCCACAATAATTAAAGCACATATATCCCTGAAGTGCCAAGAGCCTCCTAGATATCTAATCACAAACAGCTGTAATGAGGTTGGAAAACGTTCTATGAAGCAATTCCCACTTGGACTCAAAACAGAGATACTCAGAGAGATTGGCATCATTCTGTTTGGTGAATACACCTTGTGGAAAACCTGATAAGACATCTCAAGTGATTATGTTGTATTCTCTGTAGGTAGACGTCCCCATGCCTAAAACATTTATTTGTCTTTTTTAGGTACTTTGCTGAAAACTTTACTAGGAACAGATGCTTCACTATGAAACTTATCATTCACAAATATCATTCAACAGATTCTGAATGAGAACAAATATGAGTTAGATGAGAAACACAGCCATTACTTAAAGCCCTTTTATAGCATCATATTTTATACCACAATGTGGTAGACAGACAGACAGATAGATAGATAGATAGATAGATAGATAGATAGATAGATAGATAGATAGATAGATAGATAGATAGATAGATAGATAGATAGATAGATAGATAGATCTAATTTGCCATCATTAAATTGTATTAAGTAGATATCAGCTTTTATCTGCCATCAAAAATGTATTAACTAGAAAAGAAACTTATTAAACTGGTTTTATAATAAGAATCTTAAAGTATATAAATCATTTATACTTTTTTTTATTGAATGCACTTGTATGCTCATATTGTTTCATGAACTAAATCAAACATGGCAGAAACATCATAAAATCCTGTAATGTGGGTTTTTGGAAATGACTTCTAGAGGATATTTCATGCTCCAGGATGTTCAACGCCTTCACTGTAATTTCAAAACAGGCAGTTCAATTGTCATCAAACAGTGTAAACCTGTGGGTGATCATCATGCCTATTTACAGCTTTCATAGTCTTTCCTGTTGAGTCACAAGAAAGCACTGATCTTCACTTTCATTTAAAGGCATAAGCAGCCAAACAGCCATAAAATGGCATGCTTCTGAGGAATGTGTGATAAAGCACACAAATTTTAAATGTTAAAGCACAAAAGCTGCAAATGAAAGACTGCTTGAAAGGAATAGGGCAAGGATTTCTGTAAATAATGTACTTCGGACCTTGGCGGCCCAGATCCCCTTTCAATTTAATTAAATGGAAAAGAGTGACCAATACATTATTTAAAATGTCTCTTTATGTTTTACACAGAAGAAAGAAAGTCATAGAGGTGGGATGGTGAGTAAATGTTGACTATTCTTTAAATAATGCCATCTGAACAAGGCTACCAGTCGTTTGTGTGCATAATCTATGCATTAAAAACCTATTTAACACGCAAACATTTTTCATTCATTTATAAAGCACAGATAAACAAAACAGAGTATTACTGTCTGTGGATTGCAAGCATCTGACCGGCCTATTCAAGTTTAAAATAATTGACAAGTAAGAAGGCGCCAGACTAACAGTACTATAATTCAACTCTGTAATGCACTGGCAAGAGACATTAAAAAGGAGTAATATGTTCACTTTTATGGACAGTTAAAAATCTGGCTGCGGCATTTTAAACCATTTGAAGCTGTGACATAGGTAGAGGGCTGCAAATTTCAAATATATAAGCTATTACAATAGTCCAAACAAGATAAGACGAAAGCATGCATGACACTTTCAAGATCGTTGAGAGATAGGAAAGACTTTAGACAGAAGTTTTAAATGAAATAAACTTGACTTACTGTATTCATACTTTGTTCAAACTTAAGCGAGGAATAAAAATGAACTTTTTCACAGTCAGTTTGATGTAAGAATCTAAGTTAAAATTAAAATGTGTTTTTTCTTTAGCCAGAGAGGGTCCAAAAACAATTGCTTCCATCTTACTCTCATTTAAGAGTAAAAATTCAAAGACAACCAAGAACTTGCATCGACTAAACATGCAACCAAGGTTTCTAAACCTTTCTTGTCATTATGTTTCAAAGGAAAAGAGATTTTGGTGTCAGCTGCATAAAAATGAAAAGATAATGGAAGACTCCATGCTTCCTAAAAAATTAACCTAATGGCAGGATGTACAGAGAAAACAAGGTAGGACCCAAAATGGAGCCTTGAGGAACACCACAGGTAAGAGCGGCTTCGGATTAAACAGATCGCCCAACGCCCACTGAAAAGGTTCTGTTACTAAGATGGGATTTAATCCATCCTCGGGCATTTCCTCAGATGTCCACACACTGTTCAAGGTGCAAAATAAGAATGCCATGGTCAACAGTGTTGAATGCTGCACTCAAATCTCAAAGCACTAAAATTACTGAATCCCCAGAGTCGACAGATAGCAAAATGTCATTTAATACTCTTCATAGAGCAGACACAAGATTAGACAGACAGATAGAAAATTTCCGCATACAAAAATGACTGTAAAAAAGCTGCATTCATCAGTTCAGCTCTAACATTTTAGTAACATGATAAGAAAACTTTAAGGGTTAAAAATGCAGTGGCATACAGATCAGTGATAATCAGTTATTTCATATAAATCACTAGCTAAAAATAAAAAGATGAGACAATCTGATAATCAAGCATGTCTGTATCAAGTGCATTTCTTCCCTTCCAGCTGCACAGCGGTGAATAGCGCCACATGAGCTTGCGTAACAGACAGTGAGCTCATTCCGAGCGTATGTCTCTTAAGTTCAAAGAGCGACTGACTTCCTTTAGCTGTGCTTACACAGAGATACTGCGCTCCGCTTGGCTCTGTCTTAATTAATGACTAATTACATCCCATTGCTTCTAATTAGAATCACAAATTCAAGAGTGCCGAGGACAGAAAGCGAGTCTGAATCACAAGCATCATATGCCTCTCCTCTTTTTCTTTCTTATACTAAAATAAGACACGGGCAGGAAAACGTGTTTCACGCTGATCTCCTTTTTGCTTGTTTTGACAATGCCAGAAGATAAAATTAGGAGGACTAAAATGTATTAAAGACTAACTTATAAAAAGGGATATAATGTAATTGAAAATAAACATTATAAGATAACAAAAGAATAAGCCACTCAAGGCCAAGCGTGACTATCATTTTTTCTAGGTTGAGATAGTTTTAAGCACTTTGTGTCTTGCTTAATAACAGCCCTAAGCCTGGTAAAGGCACAGTTGTTAATAGCGTTTATAAAACAGCAACAAGAGGAATATATTAAAAGACTTTGGATCATTCAACTCCAGTCTTCAGTGTCACATGATCCTTTAGAAATCATTCTAATATTTGCTGCTCAATTATTTATATTGGTCTTATTATTATCAATGTTGAAAACAGCTTTTGCTGCTTAATATTTTTGTGGAAATCATGATACGATTTTTTCATGATTCTTTGATGAATAGAATGTTGATAAGAAAAGTATTTCTTTAAAATAGAAATATTATAAATGTTATATTATAAATGTTATATTATAAAAAGACATTATAAATGTCTTTATTGTTGCTTTTGATTAATTTAATGCATCCTTTAATTTAATGCATTCTTTGCTGAATAAAAGTATTATTTTCTTTAAAAATCTTTTAAAAAGTGTAATGGTTTACACAGAAATATTAAGTAGCAAGAACTCTTTGATTGATAACAGTAAAGATCATGTGACACTGAAGACTACCTAATCCGAGACCAAGTCGAAACCAAGAACAGTATGTGTTGAGACCAAGACGAGACCAAGACTTTAGGAGGCTGAGACCAAGACCAAGGCTACGTCTCAATGTGCATACTATCCATTCTAAATAGTATGTGACATTAGTAATTTTCAATACGATTTAGAGCAGATAGGGTGGATAGTATGCACATTAGGATGCAGGGCAAGACTTTAGGAGGTTGAGAACAAGACCAAGACTTTGGGGGGATGAGACCAAGACCAAGACTTTAGGAGGTTGAGACCAAGACGAGACCAAGACTTTAGGAGGTTGAGACCAAGACCAAGACTTTGAGGGGTTGAGACCAAGACCAAGGCTATGTCTCAATGTGCATACTATCCATCCTAAATAGTATGTGACATTAGTAATTTTCAATAGGATTTAGAGCAGATAGGGTGGATAGTATGCACATTGGGACGCAGGGCAAGACTTTAGGAGGTTGAGACCAAGACTTTGGGGGGGTTGAGATCAAGACAAGACTTTAGGAGGTTGAGACCAAGATGAGACCAAGACTTTGGGGGGCTTGAGACCAAGACAAGACCAAGACTTTGGGGTGTTGAGACCAAGACAAGACTTTAGGAGGTTGAGACCAAGACTTTGGGGGGTTGAGACCAAGACAAGACTTTAGGAGGTTGAGACCAAGACGAGACCAAGACTTTGGGGGGTTGAGACCAAGACAAGACCAAGACTTCAGGAGGTTGAGACCAAGACCAAGACTTTGAGGGGTTGAGACCAAGACTTTGAGGGGTTGAGACCAAGACCAAGGCTACGTCTCAATTTGCATACTATCCATCCTAAATAGTATGTGACATTAGTAATTTTCAATAGGATTTAGAGCAGGGTGGATAGTATGCACATTGGGATGCAGGGCAAGACTTTAGGAGGTTGAGACCAAGACCAAGACTCTGGGGGGTTGAGACCAAGACCAAGACTTTAGGAGGTTGAGACCAAGACCAAGACTTTGGGGGGATGAGACCAAGACCAAGACTTTAGGAGGTTGAGACCAAGACGAGACCAAGACTTTAGGAGGTTGAGACCAAGACCAAGACTTTGAGGGGTTGAGACCAAGACCAAGACTTTGAGGGGTTGAGACCAAGACCAAGGCTACGTCTCAATTTGCATACTATCCATCCTAAATAGTATGTGACATTAGTAATTTTCAATAGGATTTAGAGCAGGGTGGATAGTATGCACATTGGGATGCAGGGCAAGACTTTAGGAGGTTGAGACCAAGACCGAGACTCTGGGGGGTTGAGACCAAGACCAAGACTTTAGGAGGTTGAGACCAAGACCAAGACTTTGGGGGGATGAGACCAAGACCAAGACTTTAGGAGGTTGAGACCAAGACGAGACCAAGACTTTGGGGGGTTGAGACCAAGACCAAGACTTTGGGAGGTTGAGACCAAGACCAAGGAAAGGCAAAGCGAGACCGAGTCAAGACCAAGACCAGATCAGCACTAAAATTCATCTGAAAGATCCAACTTTACTGCCTGAGAAATGTCTTATTTTTAATCAATAAATACAATTAGAATAATAAAATACTATATAGAGCTGTTAACAATTAAATGAAATCACAAATGAAGCAACAAAATTCATCATTGCACTGCAGAGGTGGCACAGAAGTTGCATCTGAATTGGTACAATTACAAATGCCTAAGCAGGCACCCCTCATTAATTTATATAAATAAATCAAATTAGGAATAATAAGTTATTGATTGCATCTCAAGCAAGAAGTTTTACATCTAATCACATTAATGATGTTAATAAATCAGACAATTCACTGGCAATTTAGTGATATCCTCGCAATTGTGGTCTTCGAGACCAAGACAAGACCAAGCACTTCAAAAAATGGTCTTAAGACAAGTCTCAAGATGAAGCATTGCAGCTGGCATTGCAGCTGGTTTATGTTGGTCCTTATTTAGTCCTTAGCTGGTCGAGTGCTGGTCCTAAACTGGTCCTAAGCAACTAGCTCCAGCTCAGGACCAGCTTAAACTAGCTCAAGACCAACAAAGGACCAGCATAAACCAGCTCAAACCAGCTGCCATGCATCAAAACATACCTAACCAGCATATGCTGTTTTTTTTTTTTTTCAACAGGGTGATCACATTTCACTCTTTATTGATTTGCAGTGACCCTTGTCTTTAAAGGGACAAGTGGATCCAAACCATGACAGCCTGATGCTGATGAAACCAACTTTAGTTGTCTGTCAAGCAAAATATTTATAGTTATGATGTCTTTCCTCAAAGGCAGGCAGGCGGTGACTGTGCTATACAGTGAAACATGACCTCAATTTGCACCAGCGTGCCAACTGTTCCTCCTGATCCTTTGGGTGTTCGGATACAAATTCCTAAATAAGAAAATTTGCACTCATGCATTTTTCGCAGTGTGGCAGACCCTGATATCAGCAGGTTACTTTCTCTATTAGAGATTGAGTCGACATTGCAAAATACGGTTGACTGGAGTGATACCATGTTTTGACTTCTCTTAAGCTTTCCAAGCATAACATCTATGAAGGTTTTGCACATGGATAAATATTTAATGAACTTTTTTTTGTCCACACAACTGTGATAAATCTGGGTTGAACAGACATGCAAATCCACTGACTCTAGAGTGCTATAATTCATGCAAATATTTATTTTGTTTACATCAAGGTATGTTTACCCTGTCCTATTTGTTGAAGTTAGGTCAAATTGTTTATTCCATGAGAATCAGATGCATGGCACAAAACAAGCAGGCATTCGTACTGTTCTGCTTTAATTCTAACCTATTCAAATCATCTCAGCATGAAAGCTTTTGAGATACTGTAGCATAACCTTCCATTGTGCATGAGTGTGCACTCAGCATGAAGAGCAGGAATACAGTGTGTCTGTATAGTGTCTTTATAGAACAAGAAGACAAGCAGGCTAAAAGCATTTGTCTCACACAATGCAATCAAAAGCAAACAGCATTACTGCTGTAGTTATGACTGCAGATACAAAACCCATTTAAGGCTTATACCCCTGAATGACCTGTTTTAAAAGGGTAACAGATCAGCTGGATAAAACTGTTGGTTTCATTTTTTTTTTCCTGCAAAGTTCAAGGCAACCAACACAGGCAGAGGAAATGAAGCAAGCAATTCTATTCCTGAAGCCTTAATGTGTCACTTTTAACACCCAATTACAGCCAAGAGTGGCTTCTGATTATATTAGATGTACTGGCTATTGTTGTTTTGTTTTGTTTTTTTTTCTCATAAATTTTATTTTAAGTTTCAAGCCAACAAGTAAATGCATAGTTTATACAGAAGTAAATATGAAGGCAAGACACTACAGGTACGGTAAACATTTTAACTAATAGATATAACCATACTTCACAGTTCATTATTCACAATAAACGAAGACAATTATTCCCTGTTACATGATTTCTGAAATGTTATGTTTAAATATGCAAATGATGCATTATCTAATTAAATATGCATTCATTTGCATACATTTCCAGAACAGAAATCTGAACATTGGATTAAGTCAGGTTCAAAATTCTTGTTTATTTTGTTGACATATTACGAGTTGGAGGTTTTTACCAAGGGGATTTCGGATATCTTTTTTGATCACTCCATAAATCAGAAAAAACCTTCAGAATATAGACAGGAATAAAACTGTAAAGTTTTCTATGGCGTCTTGCCTTAAGGTATTCTTTATGCACCGATATATAATATCAGCCCCTATTATGCTATTTTAAAGGTTCCTAATTTTGTTTTAAAGTCTCCTACAATAGGTTTACATGCATCCAAGGTCAAAAAACACTTTAAAGGTGCCATCAAACGTTTTTTTACAAGATGTAATATAAGTCTAAGGTGTCCCCTGAATGTGTCTGTGAAGTTTCAGCTCAAAATACCCCATAGATTTTTTTTAAAATAATTTTTTTAACTGCCTATTTTGGGGCATCATTAACTATGCACCGATTCATGCTGCTGGCCCTTTAATTGCTCATGCTCCCCGCCCCCCCAGTGCTCTCGACTCTATCGTTGCATAAACAAAGTTCACACAGCTAATATAACCCTCAAAATGGATCTTTACAAAGTGTTTGTCATGCAGCATGTCTAATCGCATAAGTATGGTATTTATTTGGATGTTTACATTTGATTCTGAATGAGTTTGATTGTGCTCCGTGGCTAACGGCTAATGCTACACTGTTGGAGAGATTTATAAAGAATGAAGTTGTGTTTATGAATTATACAGACTGCAAGTGTTTAAAAATTAAAATAGCGACGGCTCTCTTGTCTCCGTGAATACAGTAATAAATTATGGTAACTTTAACCACATTTAACAGTACATTAGCAACATGCTAACGAAACATTTAGAAAGACAATTTACAAATATCACTAAAAATATCATGATATCATGGATCATGACAGTTATTATCGCTCCATCTGCCATTTTTCGCTGTTGTTCTTGCTTGCTTACCTAGTCTGATGATTCAGCTGTGCAGCTCCAGACGTTAATACTGGCTGCCCTTGTCTAATGCCTTTCATAATGTTGGGAACATGGGCTGGCATATGCAAATATTGAGGGCGTACACCCCGACTGTTACGTAACAGTCTGTGTTATGTTGAGATTTGCCTGTTCTTCGGAGGTCTTTTAAACAAATGAGATTTATATAAGAAGGAGGAAACAATGGTGTTTGAGACTCACTGTATGTCATTTCCATGTACTGAACTCTTGTTATTCAACTATGCCAAGGTAAATTCAATTTTCAATTCGATGGCACCTTTAATTTTCTTATAATATACATTGCAGCATCAGCTTTTTTCTCTCAGTGACTGAAACAGCTCGATAAGAGCTGCTCTGATTGGTCAGATGGCCCAGTCAATGTTGTGATTGGTCTACAGCTTGTAGCGCGTGTCAGAAACAAAACACCCATAACCATATCTGAATTTCAGCTCCAGATGTTCCTCAGCACTTGTATACACAGTAGTAGGAAAAGCGACGTTGGCGTCAACTTTACAGTATCAATTCCAGAGTGTCTCATCCTTTTGAGGTGCATCAAAGTGGATTTGCAGCACTGAAAACAGCATCTTCTCGACATGTCGACAATACAAACCAAACTCTTCCAGTCTCAGATACAACTACAGTGTTTGAAGATGGGTCAAACTAGATGTTGTTCACAGGCAGCCAATGAAGAACCAAGGCGGAAATTACTGACGACTCGTTTCGGCAGTTCAGAATCGATTCTTTCTTTTAGTTAGTATGTAATGTTGCTGTTTGAGCATAAACAACACCCGCAAAGTTACGACGCTCAAAGTTCAATGCAAAGGGTATTTTCTTTTAAAGAATTCTCTGTTTAAGAACTACAACAAACAACTTGTAGGGACTACAACGAGCTTCTTCCCGGGGTTGGTGATAATCCTCATTTTGGCTGCGTGAGATTCTCCAGCTTTGTTGTTGTTGAGCTGTTAAAGCTCCGCCCTCTTCTGGAAAGGGGGCGGGAGCAGCAGCTCATTTGCATTTAAAGGGACACACACAAAAACGTTGTGTTTTTGCTCACACCCAAATAGGGGCAAATTTGACAAGCTATAATAAATGATCTGTGGGGGATTTTGAGCTGAAAATTCACAGACACATTCTGGGGACACCAGAGACTTATATTACATCTTGTAAAAGGGGCACAGGTCCCCTTTAAAAGAAATTGAGATTTAGAATATTTTGGGGGGCACAACATCCAGCGGGGCACCATACAGGGTTGAATAAATATTTTCAAATAGCATGAGATATGACATAATGGCCAAAGTCATTACCTGCAGAGGCACAACGTCTCGGAGACGGAGTGTCCAGAGAAACAGCAGCACTTTATTACATTGAATAAGCCTGTGGTACTTCATCATGCTACAGACTTGTACAAAACACATCGAGAGACCACAGTATAGAACTTAGTTACTACCTAACTAGTTTTTTCGAATGCCAAGTGAGTTAAAGCACTATAAATTCATGACGTATGTGAGCTGTACTGATTAATAGCCTGTCTTTCTGGATCAGAGGCTTTGCCGTGTCTTTGTTTAACAGAGCTCATTGTGATTATCACAGGATAAACCCTCCAGCGCGGCCATAAATCAGCCCTGCCGAGGCTCCTCACTCACACAGCCATCTGTCAGTCAAAAGGGCAGTTAAGGGCAACTTGAAAAATTTCGAGTCTCTTCCGAGGCGTGCCAAGTACAACATCTCTGCTGTGTTTCCATGCCTTTCTGTTGAGGTAATTAACCCCGACCCGCTGCTTATTAGAGGAGACTCATAGGGAGCGGAGGATGAGAGGAAATGAGAAATCACAGCTTCTCAAAGAAGCAAACGTAGTCCTCGGAGACGGTGTCATCCGTTCGACTCTTCACAGATCACGCTGCCATCAAACCAAATATTCCATAACATATATTCCTTCTGACTACATAGCAGTTAGGTAACGTTCGTAACTAGGTCATACACCTCAGCATTTCTCACCTATGCCACTAAAACCTAATAAACATCAGAAAAAAATGTAATTTGTACCTTTCCACACACTTTTACATTAACCTCAATACTGACTGCATAAATATTCATCTTTTAAATGTTAATAAAGTCAGAGAAAAACTAGCACTAGGCTGCTTGTCATTACCATCACATCACAACATCTCAAATGAGTTCCAACGAGACCTGCAGCTTTTCTGCTGGTGCTCATGTCTGTTGTAACAAGGTTTTTTTAATGAGCAAAATGTAAAAAATAATAGTGTGTGTGCTTTAAAAGTTACAAATTTAAAAAAGTTATTTTTTTAAAAAGATTTTTTTTATTATATAACCAAACAAACTAATCTAGCTGACAAGCGTATTCATAGTCTAAGAAAGACTTGAATAAATAAATAGCTTTTGTTTTGTCATTTGCTTACTATTTATGCTTCGATGTGGGTGTTAATAAAGAGACAGTGGTAATGCCAACAGTAACTTCTAGAATAGCTAGAGAAATTCTGTCCATTGTGTTCACCAGTATGTGCACTTGAAATCAGAACAGATGAACCGGAAATATGAAACAATGAATACAGAATGAATGAATACAGAATAGAGAATTCATCAGAGCCAACAAATTGGCTGAACAAGTGGGCTAAAGTTTAATCGCCAAGTACAAATATGCAAGGAATTTGTCTTGGTGTTGGGGTTAATATAATTGCTAATAAAATATTTTGATGTAAATACTATTAAAATATGTTGATATATGTCAATACGTTTCCTATGAGTCTGTGTTTTCCTGACAATATAAATACTAATAAAACATTGTTTTGATTTGTTTTTATTATTATTATTATGATTATGATTATTATTATTATTATTATTATTATTACACCATACATCCCAGTGTGAAGAAAGTTTAGTTGGTTAAGTTGCACTACATCCACACAATTAAAGTGCATTAAGTACAAAATTAGACTTTAAGTATACAAGTTTAGTATACCAAAAGTGTGTTTTTCCTTGATTATGTCACATTATGGATTTTTATGTTGACTTCAACATCACAGTTAAAAAGTGAATACTTTTATGTTCTATTTCAAAGAGTGTTTGTTATAATCAGTAGCAGGTTCTACAAAAAGTTCAATTCCTATTCCACAGCATAATTTCCCATTCCTGCTTCATCCTCTGCTGAATTTTATCCTTCAGCTCCCATGAAATGCTGTTTTCTTGATTTGTTTTTGAATGCGGCGCAGTACTTTGCATAAAAGCTAAATGCAAATGGTATGAGAGCAGATAAACAGAATGTTATGAGCTGAGAATCTGTTCACTTCACTTCGCTCCTCTACACAATGTAACTACACAATTGAAAGAGGGACTAAGTGATTCTGTTGTTCTTTCTCTTTGGCTTTCAGCACAAAACCCACTACAGCGCTAAAGAGCTGCTGTGCTGAAGCGTGCTGCATTTTCATCAACTTGAGGATGACAGGGAGATCAGGCAGGCCATCCTCCAGGCTGTTTGTACCAGGTGGTAGAGCCACAGCTGGCATGTACCTCTTCCACATAAATCATTCATTCTGGAAAACACTTGTATGCTACAGAGAGAGAGGCTGTGTAAAGTGTGGGACCATGAAGTTTAGATCAACCTTGGATGGCACTGTATTGTAAGATCCAGATTTGGCGCTTAAAAGTGGAAGATGAATGTCGACAAAGGGATAATCTGATCAAGTTAAGCTCAATCAACAGCATTTGTGGAATAATGTTGATTACCACTCATCCCTAATTTTCTTTAATTAAAAAAAGCAAAAATCGAGGTCATAATGAGGCAATTATAATGGAAGTCAGTGGGGCCAATTTTAAGCAGAAATGTGAAGTGTACACTCTAAAAACAATGCTGGGTTAAAAACAACCCAAGTTGGGTTGAAAATGGACAAACCCAGCAATTGGGTTGTTTTAACCCTGCATAGCCAGCAATGACATTTCCTCTCTCAAGATCCATAAAGGCACTAAAAACACATCTAAATCAGTTCATGTGAGTACAGTGGTTCAATATTAATATTATAAAGTGACGATAATATTTTTGGTGCGCCAAAAAAAATAACGACTTATATAGTGATGGCCGATTTCAAAACACTGCTTCAGGAAGCTTCGGAGCACAAATGAATCAGCATATCGAATCATGATTTGGATCATGTGTCAAACAGCCAAACTGCTGAAATCACGTGACTTTGGCGCTCCGAACCACTGATTCGACACATAACGCTCATAACGCTCCGAAGCTTCCTGAAGCAGTGTTTTGAAATCGGCCATTACTATATAAGTCGTTTTTTTTTTTTTTGGCGCACCAAAAATATTCTCGTCACTTTATAATATTAATATTGAACCACTGTACTCACATGAACTGATTTAAATATGTTTTTAGTGCCTTTATGGATCTTGAGAGAGGAAGTGTTATTGCTCCCTATGGAGGCTCACTGAGCCATCGGATTTCCACTAAAATATCTTAATTTGTGTTCCAAAGATTAACGAAGGTCTTACAGGTGTGGAACGGCATGAGGGTGAGTAATAAATTACAGAATTTTCATTTTTTGGGTGAACTAACCCTTTAATGTAAGTGAATTTAAAATTATGCACTCTAAAAAATGCTGGGTTAATAGTGGATGTGCCTATATGCACGTTTCATACGGATTAAATGGCCTGAGAATATTTCTTTTCCATTTGAATTGGTTCATTTAAAAGTAGAATGATTAACCCTCTGGAGTCTGAGGCTGATTTGGGGCCTGGAGAAGTTTTGACATGCCCTGACATTTGTGCTTTTTTCAGTTGTTCATAAACATATTCATGGAAAAAGTGTCATTACACTGTATTCAGCACAAACTAGGCTACAATAATATGTGAGGAACATGTATGTACATGTTTGTGTTTTTCAAGAAATAACATTTATGCGTGGTTATTGAAAAAACAAAAAACTTAAGTCACTGAAATAAGGCCAAAAAAAGTATAGTAAATCTGTGTTTACAATACTTTAGGGTATTGGAGGTTGTAGACTAGAGTTTTTGCTTCAAAATTATGTAAAAATTATGCTGCCTACTCCTTCATATAAAACAATATATTGATTTAGTTTTTGTAAACACTTTTTGCCAAGAAGCATAGTATGCGTGGAGGCGTGAATCACCACTGAATAATGGGCCATTCTCACCTGAGAAGACAAAAGAATTGGATAGTAATGAGCTGAAATGACTTGCATATTAATGAGGCATTTCAGTCAGGTAGGCTGTGAAAAAAACCTTCTGTGATGTCTCAAGCTCATCATGATATATGAAACATACAGAAAAATATTATTACAATATAAAGTAATGGTTTTATATTATACTTTAAAATATAATGTATTTCTGTGATGCAAAGAGTCTGAATATAGGCTTTTAGTTTAAAAGCATGCACATTTGGAGAAATACTGGATTCTCATATGCTTATGTCAATTTTCTATACAGAGGAGTTATATTTATTTAATATTCATTGTCATTACTATGAGCGCTGGTGTTTTCAATTAATCCTTGAAGTCGGAGGGCGCTCTCTGTGCATTTTTAGTCCACAAATTCATCTAAAAGAAGAAGAGGCTATTCCATGAATGGAGTTTCCAATTCATACTGCAGCCGGAGGGCGCTAAAGAAACAAAAACTCATCTAAAATTCATCTATAGAAGAAAAGAAAACAGGAACTAACTGCATGTCTTCTAGAGCTCTCTAACCATGACTTTTACATCCAGATAAACACTTTTCAAGACAATAAATACATGATTGGCCGCATTAGCGGATAATGAGCTGAATCACGGACTTCTGACATGTGTCTCTTTTCATACAGATTACATAAACACAGAAGGTTTGTTTTCGATTTGACTTACATGATTTAAAACCTGACATCTTAACGTTTTTTTAGACAAGTTTAATTTTTCTGTGATTAGTATTCACTAAGTTACAGTTCATTTTCTGAGAACTATCAGATTGGACTTCGTTCAGAGGGAGAGGAGAAATCACGCATCATGTTAGTTTTCTTTATTTTACAAAAGGCACAACATTGTGTTTTTACTCTGAGTGTATACAAATAAAAGAAGATATTCTATAGTTTCAATTGATATATTACTTATGTCTCTATGACAAAAAATGACGGAGTATTTTAAGTCTGTTTTGCTGCAATGTGAAAAAAAACCTGCAAAACGCGCCGGCGCGTTTTCAGACCTCAGAGTGTTAAAAGCAGATGATACGCTATATTTGAGGTTGATGAATGATAGGCGAGCATTTGGATGTCCTGATGTACTGTAATTACCACATAGACCAGCTGTTAAAGGGATAGTTCACCCAAAAATGAAAATTTTATGTTTATCTGCTTACCCCCAGTGCATCCAAGATGTAGGTGACTTTATTTCTTCAGTCGAACGCAAATTATGATTTTTAACTGCAACCGCTGCCGTCTGTCAGTCAAATAATAGCAGTGGATGGGAACTTCTACTATAACAGTAAATAAAACTTGCTTAGACAAATCCAAATTAAACCCTGCGGCTCATGATGACACATTGATGTCCTAAGACACGAAACGATTGGTTTGTGTGAGAAACCGAACATTATTTATATAATTTTTTACCTCTAATACACCACTATGTCCAACTTCGTTCAGCATCCTGTTAGTGAGGTCAAAAAACGCGTTCTGATGACGGAAGTGATGTCTCGCCCATATACTTCAATGAGTGCTAGACATCACTTCCGTTTACTGTTCGGTTTCTCGCACAAACCGATCGTTTCGTGTCTTAGGACATCAATGTGCCGTCACGAGCCGCAGGGTTTAATTTGGATTTGTCTATGGAAGTTTTTTCGACTCTTATTGTTCAAGTTCCCATCCACTGCTATTATTTGACTGACAGACGGCAGCGGTTGCAGTTAAAAATCATAATTTGCGTTCGACTGAAGAAAAAAAGTCACCTACATCTTGGATGCCCTGGGGGTAAGCAGATAAACATCAAATTTTCATTTTTGGGTGAACTATCCCTTTAACGATCTGTCCGTCACACATTTCATGCCTTCGCCACTTCCTATGTTTTTTTTTTCCCGCAACTAAGCGACTAATAAAATTTTGGTCGACTAAGCCACTTCTCGTCGATTAACGGTTTGCCGACTAAAGAGGGCAGCCCTGGTTCGAACAGCCACAAAAGACTGTCTACTCTCTTCCTATACTGTCCAAACACGTAAACATTATGGGAAGCATAACGTAAACTTTGTCGGCTGAAGACCAAAGTTTAGTTTGAAGACGAAAAACATATCAAGCACAATGTTCTCTCAACATTCCTGATTTCTAACACACACTCACAGTGTTCGGCGTGGTCTGGCGTTTGTCAGAGCAGAAACAAAAGCTAATGTTCTCTGTATGTTTTTCCGTCATCTCTGGTTGTGTTCTTATGTAAATTCCGCAAGCTAATTTCGTCCATTAGATTGAAAGACCCATTCATTTACCCACCCATAGACCCTCCCCTTGAAGAAATCAGGACAGAATTGGTAGAAAGTGGACAAAAGAGACGGATTAAAACACCAGGTGTAAACGGGAATGTGTCTCTCATCTAATTGTGATCAGATTGATCAAAACGCATCTTAATACCAGGTGTAAACAGGGCCTTATATGTCACAATATCAAGGCAAATATGATTTCTCTTGTCATGACCCCTTTAATTCATTTGTTAATACTCGTGCATTGTTTGAGCTGTAAAGTTTTTCTCGCCAATTTTACAGTCTTTTTAGGGGTTTAGGCATTCCGTTGTCATAACAGATAAGTTGTAAAAGTGGATATGACTTTACATAGAAAACATCAGTAAGTTATGTAAGTTGCTCCGTTTAAGTAGCTCAAATAGTAGCTACTGTTTAATTTGCTCAAATAGTAGAGCATTGTGCTAGCAATGGTAAGGTCATATAAAGGTTTGATTCCCAGGAGATGCATGAACTGATGTGGAAGTTTAAAATTTCAATATTTTATTCAGAATACAACATAGATGACATATCAAATGTTTAAACTGAGAAAATGTATCATTTTAAGGGAAAAATAAGTTGATTTTAAATTTCATGGCATCAACACATCTCAAAAAAGTTGGGACAAGGCCATGTTTACCACTGTGTGGCATCCCCTCTTCTTTTTATAACAGTCTGCAAACGTCTGGGGACTGAGGAGACATTAGGAAGTTTAGGAATAGGAATGTTGTCCCATTCTTGTCTAATACAGGCTTCTAGTTGCTCAACTGTCTTAGGTCTTCTTTGTCGCATCTTCCTCTTTATGATGCGCCAAATGTTTTCTATGGGTCAAAGATCTGGACTGCAGGCTGGCCATTTCAGTACCCGGCCATGATGTTGTAATTGATGCAGTGTGTGGTCTGGCATTGTCATGTTGGAAAATGCAAGGTCTTCCCTGAAAGAGACGACGTCTGGATGGGAGCATATGTTGTTCTAGAACTTGGATATACCTTTCAGCATTGATGGTGCCTTTCCAGATGTGTAAGCTGCCCATGCCACATGCACTCATGCAACCCCATACCATCAGAGATGCAGGCTTCTGAACTGAGCGCTGATAACAACTTGGGTTGTCCTTGTCCTCTTTAGTCTGGATGACATGGCGTCCCAGTTTTCCAAAAAGAACTTCAAATTTTGATTCGTCTGACCACAGAACAGTTTTCCATTTTAAATGAGCCTTGGCCCAGAGAAAACGCCTGCGCTTCTGGATCATGTTTAGATATGGCTTCTTTTTTGACCTATAGAGTTTTAGCCGGCAACGGCGAATGGCACGGTGGATTGTGTTCACCGACAGTGTTTTCTGGAAGTATTCCTGAGCCCATGTTGTGATTTCCATTACAGTAGCATTCCTGTATGTGATGCAGTGCCGTCAAAGGGCCCGAAGATCACGGGCATCCAGTATGGTTTTCCGGCCTTGACCCTTACGCACAGAGATTGTTCCAGATTCTCTGAATCTTTGGATGATATTATGCACTGTAGATGATGATAACTTCAAACTCTTTGCAATTTTTCTCTGAGAAACTCCTTTCTGATATTGCTCCACTATTTTTCGCCGCAGCATTGGGGGAATTGGTGATCCTCTGCCCATCTTGACTTCTGAGAGACACTGCCACTCTGAGAGGCTCTTTTTATACCCAATCATGTTGCCAATTGACCTAATAAGTTGCAAATTGGTTCTCCAGCTGTTTCTTATATGTACATTTAACTTTTCCGGCCTTGTATTGCTACCTGTCCAAACTTTTTTGGAATGTGTAGCTCTCATGAAATCCAAATCCAAAATCCAAAAACAGCTTTTCAAACAAATAATAAAAGCAGGGCAGGAATTGATTTTGTCCATTTTGTCATAACTAAAGATTATGAGGGCACATGAATAAAAAAAACAACAACAACAATAATAATGATGTGCATGGATAAATTATTTATTATAAATACTGCATTTGTTCCATAAAAAATAATTGATTTCATGGTGACCCATTCACTTCCATTATAAAAAATCATTGCTAAACAGCAAAGATCAAGGTATCTCAGATAAACTTCAACAATCCATGCCATGCAATAAAAAAATTCAAGCATTGAAACCAAAAAACGCTCCCTCGAATCCCATTCCTGAAGCCCCCAGCCGTTGCCAAACAGCACAACGTGTCTGCGGCTGTAGCTCGGGAATGTTTGCTCAAGTAATCATCTGTAGCTGCCTCTCAGCTCAGCGAGGTTTGTCTGCACCCTTGATTCAGTTTGAGCGCTGCACTGGCTGTCTGCAACCCGTATCAACATATATCCAGTGAGTAACTATGACAGAATCGTCTCTCTGACAATGAAGTGTGTCTTTTATAACAAACACAAAAGGAGGCCATTAATAAAATCATATTACAGACTTTCTTGAACAGAGCAAGATTTGTATTCCTAGATATTCAGTGAAGCAGACGAATCATGCTGTGCATGTTGTTGTAGACTAATAAACCAGAAACAGAACAGAAAGTTGCTTGTGTTCTCTCATATCTGCAACAAATTAGTGCTTTCCGAAGTAGCTGAAAACAAATCCGGAATAAAGCTTGCGCAACAGTGAGAAACTACAAACGCTTTATTGTTGCATTCTGTTTGGCAGATGCTTTGTGAGAAAGCTGGGTTAGGATGTACTTACTGCAATGGGAAGAATCCACCATCTGCTTTTTCAGGAATATGATAAAGATCAAGCAATATATTCACAAATTTTGACCTCAAACATGTAATTCAATAACCTACACACTTAAAAAATAAAGATTTCAGAAGGAGGCCACTGAAGAAGAACCAAGTTCTTAAAAAAAATAAATCTTAGTGCAAAGAATATTTAAAATATATGAAACTTTTTCCACTACACTGTAATAAATTAGTGTAATTTTTACTGTAAAATACTGTAAAAATGCTATAGAAAAACTGTTAATGGTAAGTTCCCGTATTATATACAGGGAAAAAAAATTGTAAAAGATCTAACTGGACATTTTGAATAATTTTACAGTAAAATGCTAATAATTGCAGTTTTTAGAAGTAAAAAAAAAGAACAAGTCAATGGATAATTTACAGTATTTACATTCAAAAACTGTAATCTGACATTCCTAGAATTTAAATTTTATTGTGTGTAAATTACAGTTTTATGCTGTTTTGTAAATATGTTTACATTTTTACTGTATTTTTTGCAGAATTATTCTGGCAACCACAGCTGCCAATTTATTTATTTATTTATTTACAGTGTATAAAGAACGTATAACGAGCAATGGATAGGTTCTGTTGAGATTAAAGGTTCTTCATTGAACCCTAAATGCAAAATTATCAATGAGTGTATGAAATAAATGCATTGACTATGATGAAAAACAAAAAAAAATGAAATTTTTGTGGGCTGAGAAGTGCTGAAAGATCTAAACTACCTGTACAGACAGAAGCAATCAGTCACTTTTAATAATTAATGTTCAGCCAGTGCCAAGTTCATTAAACAAGAGTCTCTGAAGAGAGAAGGAAAGGAGTTCGCAATCATCAATGGTCTTTGTGAAGCTGCCACATCACAAGTGGAGGTCACACCTGCATAAAAGTGCCATTAACCATGAGGTAAGGTGCAATCAACCTGATTTGAACAAGACAGGACAAATGTTCAATTGCTATTCAAGCCATGATGATGAACTATAGATTTTTCTGTTTATCACCTGAGAGGAACATACTCTCCACAATGGACTGCTATTTCAGAGCAATTTCCCTCTCTCCAGGTCACATCTGTCCACAGTACAGACAAAACTGTACCACAGTATCTACCAAAATACTAAAGTTACTGGGTCAATGACGTGACGGGTCATTTTTTTGTCCAAAGGCCTAAATAATAATAAAAAAAACAAAAATATGACATCCAAAGTATGTAAGGTACCTGTAGTACAACTAGATCTATTTTACTGAATCCTACAGGTTTTAATTATATTTTGCTACATATAAAGTATTTTAAAGATTTTGAAGTGTCAAAAGGTCATTCGGTTTAACCGTCCAAAGGCCAATACAGCCATTTCATTTGTGATTAAAATATCTTAAAATGTAATAAATGTATATGTTTTTTTATTCTGGCATGATTTTATAACATCATATATCAACATAGTGCAAAATGGTATTAAAAATTATGTGTAGAAGTCGTTGCTTTGTTATGAGAAAGAATGTCCAGAAAAAAATGAATTTCATTGATGTCATTTGGAGTAACCAATGTAAAGGGACCATTTTGGATCAAGTCATGCGGTCAATATCATGTGACAGGATGTGACATCATTCAGACACCTGCAAAGGACCACATGGTCGTGAAGCAAAGTAACTAACTCTTTTTTAACTATCTGAAAAATTAATGTTTTCACTCTCATACACATGTCCCAAAACATCAGGTCATTCGGTGCAACCGCTATAAAACATGGAAAATGTTGTAATATTTTAAAAACTTGTATTAAATATAAAATTTTTGATTGTCCTTTTGCTAGCTAGATATCAGCCTGTTAGCATTGCTTGAAAATATCGTCATTCGGTATAACTAAAAGTGTCATTCGGTAAAACTGAAATTTTGGTCAAACTGAATGATTTTTTTGCTGACAAATTTTGTCCATCTTGTCAAAAATGACAAAAGCAGTGATAATTGATTATAAAAATCACATAATCTCATTGTTAACACTTAATAAAACTTCAAAATTAATTATATCTCTATGTTTTTTTACACTTTTAAAAGCCTTATTCGTACTATAGTATATCCCATAACTATAAAGTATGTTTATAAACTTGTCATACATATTTGTCATTATGTAGAATTCTTTTTTTTTGTATACAGTGCCTGCTAATACAGCAATACAAAAAAAAAAAAAAATTCATGAAATGATGGTTACTAAAGTAAAATTGTTTTAAAAAGCAAATGCAGCTTAAAAAACTGAACAAAAAGCCCCTGAAAGCTTCATAGACTGTTCTAGTACAATAATTGCAAGTACATTTCACAGGTAACTGTGGTTACCATGGTAAGTCTTTGTAAGGGCAATAATTGAGTTGCATTTACAATAAAAGATTTCTTTCATTTTTTTCTGCAACAATCTGTTTGTGCATCTGCATCAGCAATAAAATTTTAGTTACCTATATATATATATATATATATATATATATATATATATATATATATATATATATATATATTAGTTATCATTAGTTAAATAATATAATTTTTTCTCACTTTTTACACAAACTGTAGTGTTGACTGCATTAACCGAGCTCAACAATTCACTCGTGTTACCCTAGTTATTGTTAAGGGAAAAAAAAAGAAAGAAAGAAAGAAAGAAAGAAAAAAAGACCTGTTATTAAATGTATTATTTATTATATGGTTCAAAACTAGCTAGCCCCTGCTGTGAGACAGATTCATTTAGGTTGCATATACAAATTTGTATTTTGTGTATTTTATGCATTTTATCTATTTTATTCGAATGTTTATCTAAACACCCCTACAAAAGCCTCTATAAGGTCCTTTATTCGTGGAAAGTGGCATATAACTTATTTATGGCACATGATTTTTGCTGATCTTGTGGCTGTCAGCTGTATTTCTCATAGATTGAACATTTTTAGACGTCACATTCATTTATTAAACACACACTCGTCTTACCTTGTATATGCTGATTAACTACATTCTCCAGTCGATCCAGTCGCTCTATAATCCGCAGAGTTTCTCCTTTCCTGTCGCCTTCCAACTTTTTGGCTGGGACAGGCATCGGCACTTTGATGTACACATTAGCGATGTAATTAGTCACCCATCCGACGTACAAAAGACACACTATGTTGGTCATGCCACTTAGTATCACACACGTAGACACCAAAGTTTTGGTTCTCCTGGTGCAAGCCATCCCGACATCCCTCCATATAGAGTGCGAGAAACAGCGGACAAGTGCGCCTGTCCTCAACTCTGTATGTACTCCAGTGGAGAATCACGCGCTAGTTCGGTCCTCGCGCCTGACGCAAACACTACAGTCCGTGCTTCATCCTGCCACAGATTCCAAAGACTTGAAATGTGCAACTATCGTCTTGTTTCAACACGACTCGCCGCGTTCTCCGTCTGCAGCGGCAAGCAGCGGTATAGGAAGGAGAGTGAAGGTGCGCGAGTATGTGTGTGATCTGATCCTGAGCCTGTTGACCAATGAGATGAGCTGTAATCTATGGGACCAATTGCACAATGATCCAGTAACAGTAAGGAGGTGCTTTATGGAGACAGAAACTCCCAATGTTTCATAAAAAAAATATATATATATATATGGTTCCACTTTATATTAACTGTGTACTTTAATTAATAATTTCACCTAATGCACTTATGTTTTTACATTGTACTTATATTTAAAAATGCCTGCATGTAATATAGCTATAATTAATTTCTGTAATTACATCTATAATTAAGCTGTTGAACTTTCCCTTACTACTTAACCCACCCTTAAACCTACTCATATCACCAAACCTGTCCCTAATCTTTCCCGTATCCTACCTCAATATAAGCAAAAGTGTTTTGCAATATTATATGAACACAGTAAGTACTTGATGTAAGCACATAATTGTTAAAGTCATGTAATCTTTAAGTCACATTTGTTATATATATATATATATATATATATATATATATATATATATATATATATATATATATATATATATACTGTATATATATAGGACGACAATGGTTAATTGCATTTATAAACCCTTTAGACCCTTTATATTTTATATTATACAAATAGTAGGCTACACACAGGAGTGTTGTAGCAAAGGGTGAGTTAACACTATTAACTTAACCACTTACAAATGAACAGGGAAATCACTGTGTACCTTATCACCACCCTCCTGATTACATAAGTTGTAAAGCAGTGTGCAAATAATGATTTTCTTAATAAAGAATTTAGGTAATTTTCAGGTGATGAACATATTGAGGTTCATCTAAATGAGGTTTACATAAATGTACATACAGCATGCCTTCCAGAAGTGCATTTAGTCCAGCAGCACTTGTCACTATTTGTATCACTCCACTTGTCCATAATAATTTTCATTTAAACAAATGGTTATAAAAAGCCATTATAAAAGCCAGACAAATTGTATGCAACAATGTTATTTTATTTTATTTTATTTATTTTTAATGCCCAACATTTGTGTTGACCTTCAGTCTGTTGTCACAATTATGTCTTGTTTAGTTTCATCATCATGTCCTGTTTAGTTTCTTTATCACATGCTGTTTCTGTTTGTCTGAGTTCTGGCTCTTTTGTTACCATAGTTTCTAATTGTTGTCACACCTGTTCCTAGTTTTGTTATGATCATCTCTGTGTATATACAAACCCAATTCCAAAAAAGTTGGGACACTGTACAAATTGTGAATAAAAACAGAATGCAATGATGTGGAAGCTTCAAATTTCAATATTTTATTCAGAATACAACATAGATGACATATCAAATGTTTAAACTGAGAAAATGTATAATTTTAAGGGAAAAATAAGTTGATTTTAAATTTCAAGGCATCAACACATCTCAAAAAAGTTGGGAAAAGGCCATGTTTACCACTGTGTGGCATCCCCTCTTCTTTTTATAACAGTCTGCAAACGTCTGGGGACTGAGGAGACAAGTTGCTCAAGTTTAAGAATAGGAATGTTGTCCCATTCTTGTCTAATACAGGCTTCTAGTTGCTCAACTGTCTTAGGTCTTCTTTGTTGCATCTTCCTCTTTATGATGAGCCAAATGTTTTCTATGGATGAAAGATCTGGACTGCAGGCTGGCCATTTCAGTACCCGGATCCTTCTTCTACGCAGCCATGATGTTGTAATTGATGCAGAATGTGGTCAGGCATTGTCATGTTGGAAAATGCAAGGTCTTTCCTGAAAGAGACGACGTCTGGATGGGAGCATATGTTGTTCTAGAACTTGGATATACCTTTCAGCATTGATGGTGCCTTTCCAGATGTGTAAGCTGCCCATGCCACACGCACTCATGCAACCCCATACCATCAGAGATGCAGGCTTCTGAACTGAGCGCCGATAACAACTTGGGTTGTCCTTGTCCTCTTTAGTCCGGATGACATGGCGTCCCAGTTTTCCAAAAAGGACTTCAAATTTTGATTTGTCTGACCACAGAACAGTTTTCCACTTTGCCACAGTCCATTTTAAATGAGCCTTGGCCCAGAGAAAACGGCTGCGCTTCTGAATCATGTTTAGATATGGCTTCTTTTTTGACCTATAGAGTTTTAGCCGGCAACGGCGAATGGCACGGTGGATTGTGTTCACCGACAATGTTTCTGGAAGTATTCCTGAGCCCATGTTGTGATTTCCATTACAGTAGCATTCCTGTATGTGATGCAGTGCCGAAGGGCCCGAAGATCACGGGCATCCAGTATGGTTTTCCGGCCTTGACCCTTACGCACAAAGATTGTTCCAGATTCTCTGAATCTTTGGATGATATTATGCACTGTAGATGATGATAACTTCAAACTCTTTGCAATTTCCTCTGAGAAACTCCTTTCTGATTTTGCTCCACTATTTTTCGCCGCAGCATTGGGGGAATTGGTGATCCTCTGCCCATCTTGACTTCTGAGAGACACTGCCACTCTGAGAGGTTCTTTTTATACCCAATCATGTTGCCAATTGACCTAATAAGTTGCAAATTGGTCCTCCAGCTGTTCCTTGTATGTACATTTAAAGGTGCCCAAGAATGCTTTTTCACAAGATGTAATATAAGTCTAAGGTGTCCCCTGAATTTGTCTGTGAAGTTTCAGCTCAAAATACCCCATAGATTTTTTTAAATTAATTTTTTTAACTGCCTATTTTGGGGCATCATTAACAATGCACTGATTTACACTCGGCGCCGCCCCCTTAAATCGTGAGCTCCCTGCCACATGAGCTGTCGACTATATTACAGGGCATTTACAAAGTTCACACAGCTAATATAACCCTCAAATGGATCTTTACAAGATGTTCGTCATGCATGCTGTATTATGTGAGTAAAGTATTTATTTGGATGTTAAAGTTTTATTCTGAGTGAATTTGAGGCTGTCCTCCGTGGCTAACGGCTAATGCTACACTGTTGGAGGGATTTATAAAGAATGAAGTTGTGTTTATGCATTATACAGACTGCAAGTGTTTAAAAAATGAAAATAGCGACGGCTCTCTTGTCTCCGTGAATACAGTAATAACCGATGGTAACTTTAACCACATTTAACAGTACATTAGCAACATGCTAACAAAACATTTAGAAAGACAATTTACAAATATCAGTAAAAATATCATGCTATCATGGATTATGTCAGTTATTATTGCTCCATCTGCCATTTTTCGCTGTTGTTCTTGCTTACCTAGTCTGATGATTCGGCTGTGTGCAGCTCCAGACGTTAACTGGCTACCCTTGTCTAATGCCTTTAATAATGTTGGGAACATCATGGGCTGGCATTATGCAAATATTGGGGCGTACACCCCGACTGTTACGTAACACTGTTACGTCGGTGTTATGTTGAGATTCGCCTGTTCTTCGGAGGTCGTTTAAACAAATGAGATTTATATAAGAAGGAGGAAACCATGGGGTTTGAGACTCACTGTATGTCTTTTCCATGTACTGAACTCTTGTTATTTAACTATGCCAAGATAAATTCAATTTTTGAATCTAGGGCACCTTTAACTTTTCCGGCCTCTTATTGCTACCTGTCCCAACTTTTTTGGAATGTGTAGCTCTCATGAAATCCAAAATGAGCCAATATTTGGCAAGACATTTCAAAATGTCTCACTTTCAACATTTGATATGTTATCTATATTCTATTATGAATAAAATATAAGTTTATGAGATTTGTAAATTATTGCATTCCTTTTTTATTCACAATTTGTACAGTGTCCCAACTTTTTTGGAATCGGGTTTGTATATGCTCTAAATTTCCTCTGTCTTGTGTTCGTCGTTGTTAATGGTAACTGTGTTGTATGCTTCTTTCTTTCTTGGCTCACCGCAAAACAATCACTGTGGCTAGATGCGCTTAAATCTAAGGACGCTTTATTGTCACATATTGCACATGCGCACTTTAATTAGCCGACAAAACAGGTTAAGGTGTTTACATGCCTAAATTCGGGGCAAGAAATCGTTCGAGACACATACAATATCTGTCTCAATCTGTGATTTGTTTCATTTTCATTGACTTTTAGTTTGTATTCCTCAGTTACTGTACCAATTTCCTGTGGTTTCCTTGTTTCTAATTTCCTGCCAGTCATTAGTTGTCATGAACACTCATTCAATCATCATACCTGTTTGTTATTTTATCATCATCACTGTGTATTTAAGTTCCTCTTTGTGCTTCATTCAGTGGTCAGGTATTGTTGTGTTCTACACACTCTCACATTGCCTTTCTTCATGTGGATTACTTGAATTTGTTTTATTTAATACATCTTTTGTTTTGTGGAACCTTTTTGAACTCTTCATCTTTATCATTTGGACCTAAATGTTATAATATCACAAATTCAGACACAAACAAAACGCAAGTGTTATTACATAAAAACATTGCACAACAGAGGGAACAATCATAACAAACAGGATTCTGGCACTTAGGAAGCGTAGGGGTGGAGGAAATCATTATTTGTGCAAGAAGCCAAGCTCAAGTTCATACAGTGCACATTTGTAAGCAACAATATATGTATTTGTCTGTAGAGAAGCCATTAGATTTGATTTTTCTTAAGATCGTTTATGGAAACAGTTTGCCAAATTATTTAGATTTGAGAATTACCATGTTTCCAATCTTGTTTTTTTATTAAATAATAATAATGTACATGTGTGTGTGGCCAAAGCTATGAACAGAAGCAAAAAATGTGAAGGAGGAATAAATGGAAAAAGATCCCTCAAAAGCCTCTCAGGAAACTCACAAAGAAACAATATGGATTTTATTTCATTATATAAATCCCTTACACACATATGAGCAAATAATTCTACTGGGACATGAATAGTTTTGCATGTGCTACGAATAGCTTTAAATGAATGAGATACCAACAAAAAGCATAGACAATGAATCATTTACAATATCACTGTAAGCAACAGAAAAAAAAAATGCTATGTTTTCCTAGAAAGGCTTATAAAAGCCATAAATTTCTAGTTGCATAGTATACACTGCAAATCCACATTTGTGGAAGCTAGACAAGCTTCAGTGCACTAAACAGAATGTTGCTTTTACAATCAATGTTCAATGTTAGAATCAGCAGTCAACAGATGGAGTCCTTCACAGAGGGCCTGCTGCAGCCCAGGATCTCTCCTCTATAAATCAATCAGTAAAACGTTATTCCTAGTTTGTTTTTTGTTTTTTTTTAAAGATATAGATACTGAAAGTATATTGGAAGAGCTATGCAAATCATTTGACTTTTTGTTTAAAGGTGCCCTAGATTCAAAAATTGAATTTACCTTGGCATAGTTGAATAACAAGAGTTCAGTACATGGAAATGACATACAGTGAGTCTCAAACTCCATTGTTTCCTCCTTCTTATATAAATCTCATTTGTTTAAAAGACCTCCGAAGAACAGGCGAATCTCAACATAACACCGACTGTTACGTAACAGTCGGGATCATTAATATGTACGCCCCAATATTTGCATATGCCAGCCCATGATCGAGGCATTACAAAAGGGCAGCCAGTATTAACGTCTGGATGTGCACAGTTGAATCAACAGACTAGGTAAGCAAGCAAGAACAATAGTGAAAAATGGCAGATGGAGCAATAATAACTGACATGATCCATGATATCATGATATTTTTAGTGATATTTGTAAATTGTCTTTCTAAATGTTTCGTTAGCATGTTGCTAATGTACTGTTAAATGTGGTTAAAGTTACCATCGTTTCTTACTGTATTCACGGAGACAAGAGAGCTGTCGCTATTTTCATTTTTAAACACTTTGGGACTTGGGACTTGATTTTGTCCATGCTGAATTGATTGGATGGTTGGATGGTTGTGGTTTGCTATTGGTCGATTCCATGTGAGTGACAGGTTGTCCTGCCCTCGAGCCAGTAAACACGTCATCAGAAAAGAGAGGAGATGCAGGAGGGAGGGGAAGTTATTTTGATTATAGATCAGGTTATCCTAGAGTTAGCTATTGGTGATTGAGAGTTAGCTTACATGAAGATGCTATTTCTTCTTCTTCTTCTTCTTCTTTGGATGGCTACAAAATGGCAGCATCTGGTCATACCAAAGTAGTGAGGATATTTATATTTATATTTCACCCTGGTGTTCACAGATGAGTTTCATTTTGGGGGGAAAAAAGTTTAATATTGAAAACAAATAATAATTTTTAAAAATCCTTATTTCTTCAGTCTAATGTTTTTGAAAGTATAACATAACAGAGGGTTCTTCAGGGGGGAAACATTTAAAAATGTAGTTATTATGTAGTTATATATTATAGTCATTATATAGTAGATAATGTTAATGACAGTGAACTACATTTTTACATTTCCTGAAGAAAACTGCAAGGTGTTTGCACAAGAAAAAAAATGGTTTTTCTTTTTTTTTTGTGTGTGTGTGTGTGTGGTTATAGGGTGTTCAGGTGGTTGCTATGCTGTTAAATGTAAAAATATGCACTTATTGCATTAAGGAAGTATTTACATCTGATGTGACCCTTATATTTTTGGGTCACATCAGACCCAATATTGTCAGGTTGATTTAGTCATATACTTTTTTAACCTGAATAAAACCAGTTAAGATGATTCCACATTCACATGTTGGGTTACTTGACTAAACATTTAGTGTAGGTATTTGTAAGGGTGTTCGGGTGGGTGTCAGGTGACTGTTCCTAGCAAGTCAATAGAGTCCACACCCTAGTATATGTGATATTCTGCTCTCTAGATCTGGCTAAGGTTCCTCCTTCACCTGTTTTATCATCAGCCAGGTAAAAATTGCCTGATCGCCTATAAAAATGGTATCCGTAGAACAAACTGTGCAGGACAAGTAACACCTTGAGCAATAGCGATGCTTAGCATACACCGCTAATGATTCGAAAAGTGCATTTTTATAAAGCCAGAGAGAACAATGTTTTCATAAAAGCTCTTTATCACTTTGACTACAGCGGAACGGTTGCAGTCTGATTCAGAATGACACTGATCTCCCCCTTCTTTGTGTTGTAGCTGATATGTGACACTCTGCAGCAGCATAAATGCGTGTTGGCGTTTTCCCCACCGCAGGAGAACAAGCATCAGGCCTTGTCTACAGCCTTGAAGTGGGCGGCGCAAAAGATTGATGCCAGTAAATGTGCTGTGATGTACAGAATACTCCTGAAATAAAAGTATCAAGCCCTAAAAGGGGGTTGGAGAGTCATCAGTGCATCACTATTTAAAATCTTTAGCTTTGCCTCCACTTACATGCTTGGTAATTCAGCATGTCAGTTCTGTGCTCTTTCATGTGTATAAAAAATTCAAGTGTGAAAATGAAGCAAGACTAGACAGTACATTCATTTTGGTCGTGTTCAGCTACAGTATTTACAGTTAGGAATGTACACCTGCCACTTAGTTATGAGCCAAAAACATTCATATGAGGCTGAGTTTGTAAAATAATCTAGTGTACTTTTCTTAGACAGGTTGTGATAAGAGCTTAGCATACCGTTACTGAAGATCATGCCCTTGGCTGATTTCTGTGTTACATGCACATGAACTTTAATTACATCCCATTCTCATTCTGGGAAGGCTTTCATCCCAAAGCCGTTCTATCGGGTTGAGGTCAGGACTCTGTGCAGGTCAGTCAAGTTCCTCCACATCAAACTCGCTCATCCATGTCTTTATGGACCTCGCTTTGTGCACTGGTTCGAAGTCACAAAGTCAAAGTTGGGAGCATGAAATTGTCCAAAATGTCTTGGTATGCTGAAGCATTAAGAGTTCCTTTCACTGGAACTAAGGGGTCAAGCCCAACCCCTGAAAAACAACCCCACACCATACTTTACACTTGGCACAATGCAGTCAGGCAAGTACCGTTCTCCTGGCAACTGCCAAACCCAAACTCATCCATCAGATTGCCAGACAGAGAAGCGTGATTGGTCACTCCAGAGAACACGTCTCCACTGCTCTAGAGTCCAGTGACGGTGTGCTTTACACCACTGCATCCGACGCTTTGCATTGCACTTGGTGATGTAAGGCTTGGATGCAGCTGCTCAGCCATGGAAACCCATTCCATGAAGCTCTCTACGCACTGTTCTTGAGCTAATCTGAAGGCCACATGAAGTTTGGGGGTCTGTAGCTACTGACTCTGCAGAAAGTTGTTGACTTCTGTGCACTGTGTGCCTCAGCAAGCGCTGACCCCGCTCTGTGATTTTACATGGTCTACCACTTAATGGCTGAGTTGCTGTTGTTCCCAATTGCTTCAACTTTGTTATGATATCACTAACAGTTGACCTTGAAATATTTAGTAGTGAGGAAATTTCACGAATGGACTTATTGCACAGGAGGCAACCTATCACGGTACCACACTTGAATTCACTGAGCTCCTGAGAGCGACCCATTCTTTCACAAATGTTTGTAGAAGCAGTCTTCATGCCTAGTGCTTGATTTTATACACCTGTGGCCATGGAAGTGATTGGAACACCTGAATTCAATGATTTGGAGGGGTGTCCCAATACTTTTGGCAATATAGTGTATAGCTATATTTAGCAGCAGATTAGCCATGTCTCCAAACAACACGCAGTAGTGACTTTCCTGAATGAATCGGTGGTTTTGAATAAAGTTCTGTGAACGATTCAATGACTCACTCATAAAGATAGTTATTGCGTCCGAAATTGCATACTGTCTAGTAGGTTTGGTTTATCACTTACTTCGCCACCATTAAAAAAGGTTTACTAAGTATTCTATATAGTATAAATATAATCCGGATGTACCGTACCCGCCATGTTGTCATTGTCATTTGACCTACCATCATCAGTTGTGTTCCTTCACTGCCATTCACAACTCCTCTCCTTTGGTTTCAGTAAAATATCCTTTGGGACAGTAAAATATCCATCAAATACATTGTGTCCCAAATAATGTACTATAGACTATGCACTACTCAACCATCTATTGTGTGATGTATAAAGGATAGTTTGTCTTCCAGCAACTGAGTTTGATAGCTTTTCTCTTTTGTCTACGTAAGGAAAGCTGCAACAGTTGAGTGCATTGAGTGTATGTGAATTGGGATGCACCATAGAATCTCGGTGGAAGTAATGGGTGATCTATGAATTCAGACATACTATACCACTTTTTTGGTGAAGTGTTTTTCGCGTACTATATAGTATAGTATGAAAGTAAGCATATCTGTGTGGGGAAATTTTCACCATCGACCAATTAAAGGATTAAAAGGGATTTAAGGGAATAAAGAAAAATTGAGAAGAACGGTAAAAGTTCTAGGTCTATTTTAGTTATGAAGTAATCAATTTAAACTATTTGCAAGTAATATATATTTTTAAAATAATCCTAATTATCTTATTTCTATGTCTAATATGTGGGGAAAAAAACACAAAACCTTTATTATCTCGACACATTCAGTTAGATGAATCATGTAAATGATAGCATATTTTTAATTCAAAATGGTGAACTTTTCATAAAAATGTCACTGGATATTATCCTACTGTCGGTCGCTGCGCTTTTCTATCATAAAACAGTTGTTAAATATTTTAAAGATTAGCAATTTGCATCTGACCATGCACTCTTTCATTACTAAAACTAAAGCATTGCATTGTAATTCGTCTTCTGTGAACAGTAAGCCCCGCCTTCTTTAAATTTGATTGGCCATCTAAGTCATTCTGACATTGATGAGCGCTGTTAGATCAGCCTATAAATATAACATAAAAAACTTATTGGGACAAAAATGGGACAATTTGGCCAGTTCTATTGATTGGGGGAACTTGTCCTCTTCAATGCCTATGATGGTTACAGCCCTGCATGGATCCTATTGAAATGACTGGATCTCATCTGTGAAATTGTGTTTTCACAGCAGTACAGTAGACTTTCTCTGTAAATGCGTTACAGATTTCATGTTGTATCTTTTATTGAACCCAGAACATTCCCTTTAAATTTATCCAGTCTGAGATCCAAACAGTAGCTATTCTAAATGCTTGTTATTGTTACTGACAAACACTTGAAACATGAGCATGAGTAGCCAATTCAAGCAAACATTACACCACACCCTAATTTAAAGTTGGACGGGATCATTTCTGTATTTCCTTTTGTTTAATTGAACTCCAAGCATTATATCTGTTTTCACAGTGCCAGCTTCCTGTCACCACAAGCTCCTGTAAGGCAGAAATTGAAACTCGAGCACAATGTGCAGCAGAGGGTTTCCCCTGTGAGCCAAGCCATTCTAATCTCATTTGAGAGACACTAGGAGGTTTATGGGCCCTTCTTCATCATAAACCTCACACAAAGGTAACGGCAGTGAGGCCAGAAATATGATGAATGCCAAAGTACAATGAAAAATGTGGAGCTACAGAGGGGAAAAGAAGAGACATAAAAAGAAAGAGTTGCCCCAGCAGGCTGGTTAAGTTCTCTGTGCGGAATTAAATAAGCCTAATTATGACAAATCTTCCCTCTGCCACTGTGCTTAAGAATTATGAGCATATGTATTTATAGCATGACTGGCCTCTTACCATCTTTCTCTCCAGTGTGCCCACAATCCCTCAACGTACCAACCTCAATGAATTAAAAGGATAGTCCACCTAAACACATGAATTATGTCACTATTTACTCATCCTCATGTTGTTCCAAATCCGCATGAATTTCTTTATTTTGTGGAACACAAAAGTTCATTTTGATTGGTCCATTTAATTATAATAAATAAAGGCCGATAAAGCCTGCATTAACATAACATGGTTCAAGTGACACAATTCAGATTTTTTTCCTCCCATGTGGAACAGATCGGATATAACCCACGAATGGATTCTGATATTCTAAGATCAGGCCTCATTCATATGTGGAAATAAATCTGACATGAATTGGATGTGTATTTGCATCTGCATTGTAAGCAAACATATCAGATATTCTCGTCAATGCAAGTCCTATGTCATTAAAAAAGTGATGGTGGCGAATCATGTCAGCTCAGGTCGACACCAACCACAGCGATTACAGCCGCAATCATTGCTTAAAGGGATAATTCACCCAAAAATGAAAATTTAATGTTTATCTGCTTACCCGCAGGGCATCCAAGATGTAGGTGACTTTGTTTCTTCAGTCGAACGCAAATTATGATTTTTAACTGCAACCTTTGCCGTCTGTCAGTCGTATAATGCGAGTGGATGGAAACTCGAACAATAAGAGTCAAAAAAACATGCATAGACAAATCCAAACTAAACCCTGCGGCTCGTGACGACACATTGATGTCCTAAGACACGAAACGATTGTTTTTTGCGAGAAACCGAACAGTATTTATATAATTTTTACCTCTAAAACACCACTATGTCCAACGCTCTGACAACGGCAGTCATATCTCGCGCTTATACTTCAATGAGTGCTAGACATCACTTCAGCTGTCAGAGCGTGATCAGACCTCACTAAGCGAGTGCTGAACGCAGTTGGACATAGTGGTGTTTTAGAGGTAAAAATTATATAAATACTGTTCGGTTTCTTGCAAAAAAGTGTGAAAAGATGAATCTCAAAATCATTCAGTCACTGCTGGAAAGGGTTCAAATATGCAAAAAATCCTTGAAAACTGAAGAATCTGCAGGACCTGGAGGATTTTTCTGAAGAACAGAGCTCAGTTTAACTGCTCAGGACAAACAAGGGACTCATGAACAACCATCACAGTATTGAGAATCAATGCTTCACAAACTTTTGAATGGGGCCATTTTAATAAATTCAGCTATTGTTTTGTCTCGTGAACTAAACGCAAACATCTTTTATGTAAAATATCTTACTCAGGACAGTACTAAATAAAAAATAACACCTCTCAGCCTGCTCCATCTAGAGTTTCATGACAGAACTTTGTGTTTCTGCTGTACATATAAAACACTGCTGGCTTTCAAACAGTATTTATTGAAACTGGGAGTGTCGATATAATAAATTAATTAACCAAAATGCATTGAACTCCATAAATTTTGAGTAGGTTGGAAGAAATATGAATTAATTTAGTTTTTTAGCATTTTAATTTAGATTAGAGTCAGAGTAATTTAATAGATTAATACTAATTTTTTAATTTAAATACTTTTAAGTCATCCCAAAACCCTTTGGGAAGTTTAAAAACCACTGCTGTAGTCAGTTTTGAGGTTGAATTTTGGATGTAAAAGTACAAGTAGGGACAGGCTTAGGGGTTATGCTAATGCATGTTCTTTTTATCCTATTCAGCCTCACCTGTATTTGAGAAAATTAAAGTCTGGATTGGAAACTTCACCTTGAAACTAAAGTAGTTTGTACCAGCATAACTTTTTCATTGATATAATTTTTATTTTGTTATAATTTAGATTTTAACGTAAAGTATTGTTATTGATTATAAGTCACAGGGATATAACAAATCACTACAATAATGAAACTTTATATACGAACTAGTGACTTCAGTCCTTGGAGTGACGAGAAAATCTATGGCCATGGTTGTCTGAAGAGAAATAAAGCGTCCACCAGCCATCCTCTCAACACGACCTCCACTTTCAGGAAGACAAATGTCTACCGGCCTTATCAGTCCGTCCATCTCGATTTCTCTCTCAGCAGCGTGTGGGAGAATGACTCAGACTAGTTGATCGATGCAAGCTGGGTCAGTCCATTCCTTGCGGCAAGATGGCTCACCCGCCGCACTGGCTCACTGATTTACACTGTGGGGGTGGTGGCTGGGGGCACAGTAGGGATGTGAAGCCAAACAGTGGTTTATTTTAAAATGATTGTATGAGTTATATAATGATAAATGTATATCAGTTATTGTGAATATGGGAATTAACTGATTTTATTAAATTAATGCATATATTTAATGAAATCTGAAGCTGTTCTGTTTAATTTTGCACAACCTTAGGATGAGGCTAATATTTTCTGATGAAGATATCTGTGGGGGATGCCAGTCATGACGGAATTTAATCATTTTGAGAGATTATTGCTACAAGTGGCTGCCGAATGATTCATGTCCAGAGATTGATTTAAAAATAATCAGGATTTTGCTCAAGTGCACTTCAGTGAATGTGTGAATGTCAAATTTTTACACCACAGCAGGGGGAAAAAAAGAAAAAACCTTAAGCAATTTTGGGATCTATCGGCTTATGATTCTCCGTGGGGAATTAAGATGCATAGTACAGTTTAAACCCAAATCTTTTGAAAAACTTTGCTAAAAATATCCTACTGCTTTATGAAATCCTGAGTCTTAAATTAAATATATTCCTCAAGTTAGCTAATTCTTTCTCAAAGAAAAATGTTAGTTTGTTTGTTTATTTTTAGTTCACTGCTTTATCAGCAAGACATAACACCGGCTCAAAGAAAGAAAGAAAAAAAAGATGGAAAAACTTCACAAGCCCCTGTCGAACCCTTTGTGGGCTGAAAATGAAATTGTGTCCAATGTCTTTTTCTGTCTCTCTCTTTTCTGGAAATGCTAAGCCAGATTGCCATTACTTTCTAATGCCTCATGGGTGTGTGCCAAAAGAAGTCAGAAACCCCTGTGTGTCACATGATCATTGTTATTTGATAGGTCCCAGTGCAATATTCATGAGTGCGTTGTGTGTTTTGAACGCTGGTTTAGGCTCTTTATATTAGCTTATACTTTGCAGTATTTTTTTTTATAAAGGGTCACTGTATGTCAATTATGATGGATGTGGCAATCATAGCTTGGATCTGCCTGGATTTAGTGTGATTAAAAACATCATAAATCACATAAAATATACTTTGATAAAACCAATATAAAAAGAGTTTTATCAATGTGTGTGTATACACACACACATTGATAAAACTCTTTTTATGGAGTATGTTCAGTCTTTGACACTTTGTTCCATTGGGAAAAAGTGATCTGCTGAAGGTACAACTTGTTTGGACTGACCAAATTTAGACATGTAAAGGTGTGATTTTTGCCACAGCAAACACGTTTACTTCTACAATAACCATACAATACAACTAGTAGGTTCATTCATAGTATGGAAAAACTATGGAAGTCAATGGGGTCAATGGAAGTCAACTGTTTGGTTACCCATTTTCTTCAAAATATCTTCTTTTGTGTTCAGCAGAATAAAGAAATTCATGCAGGTTTGGGACAACTTGAAGGTGAGTGAAGTGATGACAGAATTTTCAGTTTTTGGTGAACCCTTTAATTATCAAAGATGTAAAATATCTTTTTGGAAGTTGGAAACAATTTCTTGCCTTAAATATGATCGCGAGTTTGAATATTGCTTACAATTTGATATGCGGCTAAATTAATTGCAGAGTTTTATGAGAGATAGGAGAAGGTATTTTATTGCCTGTAGTATTAAAGGGTTAGTTCACCCAAAAATGAAAATAATGTCATTTATTACTCACCCTCATGCCGTTCCACACCCGTAAGACCTTCGTTCATCTTCAGAACACAAATTAAGATATTTTGATTAAATCCGTTGGCTCAGTGAGGCCTGCATAGCCAGCAATGACATTTCCCCTCTCAAGATCCATTAATGTACTAAAAACATATTTAAATCAGTTCATGTGAGTTCAGTGGTTCAGTATTAATATTATAAAGTGACGAGAATATTTTTGGTGTGCCAAAAAAACCCAAAATAACGACTTATTTATAGTGACGGCCGATTTCAAAACACTGCTTCAGGAAGCTTCGGAGCGTCATGAATCAGTGTATCGAATCATGATTCGGATCACGTGTCAAACCACCAAACTGCTGAAATCACGTGACTTTGGCGCTCCGAACCGCTGGTTCGACACACAGATTCATAATGCTCCGAAGTTTCATGAAAAAATATTCTCGTGGCTTTATAATATTAATATTGAACCACTGTACTCACATGAACCGAATTAAATATGTTTTTAGTACATTAATGGATCTTGAGAGAGGAAATGTCATTGCTGGCTATGCAGGCCTCACTGAGCCATTGGATTTCAACAAAAATATCTTAATTTGTGTTCTGAAGATTAACGAAGGTCTTACGGGTGTGAAACGGCATGAGGGTGAGTAATAAATGACAGAATTTTCATTTTTTGGTGAACTAACCCTTTAATCTATAAAAAAAATGCATGGCCTATATTAGAAAATGTGTACAACTTGTACACACAAATTAAGTTATGATTTAATGAAAGAACTATGAAAATAGGGCCTCATTTTTGAATTCATGAGTTGATAAACATTACACAGAATGCATGTCCTTTCTTGTCTAGTGAGAATAAATGCTAATGGATTTTTGATCTGCTGTCTCTCTCTCAGCTGGGATATCCTAAGTATGCCTGTAACACTGATATTTGTATGGCCATACTCCAAGTTTCTGTAGACCCATCAGAATAAACATGGTGAAGGGATGGGCCACACCACAGTGAAGGATGTATTACAGGAAACAGTTTGCTTTTCCTCCCCCCTCATTGAATTTGCCTGATGCTTAAATATTCACTGATAGGATGGAAGAGCGAGTGCGGACAGAATAATGCATAGCTTATCTCATCCATCACAGTGATCTCATTCATAGTCTGAGTTATGTAAAGTGTACATGTACGGTATTATATATTTGGATAGATACTGAAATGTATAATATCAATATATTGAGCAGCATGTGCAACAGGAATGTATATATAACATTCTGTCACCGTCATTTGTCTTTATTTGACATACAGTACATCTCAAACATGCTCTTCACTGACACTGTTGTCTCCTCGGTAAACAAGTACACAGACTTAAAAATATTCGGAGGTGTCACACCTAATAGTATAGGAAGTATATAAACGTGACAAGATCGATCCTTAAATGAGCCTTGTGCGCATTATAGGAAATCCTCACGGGAGCCATCAGAGGTCGTGATAAACATTTCATGCTAATGGCATCGTGGAGGATCACTGTCTAGAGGATCTTAGAAGAGCAGAAACAGATGCTGTGTCTACTCTGACTGTATGTTGTGGGATTACAGAACAGGCATGAGGCAGACGTTACTAATTCATTTAAAATCCTCCCTAACACCTTTAAAGAGATTTGTGAGGCAGCCGTAAGGGCTAAGAAGCTTCATGAGTGTTTAGTGTTGGCCTTTGGAGGACACACAGATACATTGTAAAAAGCTGAAACTGTGCAGTTCTGTTGACCCATCAAACAGGGAATGTCCTCAGAGCTTTGGTTAGCATTCTGGCAAGGTTCTCTCAAAGTTATGAACCAGCATTTTTTTTCTTTTTTCTTTTTTCTTCCCAGTAATGTTAACAGAACGTTATTTTAAAGTTATGTGGTATTTTCTCAATTCATTAGCACAAAAGCATATATATATATATATATATATATATATATATATGTTACTTTGAATGTTCTCTTAACATTTTTAAAACATTCCCAACATGTTTGCAAAATGATTAAAAAATAATAATACAAAAAAACGTCTTTAGTGTCCTTGTTAGCACGCTCTTGTCACATGCAAGAATCACTGGTTCAAATCCTGCTTGGAGCAGGGCGAGTAGAACTGCAGGGGTTACATTGGTGCCATGACCTGGATTAAAGTGAAGTTTAGGGGGGTGAGTGTAAGAGATGTGTGAGTAAAATGACACTAAAGGTTGCTGTCTTTAGTGTCCTTGTTAACACGCTCTCGTCACATGCAAGAATCGCTGGTTCAAATCCTGCTTGGAGCAGGTCGAGTAGAACTGCAGGGGTTACATTGGTGCCATGACCCGGATTGAAGTCAGATTTAGGGGGGTGAGTGCAATAGCTGTGTTGGTAAACTGACACTAAAGGTTGCAGTCTTTAGTGTCCTTGTTAGCACGCCCTCCTCCCATTCCAGAAACACCAGTTCAAATCCCAGTAGAAGCGGGGCGAGTAGAACCGGAGGGGTTATATTGGTGCCGTGACCTGGATTGAAGTGAGGTTTAGGGGGGTGAGTGTAAGAGCTGTGTGAGTAAAATGACACTAAAGGTTGCTGTCTTTAACGTCCTTGTTAGCACGCTCTTGTCACATGCAAGAATCACTGGTTCAAATCCTGCTTGGAGCAGGGTGAGTAGAACTGCAGGGGTTACATTGGTGCCATGACCCGGATTGAAGTCAGATTTAGGGGGGTGAGTGCAATAGCTGTGTGAGTAAACTGACACTAAAGCTTGTGGTCTTTAGCATCCTTGTTTGCGCGTGGCTCCCATGCCAGAAACACCGGTTTGAATCCCGTTCAGAGAGGGGCGATTAGAACCGGAGGGTTTACATTGGTGCTGTGACCCAGATTAAAGTGAAGTTTAGGGGGGTGAGTGTAAGCACCCTTGTTAGTGTGCCCTCCCACATGCCAGAAACACCCGTTCGGAGAGGGGTGAGTAGAACTGGAGGGTTTATATTGGTGCTGTGACCCAAATTTACGTAAGTGAGGTTTAGGGGGTGAGTGTAAAAGCTGTGTGAGTAAACTGACACTAAAGGTTGCAGTCTTTAACGTCCTTGTTAGCGCACCCGCCTCCCATGCCAGAAACACTGGTTCAAATCCCATTCAGAGAGGGGCGAGTATAACCAGAGGGGTTACATTAGTGCCATGAATCGGATTGAAGTGAGGTGAGAACTGTGTGAGTAACCCCTCTGGTTATACTGTGTGAGTAAACTAACACTTAAGGTGGCGGTCTTTAGAGTCCTTGTTAGCATGCCCTCCTCCCATGCCAGAAACACCAGTTCGAATACCAGTCGGAGTGGTGCAAGTAGAACCAGAAGGATTATATTGGTGCCGTGACCCGGATTTAAGTGAGGTTTAGGGGTGTCAGTATAAGAGCTGTGTGAGTAAACTGAGGCTAAAGGTTCTGGTCTTTAGCGACCTTGTTAGCGCCCCCTCCTCCCGTGCCAGAAACTCCAATTCGAATCCCATTCAGAGCGGGGCAAGTAGAACCGGGTGGGTTATATTGGTGCTGTGACCCGGACTGAATTGAGGTTTAGGGGGGGTGAGTGCAAGAGCTTTGTGAATAACTGAAACTAAAGGATGCGGTCTTTAGTGTCCTTGTTTGCGCGCCCTCCTCCCATGCCAGAAACACTGGTTTGAATCCCACTCAGAGCAGGGCAGGTAGAATAGGAGAGGTTGGTGCCATGACCCGGACTGAAGTAAGGTTTAGGGGGGTAAGTGTAAAGAAGGTCAGCTAGTAAGAGCTGTACGAGTAAAGCTCACTCCCCTGGCCTCAAGAGGCGCACTAGAGACTGCGGTCTTTAGCATCTTTGTTAACTTGCATGCCCTCCCATGCTGGAAACACAGGTTTGAATCCTGCTCAGAGCGGTGTGAGTGGAACTGGAGGGGTTTCACTTAATGTGTTTTTGTTAGCTGGGGAAACTGTGCAGAAGGATATATTTCTTTGTGTTCTGACCATTAAAATGTCTTTGTTTGGTTCAAACTTGATTTTGAAAACCCAGGGCAGTGTTTCTCAACAGTGCTTGCTCAAAGAATCAGAACGTAACTGGTTAGCATGGCTCTGTAGCCCCTGCTGGTAGATGTTGTATCCACACAATCTAGCAGCCAAAAGCTTCTTTATCCACTGACGTTCTTTATATATAAAAATATATAGTTTTAAATATTTAGGTAGCATGCTCATATCACAGTTCAAGGAAATATAAAGCCACTCATCTCACTTGTATGACCATTCCTCTGGCATCTTATTATATATTATTAACTTTATTAATTAAGTAGTCTGGGGTGGGGGATTTAAAGCTTGAGCCGAATCTCGTGCTGAAGCCCTCCATCACGGAGAGCAACCCAGATCTGTTTACCTTCATCTCACTGAGGGATTATAATGAATATGTGAACTCGGCAAGTGCATAATAAAACATAATATTAAACGTAATTATAATAGCATAGATTCAAACCTTTGAGAACTGGCAGATTATTTATTCATTGATATTCTGCTGTCCATAAAGGATTCATTTGAATCTTAAATAATGTATAAATTACTACAAATAAAATATACAACATATAATAATAAAATGTGGAAATGCATATTAAATACACAAAAAAATTTACAATTTGCAAATTATACAATTTAAAATGAGCTATATTTACAGTAGAGTCATGCATTTTAAATCCCAGTCTAAAAACGTACCTGTTTTCTGGCATTTACGTAGGCATTTACATATTATGATGGATAAGAAGGATTTTGCTGTGAGCCCCCTTAATAATCAGCGCACCTGTCAAACTGCTCTGTAACCTCTGTTTCTGTGGAAACCCAGACATTATCTTATGAGAAAATCAGTGAGTCGTACATTAGTGTCCCCGTGTTACACTTCTTGGGAGATCACAAACATACAGATGTGTCGATTGCAAGGATTTACAATAAATTATGCCGGAAGGCCGATCCGTATGAAATAACTTCATGGTTTTGATGTCTCGACATGAATATTTGAGCAGAATGATCTGGGATGTCACAGGAAATTTGGTATGTAACAGGATTAATGAGGTTCTGGTGGTAGAAGTGTTGCCTTTATTGTGATGTAGGAGCTCTAGAGTCAGACAACGATGTGCTCAAGGGAAATTAGTATTTATTCTGGTTTCTTTGCAGTCTTCAACGTTGCCACTTATTCATAAGACTAAATGCAATTGTGACTGATTACTAAATTATATTTCAGCGTGTAAATGCTTCCCCTGAAGCATGTCGAGTCGCTATTGTAATATTTGCAGATTCCTTGTTACATCTGAAATTGGTTGTTTGTCATGTGTTTTAATGCATCATACTTTCTAAAGATAAGTATTATAATATGATTACAATAATTCATGAGACCATACAATGCATTGTAATGCGCATTACAAGGCATGCATTAAAAATACTTTTATAATGCATTATATGCAGGCTTTAAGTAAAGGTTTACCAAAATGTCCTTAAATCATCATTGTGAAATGCTATATATATATTTATTAATTTATGACAACTCTTCAATATTCAGTGTTGCTTTCATACTGTTTGATACAGACTCTGATGAATATTATTCCTATGAAGACGAGGATGTGAAAAGGCTGTATATTTCAGTCATGACATAAAAGGAAAAGTACGAATACTTATAGTGAATGAAATTCAATGGCACCTACCCATATAACAGAAACAGTTTTTCAAAGAATAGATACACGGTAATGCTTATCACCTATAAGACTGCTTGAAAGAGGAAGTGACAGTCATAAAGAGGAGACTTGTGCAGCTCAATTAAATTCCCTTGAGATTGAAAGCCCACCACGAACTTCTAGATATGAAAGGCTTAGTCAGTAATCTTGGCTATTCTTCAGGACGAGTTAATAAACTTCTGTGCTGAGTCACTGAGGGTTTGTGCTCAAATTCACTTTTTAATGATTCAAATATTTTATGAGACAACAACCACCTAAATCAATATTGTAATGTTATGTGAACTCAGAGGATGAGGGAGAGCAGGATCTATATGCAGCGTGTTTAGTAGACAAAAGCAAAAAAAGATGAGCAAAACACTATGGAAACACGAGGAATTTGAGAAGCAGAACTGAGAACGGCAATGAGACAGTGGTAAATAACCGTGATAGCATACACGTTCAGTGAAACACATCCAAGACCTGACAATGAATGCTGGAAATAGAGGGGTTTATATACACACAGGTTAATTAAAGAGACTAAAAGGGACATCTGGAAACTAATCAATAGGAAAACTACAACGGGACTACAAAATACGGCACAGGAAACAAGAAACCAAAAGTCAAACTTCGGGTACGTTTACATGACAACGATGTACTGAAAATGGAAAAGTTCTTCCGGTGTTTTTTTTTCACATACAGATGACAACTTTATCAAAACAATACCCGTTCACACATATAACAACTAAAAACGCTGTATTCTGCTGCCAGGCCAGTAGCTGGCGATGTCACTTTGTAACGAAACACTTTACACCTATAGGCAAAAATGTAATACAGATGCGCATGATGTCACCGTTTTCACAAATTGATGTTTTTGTAGTTTACACATCAGAGAAAACTTGAAAACTTGCACTTTGAAACCCGTTTTCAAAAGTTTGTGTTTTCACTTCCCAAAAACACTGTTGTCATGTAAATGAACGGCCAAAACACATACAAAAGTTTTCAGTTGTTAGTTGAAAATGGTGTCATGTAAACGGCCCCTAAATAACACAATACAAAAGCACATGGAACACAGACAAAACAAGGAACCTGTGACAAATATACTTCTTAGGTGAAGACCCAAGGCTGCCTCTCTAATGCCAAGTTATGGATGTGTTTTGATACTCACAGATGTAAACAGTTCAGAGTAAATGTGTTCAAGTGTTCATCTGTCTTCAGATTATGGCTTTCTGTGAGAACTGGTCTCAAGAGCACACTACATTCCACCTTGACATGGGGAATGTGAAAATGAGTCAAAATTCAGTCATCATTTACTATGTAGGGGTGAGCAGGGCACAACCTAACACAGGGCTAGTTGTAACACACATGGATTAAAAGTTTCCACACATGCCAGCATGACAAAACTTAGTGTATTTACTAGTTGCCATATCAACACTATATAGAAATAAAAATTGCGATTCAAAAATCTTTGGAAGATATCACTGAACATTTATTTAACCATAGCAAAAGTAAATTTCTTTTATCATTTGCTATATTTTAATCTCCAATCTGTTATTTAGCAGCTTAGATAGTTCTTTAATGCTCATCTAACCAGCAGAAGATACTAGTCAGGTTTGAATCCCAGTTACGCAGATGGGGCATGTAGTAACACTGCGTTACAATGTGTCCCTATTAGAACTGTGCTATTCTATGATGTTAGCGATATAATTCACATTAACAACTTTTATGAATTCTATTGAGTAATCATGAGAAAGAGGTGATTTAAAATTAAGAGACAATGTTCAGAAATTATTCATTGTTATTATGTTTTGAACTATGCTGTATAGCTGTGTTTTGCAGTGTTAATTGTCAAACTCAAAAATTTATTTATTTTGAATTATTAAAAAATGCCATTATTTTACATAAAAAAGTTAATGCTTGTATTTTATTGACAAAATATTTTAGATGAACGAATATAAAAAATTAGCTTATACTTTGCAGTTTTTCATAAAGGGTCACTGTATGTCAATTATGATGGATGTGGCAATCATAGCTTGGATCTGTCTGGATTTAGTGTGATTAAAGACATCATAAATCACACAAAATATGCTTTGATAAAACCAATATCAAAAGGATTTTATCCAGCCCATGCATGTCAGTTTCAAACTCATTTTCAATCAATATTACAGATACATAATTGGCAGGACTTTGTTCCACTAACAAAAATTACTAAAGCATCATGGTTGTATAATTGGTTTCATTTAGTATAATATGATATTTGTATAACAATAATGTTTTCTATTTATTTTGAACACAAAGTTGTGTGCGGTAATGCAGGAGAAATGAACTCTAGAGGGAGCATTTCAATAAATAAATGCACTATATTAGTTTATATGTATGTATATATATATATATATATATATATATATATATATATATATATATATATATATATATATATATTGGATTAGATCAGATAACATTTTAAGCTGTCATATGGTCATCTTACAATGTGTCCCACCTATGGGGCATGTTGTCACATTTCACTTCCATTCTTTCGGGGTAAATGAAGAAAAAAGTATACACTGTATTAAAGGGTTAGTTCACCCAAAAAATGAAATTTCTGTCATTAATTATTCACCCTCATGTCTTTCCACACCCGTAATACCTTTGTTCATCTTCAGAACACAAATTAAGATATTTTTGATGAAATTTTTATCCTCCATTTAAAGCAACGAAATTGTTAAATTGTCAACGTGACTGCAGTGGTTCAACGTTAATGTTATGAAGTGACGGAAATACTTTTTGTGTGCAAAAACAAAACAAAAATATAGACCTTATTCAACAAATTCATCTCTCCCCTTTCATTCTGTTACGTTATTTTCATTGCAGAGCTTCCGTGTTTACGTGTGAATGCTGGCTTAGTATTGGCCGGCTCCTGCATCAGCCTAATGTTTATTGCAAAATATGCATATACTTGAGTAGTTTGAGAGACTGACTCGATTCACATTGTGTGTGGGCACTAAATAGTTCCTTTGGTTGTATTTCCTTGATGAGATTCTCTGATTGGTTGAGATTGGTTGAGTCATGGGTAATGTAGTTTCTCACCAGGATTCCTGTTGTTATACATGATTATTAAAAAAAAAAAAAAAAAAAAGTTAAAATAATGTCGGCTGATGGCGATTAACAACCTTGAAGCTCGCAATAGGTCTGTCTTAAAGGTTTATAAGTTATCGTTCAAAATCAGCTATTCTATGGAGAAAATGAATGGGATTTTTCCTTCTGGAAGACTATTGCACTCTATAGCGCCAAAAGGAGCCATTTTGAAGAACGCTGACACAGTTTTGTTCCATAATGAAAGCATGCAGTCACCACCAGCTGACACAGAGACAGTCATTCAAGTTTTGGAGGGTGAGTAATGACAGAAATTTTGTGTAAACTACTGCTTTGATGAAGTGAAGTCCCGAGTCTCTCAGTTCCATATACTGTATCGCATTTGATAACTTTGACCTGTAAATGATCTTTCTGTTCATGCTGACTAATGTGTCTTTGAAACTGGATCCTTCCCCAACCCAATAATAAAAAGACAACGGATCTCTATTTAGCTTTAGCAGGCTAAATTAAAGGCAAAGGCTATCAGATAATGACTTAATGACTTAATAATGACTTCCTTAAGTTGGATGGAACAGTACACCATGATGCTCTAAGATAATTTAATAGGATCTGAGCAGCAAAGCCCAAGAGTAGCAGTAGTGGGTTACAGAAAAGAAAATCAAGTGGCAGGTACTAGAGTTCAGACTCTCTATACTTTAATAATGCAGTCCTACTCTCGGACACCCTGAATTATTAAGACCTGAAGAATGACCTTCCAAAGGCTTGAATATTGTTTTTACTTTGCTGTGTGACCAAAAGCATTGTCATCACTAGCTATAGTTTAAATATAATGTTCCCATATGCACCAGGAATATTTCCAGGCACATTTGTAAATCTCCTGAGGTGTGTGAACATGGGTGGTTTCTAGGACTGTTTTTTTGTGAGAAGATTTTCAGAAACATTTTATTTCAGTGGACCACTTTAGATATTCTACTAACTATAAGTAACTTTGCAATAACACTAACTCTAATTAAAGTATTAGTAGACTGTCCGCTTATCATCTGCTAACACTTTTTTTTGATGCTCCTCCAACAGACCTTCTACTGACTATAAGTAACTTTGCAAAAACATGTCAACTTATTCTACTAACCTGAACCCTAACAGTCTACTAATACTCTAATCAGAGTTACTTGGTAGATGATTTCTGGGTGGTTGCTTACTGGCCCAAGTCAAAAAGGAACCTTATTTTAATATCTTGTTTTCAAGATATGGCTTTGGCCTTCCTCCAGTGTTATTTTATGGGATTTTTTCGTGCACAAGTTGAATAATTTAACGAGTCGGTGTTCCCCGAAACCACGATTCCAATGGACATACGCAAACCGCATCGTAAAGTTGTGTGGTTGGAATGACAGCTCTCGACCTGAGGCTAGAAGCGTAGTTTCATGTTTGCATGATATGTGGACTTAATAAATACTAATCTTGAGCAAAATAAGCATGCTGACATTCAGTACAATCTATATAGTTTATTTCGAATATACAAATTTCATTTACCTCTTTTAGTTTGTCAAGAGATGTAAAGTGTCATTTTTGAAGGGAGCGCATGTACCATGAGCCTATGACTGAATCTGGATTTGGAAATAAAGCAAAATAACTGAGAAAAATGAAAAAATAGTCCTCAGATGTCATGTCCATAATTTATAGCAAAAATCTGCCATTAATTCGATCTCAAACAGATTCAATAAATGAAGTTAAGTCTCCACCATCTGTGTGACATTATTAACCAACATGGTTGAATGACAAATTTGCGACAGTACAGTTTTGGGAAACAGTCGTGACTATAGCTAGTTGATTTCTTCAATGATGCATCATGCTATGGTAGTTAACCCTTTAAACCTGAAGTGTACCGCCGATGGTACGACACCCCCCACCCAAAAATTCATAATCAAATCATATATATAATCAAAAATATATTCAATCTGTGTTCACAAGACTTTGGAGGTTGTAGACTAGAGTTTTTGCTTCAAAATGATGTAAAAATTATCCTGCCTACTCATTCATATAAAACAATAGATTGATCAACCATTTTGATCAACTCTTAATGAGTGCTAAGTAGTCCCTCTAAACCTCAGTGTACCCTCCATGGGTGCCACCTAGATATGAAAATATTAATAATCATATTTTTCAAAATTACTGCCTTGATTAATACAAAATGGGTGTCATTTGTCATGTGATAAAGTCTGAATTTTACAATGAATGTAGCCAATTTTATTAACTCCTAAGTAGTGCTGAATTATTTGCTGATAATTAAAAAAAAAAATGTTTTCTATAATACTTTTTTGTACTATGTATTGTAAAGTGTCAAAAACATCATACAGCTCAGATGGTCCTGCTTTATATGTCATTTGAAAGGTCTCACAGAGTATAATACAAATACCTTAACTGTTTTTGTACAATTGTTTTGCGAGTTTTTTACATGAAGCCCCGCAAGACACATGTAAATAATATACGGATGCAGCATGTCACATTTTCGCTCGTAACTTCAAGAAACATGCTCCGACTGTGGAAAATGGCACATCATTGTTTACAGCAGACTCTCACGATTTAAAAAAATCAACATAATCCATTGCAACAATCACAAGATATTCCTCACAGAGTTACGAAACATAAAACTCCACAGGTGCTAACTAAAATCAAATGTAGCTTTCATGTGGTGTTTTCACATTCAACATGCATAGATTGTAAAAATGGCACATCGATCACGAGATATTCCTCATGGAGGAACAATTTTAAAAAATGCTCATTATGATGGTGTCAAAGGTTAAACAAAAAGCCTACCTTGGTTCAAAATGCTGTCTCACCACAAAATTGATCCAGATACAGCTCACATGTAGGTAACTTCACCAACAAAGAATTGTCATCTTACCTCATTTCCTTCCTGAGTTATTGCATGTCAAATAAGAAAGATATGTAAAATTATAATATATATATTGCATTTTATCAGCAGTTTCTCAGCATGACAACCCACATGGAAAGAACCTATATGTGGATATATGCGCATATATGAAACCTATATGCAGTGTATATGCACATATATGCTGCATATATGCACATATATGATAATATATATGCTGCATATATGTGTATATATGCCACATATAGGCAAAATTGAGGTGCATATATGTGCATATACAGGAAATATAGGTCTCCTGTATTGCTTCTTCATATCCACATATAAGCCCTATACATACAAGATATGTCTTCTATATAGCTAATGGCAGGATCTGGTCATTTTGTAGCTCATATATCTCATTTTTGACTGTCATACATGATGCCTAGCTCATATTTTCTATTATCAAGGCAAAAACTAAGAATTAACGAAAAAAATTATGCAAGAACTTATGTATGTGCGAACACGTGAAATTGGTATCACATGTAATTGGCATGTTATGGAATTTAACTATGGCAATATATTAACATGATATATTAACTATGATATCTACACGTTTTCCAGAAACATTTACAAGGTCAATTCTTTCTTGTATGGAGATAGTGGAAAAGAAGGAAATGTATAACAAAATGGTTTTTAATTTTTATTTTGTCAAACTTTTTTTTCAATTTCAAATCACTTCCAGATTCACATCACAGCTCATACACATCTACACATTCACCGTTACATCCACCAAATGCAATGCAAACGCAATGTTTTGTACTATTTGATTGATCTTGAGTAAATAAATAATGTACATTTCTACATTTTGGACTTTTATTTATGTTGCCTAGCAGCTATGGATTTTAATTTTACTATTATAGGTGAACATATAGGTGCATATATACGTGCATATATGTACCTATATAGGTATATGTATGCACATATATATGTGTACATATATGTACATATATATATATATATATATATATATACATATATGTGTACATATATATGTGTGCATATATGTACATATATGTACATATAATATAGGAAAACGGACAATTTTATATATGTCACATATATTAAAAACCTATATCAAAACCTATATTGAAACATATATGTTTATATAGGTTTTTTCCATGTGGGAAACTCATAATGTGAATTTACAGGAATCATCGTTTCATAGATATACAAACAAACAGATTGCCTCGCATCGTTCAGTATAATTTGGGATACATGTCAAAAACCCACAGCAGTGATGAAAGGATGAGAGCACATCAGACATAAGCAGTGCAATCTGAGGTCACCAAACAATAAAGCTCAGAAGAAAGTCATGATCCTCCTTGGGGAGAGGAAATTGAGTCCTAAATGGAGAAGACGTCCTTATGGCACTTGTGGTGTCACAAAGAGATGTCAAAGAGGCAGTTAGTATGAGATGGGTGAACAGAGTCACTCTAACACACTAATTTAAAATTGATTGGAATCCATTTCTGGACATTTACACATCAAATCATTTTGGTCTTTTGTTGTAGTCACCACTTCTGGATCCTGGAACAAAACCAGCTGAGAACTACTATGTAAAATGTCCAGGGTTTAATCCACTTGGTGTAATGAGTTATTAAAAAAGGATACATTTGTGATTTGTGTAAGAAAAATTGCAACTTTATGTCAGTGGATGTATTTAAAGGAATTGGACTTTTTTTGTGATTTCACTGACTTCACCTCAAAGTTGTGATGAACTTGTCATTTTCTGTGACATTATCACTTGAACATAATTATGTTACATAAATACCTGCTAGTATATTGTAAATGTGAATGTTCAGCACAAAGGTCAACTCTGAGATAATTACTGTAATTTAAGTGTAAGAACGATCGTAAATTAACAGATTACTCAGAAAGAAATCACTAATTATGAAAAGCTGGATAAAAGAAAAATCCTGTTAGGGCAATAATTAGAAAGAATGAACAAAATTAGAGCCCCCAGGTTTGATATTTTAGTTCTTATAGCGGGTCTGGAAATCATCAACACTTACTGTGGCTAGAACAGACTAGCTGGCTAACTTTAAGGCTGGAATTAATCTGTGAATGATGGAAAGCAGCAGGAGTGTGTTTTATTGGAAATTGTTATGACATTTTAAGAGTGCTGGCATGTCGTCCTAATAAAAAAGTGAATAAATTCATTCCCCCTGCTTGATGTTTGACTGATTTGTGACATTGAAGTCTTCATGTTTCTGCTGTCAGTCAAACAGTGAGATCTGCCAGTCAAAGCTTGAGTGCATCTGTCTTTAGAAAAGGTTAAGTGACAATGAATTATTAATGTGTTTCAGTCTGCCCAAATGTGCTGGAGATAGGAAGTGAAGTCACGTCTCTTAATGCTTGTAGAGTATGATCTGCTTTGTCACTGTCAGCTAATGCACTATACTGGGAACAAAGCTGTAAACTATACTTTTATACTTTACATCTTTTTACATTAAAAACACTGGATTAAACTATATCCACAAGGCTAAGATGTAATTTGTTTAAGCCAGAAATAGTTGGAAAAAAAATCTATGCTTTCACTTCCTTTAATCCCACCATATTCTATCTTATAATACTCTAAGCAATGTCTGAAACTTGTATTGTGAGCACTTCTTGTGTCTATTTTGCCTCTTCACGGTGGCTCACTTATTGTATTCCTCACTTGTAAGTCGCTTTGGATAAAAGTGAATAAATGTAAATGTACATGTTGTGGAGGCTGCTGGGATCCAGAGAAAGCATACAGCCCTAGAAGTACACAATCTGGATTCTGCCTTTATTATTATTTTTTTTTTCCAGAGTACACAACTACTTTTGAATAGCCGTCAATGGAGAACCAGTTGGATTCAGAAGATCTTTGGTGATTGGAAAGACAAGGCCGAAGCCTGGCACAAGCTTGGGGTTCCTTAGAAGCTTCTAGCACAGCACCATCTTCACATCAGCATTTTTCAGTAAAAAAAAAAAAAAAAAAAAAAAGGGAAGGGGGCTGTGATCCTGTGATCAGTCATTTTTAAGTGAAGATGTCGCACCCTCTTGAGGTGTCCGAGTTGTTCCTTCATAGGGAACTTTTTTATGAGTCTTTGTTCTCTAGTAAGATATTAGCATAAGACATTTGATTGGATGTATGAGAGAAGAACCTTCTAGATTTTTATAATAATATTGTGTCACAGAGTTAGCAACATGTAACATAAATTACCAAATAGGAAACGAAAGTTGGAGTCCATCGATACCAAACATGCTACCCATGTGGTTTTAGTTAACCGTAGTATGCAACTCTGAAACACTAATACCAAAAGAGTTAAAAAGAGAGAAATTATACATAGGCCAAACCCTATAAAAGGAAAATCATGAGATTAGAAAATTGGATACATGTTTATACATTTCTCAAGTGGTTATATATAGAATATATAGGATTAAAAGGGTTTATTTGTCCTTCTCAGAAAGAATTGAGTCAGAGTCTCAAGCCTCTGCAAATTCTTTCTGATCATTAAAAGGTTCTTATCAGTGTTCCTGTGTCCTGTAACAGGACACCTGGTTCTGCCTGTGTGCTGCTGTTTTGGGGGATGTGTTCCCAGAACTTGTGAGGGAGAGTTTTATGGATTAGTCATTAAATATAATGAATAATTGTGTGTCTGATTGGTCCAGACGCTACAATAATAATCAGAAATGTTTCTTAAAGGAGCAAATCAGCATATTAAAATGATTTCTGAAGGATCATGTGACACTGAAGACTGGAGTAATGATGCTGAAAATTCAGCTTTGATCACAGGAATATTTCACGTCTTTTGTTCAAATAAATGGCACCTTTGTGAGCATAAGAGACTTCTTTAAAAAAAAGTATATATTTAAAAAAAAGAGTATATATTGTCAAAAATATATAGCATTGTGTTTTTGGTAAATATAAATCAACAGTACAGTATTTCACATACAATATGTCAAAGTATCTGCTGTCAATTTCCTCTGACCACTGAGTTATAAAATACAGCATCACCTGACTACGTCAACCTTGTGAGTGCCCTTTGTGCTTTAAAGGTCCCTGATCTGAGAGATTCTCTTCACCAAGATGTGATTTGCACTTCAAAGCACCAGGGAAAGAAAATGAGAGAAGGAGACAGAGAACCTCCCAGACTGGGATCTTATTTAATTAAATCAGAAGAAAAGGGAAATCAATTGGAATGAAAGGCCACTTTCCATGCAATCACGGCCCCCTTGAGCACAGAGGCATATGTGGTTTGGCGTCTTGCGCGTCACTCATTAAGGATTGCGGCAATACTTTGATGAGCTTGTGCTCCTCTCTGCGCAGTTCAATGCAGCAATCTACACTCAAAGACAACTATTCCCAACATCTACCAGCAGAAGCTCTTTCCAATAGATTTTGGCCAGGTTTCCTGATAACATTACAAACCACACTCTTAAAGGGCACCTATTATGCCTCTTTGTAAAAGATGTAAAGTAAGTCTCTAATGTCACTAGAGTGTGTTTGTGAAGTTTTAGCTCAAAATTCCCCACAGATCATTTTTATAGCAAGTTAAAATTGCCAGTTTTTGGATGGTGAGCAAAAACACATCGTTTTGTGTGTCCCTTTAAATGCAAATGAGCTGCTGCTCCAAGAGCTCATGCAACAACAAAACAGGACAATCTCACACACTGAAAATGTCAGAAACTGTCAGTAGAGGTGTTTAGTTCAAACCGGAGTCGGACAATGATGCCTACAGAGCCAGAGAATATATGCTGCATGGAGAAAGAACAGGTATAGTTCAGTTTAATTACGGTTATATTGTTGTCATCTTGCTTTTATCCACTACTAGTACAAGCCTGTTGTAGCGGACCCCGTCCAAATGATGGCACTTTATATGGACTTTATATCCGATGGAACTTTATCAACTTTAAATCAACTCGGATGAACTGTAATAAAGTACATGCTCTCCCCTTCATTACTGCCGTATCCAGTATGACTCCAGAGACTATAAGCTGGATCACGAACAGTTTGTACTGATTCATCCTTAAGTAACAACTTTTAAGCAAAACCTGTTTTCTATTGTCCCTTTGTATTGACCCTCGTTCACAAAGCAGTCTGGTGTAAAATGATTCACGCAGACATAAACAAATTTAGGTATATGGGGGCACCTTCAAAAATAAAACTAATCCACTGCATCTTCAGTGGCTCAGATGTTACATCCAAAAACAAAACACCTCAATCACTTACAAGACAATCGTGTCACTACAGCTTCTCCAGCCTGGAGAAAATGGCAGTACAACTCGCTCTGGGCTTGCTTGGTTCATGGCTTATAACGCTTTAACAAAGACTTTTTTGAAATCCCTATGGGAAAAATTAATGGAAAAAAATACTTCTGGAAGGAATGAAGATGAAAAGGGGGTGGGCACTGTTGCACCTGTACCACAGCGATACAATCAATTCCCCATGGACAAAATTAAGTCCAACCCTACTTTTTTTTTTATTATTATTATTACTTAAGAAGCCGCTTCACTCTAATATACGTCATAATAGAAAAAAAAAAAGACTATCACATCTTGATTTTAACATTTCAAAGCAAAGCCTGTTTTCTAAACCAGCACACTGACAAATGGCTTTTAGGTACTTCTTCATAGGAGCTATCAGCACACAGTCAGTTAAGTCTCATGTTAACACTGATTTAATTATTTAGGTGTAAAAACTGTTATTGTGTTTCATATTTTCTGTTTCTATTATAATGAGTTATTGTGAAGCCAAAAGTATTTTTTTTACATTAACAACACCTATACATTTTCGAATTTACTTCAGTGTACAATGACTTCACAATATCCAAAATGTATTAATGTAATTTGTCCTTTGTCTCAGGTAAATCATGAATGCAAGCATAAAGATTCATTTAATTTGCATGTATTGGGCATCTTCAAGCTTGTATTAGTTTATGAACTTGAGCGTACTAGATAAAGCTTTTTGGAAACCTTGAGTAGATTACATTCTACTTAGTGCTTAAATCACTGAATTGAACTCAAGAACCAGATCATTCAGATTTGTGAATGAATCTTTGTGAACTGGATTGTGCAACTCATTGCAAAGATTCAACGTAAAGAATGATTAATTCACTAATTGCTACTCCTCAGATGAACACGCCATGCAGTGCAAGGGCCAATGTCCAGATTTTTAGTGGAAAACTTCTCAGTTTGTTTCTTAAAGCTTTCATCTGATTTTTTTTTTTTTTTTTGAAGCTTTAAAAATCCTCGGTCCCTCTGCAGGAAAAGAATGTCTCATACTATCCTTCAGAAATTCACGATTGTTTTCCACATGAAGAAAGAAAGTCAACAAGAAGATGAGTAAAAACAAGTGACAGAATATTCATGATTTGGTGAACTCCTTTACAAGAATAATCACTCCCTTGTGTGAGAGTTCTGGGGAATTGGAAATTCTGACAGGTGCATTAAAAATATTTTTGTTCTTACAGAACCAATCAGTTGTGCTAGCTGTATAATACTGTTGTGTCTTCAGGGATGAGGGTGCACAACCACCTCCCTGTTGTTTGTTCACTGAAACGGATGTCTTCATTTATCAAAATAATATCATGAGTTCTGAGCCATTAAAGGTCTGGATCGATGTAACGCATGTTGTTTGGGGATTGTCACAGAATGAATGGTGTTCAGACAGGTTAATAACTCTCTTTCCGGGAGCCACGCTTCATCAAGGAACATAATGTTAACAGAATACCAAATGAAGTCACTGCTTTCCACCATTACGAGCCATGTTCGTCATTCGTGCTTCCTGGCTGGACCTAAAGAAAACACTATTAACCAATGAATCAGCAAGCAGTCAGTCTCATCTGTCAGCTGCAGCTTAAGCCCTCAAGCTAAGAGCAGATCTGTCTTTTCCATTTTCCTGTGACATTTGCAGGCTGGGTAAAACAACTTAGACACCTCATTTAAAACCCCACCCTCCCAAGACCAAGATCAGGCAAGCAACCAAGTCAAGAAATAGCACCCAGGGCGATTATCACAGGTACAACCATGTGAACACGCTCAAGGTCCACAGGGACTGAAGAAATTACGTGATTTGTATATCAAGGCTCAAGATGGATATTTATGTCTTCAGTGGTCTAGTGCCACATTTTGGCTCCAGCAGTGAAATTATTTCCTCAACATGACTTCAACTGGCGTTAAGTTTAATAAACAAGCCGGTAGGTGGCGGCAAATGACCGTTTGTGTCACTGAATCAATCCCTCAACCGATTCGTTCAAAAACAAATCATACAGAACCTAACCAAGCAATGATTACTGTTGGCTCTTTTCATTGGCAGAGCAATAACAGACTACTACCCAACAGTATTATGCTTAAAATATAAATTACTCAATATTAATTTCTTGTTTATTGAGCTGTTTAACAGCAATCTTACACTGGCTATCGTGGTGTTTCCGAATATCAGCACAGCTGTGATTAGGTTACCTGCGGCTGAATCATATTCGGAACAACAGCTCTCTCAAACTAAACTCTGAATGACTTATAGGTCTGGTTTCACAGACAGGCCTTTGATTAAGCCAGGATTAGGCTTTACTTCAATTATCTAAAGATGCCACTAACCTGACAAATTTAGACTAATCCAGTGATTAGTTCTTCCTCGCAGGTGCTCAAAGTTCCAGTGCCGACTCGCTGGAAGTTGATCAATCTGACTGACCACGTTGAAAAAGAGTGAGATTAACTGTAGCCTATTGGAAATGGACTACAAATCTCTTGCAGATAATATAATTATAAATGAATTAAATAAGCACAAGTAAGTACAGTTTTTAAAAGTGCACCTTGTAATAATGTAGTTAACATTTAACTTTAAAAGTACATTTAAAATCATTATTTTACTAATATTTTGTCATGAACACTTATTTTGATGTGTTGACTAACAGCTCTAATAAAGCAAATGTAAAGTAGGTACTTAATTATAATTGTAACTTTAGTGTGTTATTTGATACTAGAGTGCAACTTCCTCATTACAACTGTGTAATTACAAATATATTTAAATTGTAGCACTTTATTTTACAATACTGTTTCTCATGTACATACTTGAAGTAATTACAATAACTGAGTAATAACTAGATAATAGTCCTGAAACTACCCCTAAACCCTAATCTTAACCCATGCATGTCTGGTTTCACAGACAGGGCTTAGATTAAGCCACAAATTGTAATACATTTTCATTTAATTGTAAATAACATGTAGTTGAGTGTCCGAAAACATAACATCCAGTTCACACTCAAGTATTCTATATTGTTTCTGTAAATAAGTTCTGTTTTTTAAAACTATGCAAAAGTGTAGGCTACTGTCAGAAAACATGGCAAGCATAAATAAAGACAGGCTTTATTGAACACAGCGGTAATTGCAGTGGTAAATATGGAATGTATATGCAGCAGTATGAACACGGACAGGTAAGTGGCCACACACACTTTTAAAAGTCACTGATGAATGTAAAGTTAACACTTTCCTTTCCTTGTTTGCAGGACGTGGACTAGGGTTGCAAAATTCCGGGAATTTTCAAAGCTGGAAAGTTTCCATGGGAATTAACGGGAATATATGGGAATATATGGGAATTAATGGGAATAAACAGGGAATTTGTAAAATTACAGGTTAGCCTATGACAGGGTACTTAAATGTAGTTGAAAAGAACATCTTGCAACATAATTTTTGCAATAACAACCATATTTAATGCAATTTTAAATTTTTACCCTGACATTCACACAGTACACTACTTACTGCAGTGCTATTGAGGCCACACCCCCTGCATGCACTGTGCATTCCCCCAGTCCATAACATGCACATTTGATCAAAAATACAGAAAAAAGCAGTAATATTGTGAAACATAACTACAATTTAAAATAATGGTTTTCTATTTTGATATACATAAAAATATAATTTATTTCTGTGATCAAAGCTACATTTTCAGCATCATTTCTCCAGTCTTCAGTATCACATGATCCTTCAGAAATCATTCTAACATGCTAATTTGATACTCCGTTATCAATGTTGGAAACAGTTGTGCTGCTTAATTCTTTTATAACCTGTGATTTTTTTTTTTTTTTAGGATTCTTTGATGAATAAAAATTTAAAGAACAGCATTTATTTAAAATAGAAATCTTTTGTAACAATATAAACTACCGTTCAAAATTTGGGGGTCAGTAACTTTTTTTCTTTCTTTTTTTGAAAGAAATTAATACTTTTAATCAGCAAGGATGTGTGAAACTGTTAAATAAAAGTGATATTAAAGTGATATTGTTAGAAAAGATTTCTATTTTGAATAAATTCTATTCTTTTTAACTTTTTATTAATAAGTAAATCCTGAAAATAGTATTACAGGTTCCAAAAAATATTCAGCAGCACAACTGTTTCCAACAATGATAATAACTAAGTGTCAAATCAGCATATTAGAATGATTTCTGAAGGATCATGTGACACTGAAATAAATAACACATAACAATTGTTGCAATAAAAATATATTTTTTACATATTTACTAAATTAGAATTAATTGAATGCAAAAAATAAATAACTGTTATTTTATGTTATGACCAAACAAAATGTTTATATTTGTTTTTATATGATACTTATGTAAATATTATACATTTATATAAATTTCCCAAAATTTCCAATTAATTCTCATAAATTCCCATAAATTCCCGTAAATTCCCATAAATTCCCATAAATTCCCATAAATTCCTGTTAACTTTCCAAATTGGAATATTTCCAAAATTTCCCAGGTTAAGTTCCCGTGGAAAGTTTCCTGAAATTTACCGGAAACTTTCTGCCCCTTTGCAACCCTAACGTGGACACAGAGCTGGAGACAGGAGACAAGGAGCTTGAGATAAGAGATGAACAGCAGGTAAAGGGTCTTTAGGTGAGTAACAAACCAGAGAGAACAACAGGAGGGTCTTTGACAAGACTAGACAAAGAGTGTGTGTGAGAGATTCCTTTTAATTCTCTAAAACGAGCTGTTAGAAAAGCTGAACGTAGTTGGAAGAAAACAAAACTAGAAGTTTTTCGCCTTTCGTGGAAAGAAAAAATGATTGAGTACAGAATGGCTATAAGAAATGCTAGATCTACTTATTTTTCAAATCTCTTAATAGAAAACAAACATAATCCTAGGTATTTATTTGACACAGTGGCTAAATTAACTAGAAACAGAGATTCAACTGCTGACGTTTCCATAGAGCACAGCAGTAATGACTTTATGAACTTCTTTACTTGCAAGATTGATAATATTAGAGAGAAAATTAAAAACATGCAACCGTCTACAGTTTCGCTTCAGACAGTGCATTGTAGTGTCCCTGAGGTAAAACTAGAATCATTCGCCGCTATAGGAGAGGAAGAATTATCTAAACTTATCAAATCATCAAAATCAACGACATGTATGCTAGACCCAATGCCGACTAAACTACTGAAAGAAATGCTTCCAGAGGTCGTAGGTCCACTTCTTGATATAATTAATTCATCCTTAACACTAGGATACGTGCCAAAAACCTTTAAGCAGGCTATTATTAAACCTCTTATTAAAAAACCTCAACTAGATCCGAGAGATTTAGTAAATTACAGGCCAATATCGAATCTACCTTTTCTGTCAAAGATACTAGAAAAGGCAGTTTCAACACAACTGTGCTCCTTTTTAGAAAGAAATGGAATCTGTGAGGATTTCCAGTCAGGATTTAGACCATACCTGTCAGGTTTCAGGAAGGACGAGGACTCAAATGCAGGGAAGGAAGGGCTTTTTATTAATAATAAAAATAAAACAAAACAAGACAACAAAAACTACCCCGTGGGGGAAAAACAGACTTGACAAACAGGACTCGACTTGACTTGACTCATGGAAACACCAGGGAATAAACGACAAATTACGACAACGAACCAGCACAGGACTGCAAACACAAGGAGAATAAATAGGAGAGCAAACAAGGCAGGTAACAAGGGAGGACAGGTGGGGCAAATCAACCAATAATGAGGTAACAAGGTGGGCGGGGTCAAGACAATAGACGTGAGAGCACATGGCACAAAGAAACACATGACAAGCCATGTGCTCACACCAAAACAAAACAAAGACACAAGCACATGGCCAATGAAGACAAATCACAAGCCATGTGCTTACACAAGACGAGACATGAACACGTGACTATGAAAACTCATAAGCCACGTGTTCACACAAAACAAGACAACATGAGAGCACGCAGCCCGTGAAACACCGACTGCGTGCTGCACAAGACAACACCACAACATGAAAGCACGCGGCAGGTGGAAATCACCGCGTGCTACACAAAACATGAGACAAGAGCGCACGGCAAGTGAACATACACACAAACCGTGCGCTCACAATAAAGACAGGACTGGGAGCGCGAGTGTCCGAATCCCGACACGAAACCGAAACCAAACTAGACACGAGTGCCGGGATCCGAACACCACGCTCCCAACATGAAACAAGGCACGCAGACAAGAGAGCGCACAGCCCCGAGAACACTCGAGACCGTACGCTCACACAAAAACACGACAAGAACGGGAGTGTCAGAGCTCTGTCACAAAACCAAGAAATAAACAAGACCGAAGTGACAGAACCCTGACACTACCCCCCCTCTAAAGGGACGCCACCTGGCGTCCCCTACGAGGGACACAAGACAAACATGACAACATACACGACACAAGACAAAAAAACACACACCAACAAGACAACATGACAGACATCAGAACACAAAGACAAAGAGGGGAGGGAGGGAGGGGAGCCAAGTCAGTCAACAAAACAAAAACAGAATGTCTTAAGGAAACCAGGGAGGGACGGGAGGGTTGAGCCAGGGAGCGGCGGGACAGACCAGGGCGGGACCGGCGGGACAGACCAGGGCGGGACCGGCGGGACAGACCAGGGCGGGACCGGCGGGACAGACCAGGGCGGGACCGGCGGGACAGACCAGGGCGGGACCGGCGGGACAGACCAGGGCGGGACCGGCGGGACAGGGTTCCTGGCTAAGGACCAGGGCGGTACTGGAGGGACCATCCAGGCAGGCTCCAGCAGGGCAGACAGCTTGGCAGGCGGCGGCAGGGCAAGGCGCTTGGCTGGCGCCGGCAGGGCAGACAGCTTGGCAGGCGCCGGCAGGGCAAGGCGCTCGAGTGGCGGCGGCAGGGCAGACCGCTTAGCTGGTGCCGGCAGGGCAGACAGCTGGGGTGGCGCCGGCAGGGCAGACAGCTTGATGATGGTCTCCATGGCCGTATCAGGGAGAGCAAGCTGCTCTGGGACGGCCTTGAACTGGCCGACAGATCCAGAGTCAATCACACCAGTGTGCATCCTCCAGGCACGCAAGACCACCAGGACATAAAAGGCTAAGACCACCTTCTGGGCCATAACCAGACCGACATGAAGAGCGGACTGCTCCGGGACGGCAGTGGGCTCGAACTGCTCCAGGACGGCAGCGGCCTCGGGCTGCTTCGGGACGACAGCGGGCTCGGGCTGGCAGACTGGACTATGGTCGACAGACCCTGAATACATCCTCCAGGCACGTAGGACAATCAAGGCGTAGAAGGTGAAGACAGCTTTATGGGCCATGGCAGGACTGACCGAAGGAGCGGACTCACTGGCTAGGGCGGACTCAATGGCTGGAGCGGGCTCTGGAGCAAACTCACTGGCTGGAGCGGGCTCTGGAGCGGACTCACTGGCTGGAGTGGACTCACTGGCTGGAGCGGGCTCTAGAGCGGACTCACTGGCTGGAGTGGACTCACTGGCTGGAGCGGGCTCTGGAGTGGACTCACTGGCTGGAGTGGACTCACTGGCTGGAGTGGACTCACTGGCTGGAGTGGACTCACTGGCTGGAGCGGGCTCTGGAGCGGACTCACTGGCTGGAGTGGACTCACTGGCTGGAGCGGGCTCTGGAGTGGCCTCCGGGCCTTGAGGGTTGGAGGAAGGCTTCTTTCTCCTCTTCCTCCTCTTGTGAGGGTGAGGCAGTGGCACTGTGCCTACCTCCTCTGTGGGTGCTGCAGCTTCTTTGGTCAGCTCTGGGGGTGCTGCAGCATCCTTGGTCGCCTCGGGGGAGACTGCAGCGGTCACAGCCACCACTGGAGAGGCTGCAGTGGCTTCAGCCACCTCTGGGCAGGTGGCAGATGAGGCTGACCTGTTCTTCCTCCTCCCTCTCCCCGAAGAGGTCATCGGAGGACTGGGGACCTGGCAGCTAGTGAGGGGAATGGGAGGTGGACCAAGAGGGGGAAGGCCACCCTCCTCTCCGCGGTTGTAAACAAACCCCACAAACTGCCAGAAGGACAAAATCCCCAGCATTCCCATCTCCCAGGCGCTGACGGGCTCATTAAGGCTGCTGTTAAAAATGTCCTTGAGCGCTGCGTCGCTGATGTTGAGCCCCTCCGCTGTAAACACAAACAGGTGAGCAAACTCCTTCACGCTGGCTTCCCCTTGACGAAGAGAGAGGAGCTTGCTGCGATGATCCACCATCAGTTGTGCGGAGGGGCTAGGAGATGGGAAAAGGAAGATGCCCATCCTTCTGCTGAGTCCTCAATTGGCTGGTTCGTTCTGTCAGGTTTCAGGAAGGACGAGGACTCAAATGCAGGGAAGGAAGGGCTTTTTATTAATAATAAAAATAAAACAAAACAAGACAACAAAAACTACCCCGTGGGGGAAAAACAGACTTGACAAACAGGACTCGACTTGACTTGGCTTGACTCATGGAAACACCAGGGAATAAACGACAAATTACGACAACGAACCAGCACAGGACTGCAAACACAAGGAGAATAAATAGGAGAGCAAACAAGGCAGGTAACAAGGGAGGACAGGTGGGGCAAATCAACCAATAATGAGGTAACAAGGTGGGCGGGGTCAAGACAATAGACGTGAGAGCACATGGCACAAAGAAACACATGACAAGCCATGTGCTCACACCAAAACAAAACAAAGACACAAGCACATGGCCAATGAAGACAAATCACAAGCCATGTGCTTACACAAGACGAGACATGAACACGTGACTATGAAAACTCATAAGCCACGTGTTCACACAAAACAAGACAACATGAGAGCACGCAGCCCGTGAAACACCGACTGCGTGCTGCACAAGACAACACCACAACATGAAAGCACGCGGCAGGTGGAAATCACCGCGTGCTACACAAAACATGAGACAAGAGCGCACGGCAAGTGAACATACACACAAACCGTGCGCTCACAATAAAGACAGGACTGGGAGCGCGAGTGTCCGAATCCCGACACGAAACCGAAACCAAACTAGACACGAGTGCCGGGATCCGAACACCACGCTCCCAACATGAAACAAGGCACGCAGACAAGAGAGCGCACAGCCCCGAGAACACTCGAGACCGTACGCTCACACAAAAACACGACAAGAACGGGAGTGTCAGAGCTCTGTCACAAAACCAAGAAATAAACAAGACCGAAGTGACAGAACCCTGACAATACCATAGTACTGAGACTGCTCTCGTTAGAGTTACAAACGATCTACTCCTATCATCCAAACGTGGCTGTATTTCTCTATTAGTGTTATTAGATCTCAGTGCTGCTTTTGACACTATCGATCATACCATTCTTTTAAAAAGACTTGAAAACTATATTGGCATTAGTGGAATTGCTTTGGCATGGTTCAAATCGTACCTATCTGACCGTTATCAGACTGTAGTAGTTAATGAAGAGATGTCATATCGATCACAGGTTCAATATGGAGTACCACAAGGCTCAGTACTAGGACCGTTGCTTTTCACTCTGTACATACTGCCCTTAGGAGAGATAATTAGGAAGCATGGTGTTAGTTTTCACTGCTACGCTGACGATACTCAGCTCTATATTTCCTCGCGCCCTGACGAAACCTACAAATTCACAAAACTAACAGAATGCATAGCTGACATTAAAAAATGGATGACAAGAAATTTCTTATTATTAAATTCAGAAAAAAATGATATCCTAATCTTTGGACCAAAAACTTCCTCACGAAAAAACCTTGAATACTCTCTAACACTTGACAGGTGCTTGACGGGTGCTCCCCATCTTCGTCCTCAGTTAGGAACCTGGGTGTGCTCTTTGATACTAATCTTTCATTTGAAAGTCATGTTTCTAGTATCTGTAAAACCGCCTTCTTCCATCTAAAAAATATATCTAAATTACGACATATGCTCTCAATGACAAATGCAGAACAGTTGGTTCATGCATTCATGACCTCAAGACTAGATTATTGTAACGCTCTACTGGGTGGTTGTTCTGCTCGGCTTTTAAACAGACTACAGTTGGTCCAAAATGCGGCAGCTAGAGTTCTTACTAGAACCAGAAAGTATGACCATATTAGCCCAGTTCTGTCAACATTACATTGGCTCCCTATTAAACATCGTATAGATTTTAAAATCTTGCTACTTACTTATAAAGCTTTAAATGGTTTAGCTCCCCAGTACCTAAGTGAGCTCTTAATGCATTATAGTCCTTCACGTTTATTGCGATCTCAGAATTCAGGCCAGTTGATAATACCCAGAATATCAAAATCAACTGAAGGCGGCAGATCCTTTTCCTATTTAGCACCTAAACTCTGGAACAATCTTCCTAGCATTGTTCGGGAAGCAGACACACTCTGTCAGTTTAAATCTAGACTAAAAACACATCTCTTTGCTCTTGCATACACATAACACATTATCAATACATTAACATTTTTTCAAATCCGTTAAAGGATTGTTACGCTGCAATAATTAGGTCGGCCGGAACCGAGAACATTTCCTATAACACTAGATATACCTGTACATCAGAATAAGAATGGCATCTACGCTAATATCTGTCTCTCTGCTTATCCTGAGGTTTGCCGGGTGCTGGATCCAGGCCGTATCCAGATCAGATGGAGAACCTGTGTCTGGACCTGACTACAACGTAGCCCAGGAGACAATGGGCCTACAGATCCAGTTCTGGCTGCATCTATCGTTCAGATTTTTAATCCCCGTATCCGCTTACATATATTTATATATAATCTATTTTTAATCTCTATAATAAAAATGTATAATTCAGATTTTGATCTCCATATCCATTTACATATATTATATATATCTTCCAAGGGGTTTTTTCCCTCCTAGGACTTTTTTCCCAGTTCTAGCACGCTGGTTTTTTCTCCTAGGGGGTTTTTTCCACCCCTGGAAGTCAGCCGACATTGGCTTAATGTAGCGCCATCTTGTATATGTTACATATTACCACGCTTGTTTGTACAGCTTATTTTTAACCACTTCCCTTTTTTCTGTGCTTCTAATATGTAAAGCTGCTTTGAAACAATTACCAATTGTAAAAGCGCTATATAAATAAATTTGACTTGACTTAATTGGTGCAGGTGATGAGTGACAGCTGGTGGTGATCAGTGGTTAGATGGTGATCATGACTGGGTGATTGTGCAGGTGAGTAGAAGGAGGGATGATTTGAAATGTAGTGCGAATACAGTGACTGAACTAGAAACTGTGACAGTACTCCCCCCTCCCAGTAGGCGCGTCCTCGCCTGGAGTCTTGCCAGGAGGGGGAGAGTGGCAGTGCAGACAGGTATGAAGCCTCTAGGGTGGAGTTGGGAGCTCATGAGGCCAGGGTGGAGATGGCAACTCAGGCAACCAGGGTGGAGCTGGCAATTCAAGTGACCAGGGCGGATGGGCCTTTGTGGCTTTGTCCAGGAACACAGGTTCAGCCACTATGGCCACGGGCATATGCTAAAAAAAAAAAAAAATCTTGGGGAGAGCTAGGTCTCTAGAGAACTTTCTGGAGTGGACTCTGGAGAACTTTCTGGAGCGGATTCTGTACCATGCTCAAGGGCTGGAGCCATCAATGGACTCTGGTCAGGGGCTGGAGCCGTATCTGGGCTCATAGACATCCCCTCATACTCCACCAATACTCCTAGGGCCACATGCGTGGCAGCCATGATGGGACGAGACTCTGGAATAACGACCATGATGGAACAAGGCTCTGGAATGGCGGCCATGAGGGAACGAGGCTCTGGAATGCTGGCCATCTTGGGACGACGCTCTGGAATGGCAGCCATGACGGAATGAGGCTCTGGAATGGTGGCCATCTTGGGACGATGCTCTGGAATGGCAGCCATGACGGGATGAGGCTCTGGAATGGTGGCCATCTTGGGACGATGCTCTGGAATGGCAGCCATGACGGGATGAGGCTCTGGAATGGCGGCCATGATGGGAAGAGATTTGGGAACGGCGGCCATCTTAGGACGAGACACTGGAAGGACGGTCATGATGGGATGAGACTCTGGAATGTCTCTCACTGGAGCAGATTCAGAAATTTCAATACCTGGAATTGACTCAGAGTCTTCACACACTGGAATGGATTTAGAGATTAATATAGTAGGTACCGATTGAGCTGGAGTGGGCTGGGATGGCTGTGACAGAGTGGTGTTGGTATTGGCGAAATTAACCTCACCGACCATGTACGGTGAACCACACCATCTCAGAACAGAGTCCCTACTTTATTTAAGTATTATAATTTTTTTTTTTTTTTTTTTTTTTTTGGTGCAACAAGCATCAAACAGTCAGACTGTGGATGGTACATCATGGGCATCTGAAGCTGAGACTGGTGAAATCATGAATGACGTAATTAAATTCAATTATTGATTATTCAGTTCTGAATGACTCTCCGTTTTGGATCTGCCATGGGTTTAAGTGTGTCAGTATTTCAGGATGCACTGGACAAGTAAACTTCTAAAGCCTCTTCATCTGGTCTGAGGCTTAGTTTTAGTGCCTACCCTGCTACTCAAGTAATGATCCAGAACCTCATTTTTCTCTGTTATGAAAAGGTTTGAAAGTGCAGCTCTGTTCATTATCTTGCACTATTCCACTGCTCATGTAATAGACCAATTAAAACCCTCCAAGTGCTCTCTCCAATTTAGTCTTTTTACAGCTAAAATTGGGGTCAGGCTGTTACTGTGTGACCATTTCATGGTCACTGGCTCTCTCTATGCTGCTGGCTGCAGACGCCTCTGTGAGGCGGATGGTCAGCAGTAGATTTAATTCCCTTCTGGAACAATCATGGCAACAGGGTTCTACGTGACTAATTTGAAATCACAAAGTGGAGACAATAACGCAGAAGACACGTTTTTACTTTGGAATGCATGTGATTAGTCAATCATGTTATGCAGAACATGTTCAACATGTTTTGCTGTTTTAGAATATATATATCTGGATCATTAAATTTAATTTATCTTCTTTAAAGTCCCCCTGTAGTCAATATTTTTTATCCATTAAAACTAATCTTTGATCACCAAAATGACATATTTAAAAAAAAAAATCCTGTGAAAAAAAATTATTCATGCCTTAAAATAGCTTGAATGTAACTCTACACCCTTGCTTCATTTAATATACATGGAATTAGCTCCGCTAATTAATATGCTAATTAGCTCCACCTCCACTCACTCGCATGAGCTTGGAGATCAAATTACTGAGGTAAACGCTGCACTATGGTATTGCTCTTTACAATGTCGGACACAGAACGGTAATTAATATGTTTAGCCTTTTGCTTGACGTTATCAAACAGCTAATAATGTGTTGCTAATGTTACACAACTCTCTTGTTTTAGAGCGGTCATAGTTAATGATATGCTAAAGCCCACCGCCACATTGACATGATTGGTTACAAGGTAGTTTGTGACGTCACAAACACCAGTGATTTCAAACCGGGTTGTTGAAACTGTCTTTAGATCACTGCAGTTTTAAAGACAAAATACTCAGCAATGGTGTTGCTGAGACATATAAACAACATTAAAAACTTGATTTTCACCACAAGGAGACTTTAAATTTATTTATTTAGAGAATAAATAAAGCCTGCAAATTTCCACAGAATATTCATTAAAAGTCTAGAGAACCCCTTCCTCTTGTTGATTTGTTTGTTTGTTTTATCTTATTATATCTCTGCAAAATTAAAAATGTTTGCAGCATCAGTAAGAGCGTAGTTTTCACCTTATTAAATCAGTTCCTTATACCTGACAATCAGTGGATAAATTGTGCAGATTCAGTATCGCTGTGAAGGATTTTAGTTTGACCTGTCACACAGCAGGCCTCTGGAGACGATCTGAGGTCAATACAGTCATCTATCCAGACCAGCCAAAAGCAGTGTGACATGCCTCATGTTGCTGTCAGAGTCCACACCTGCTGAGAGACATGGAGCTTCAGGCTAAACTGGACTCTGGAAGAGTTTTACAGGGCAGATCTCTGATTGAGCTGACAAAACCGATCAGCTGAAGTGTCCAGTGAGCTTCGGAGTAGAGGTCAGTCCAGGGTCAGGGCACTGTCAGAACAGGAACTGGATCTCATGATCTGCAAGGGACCTTAGGGTAGATGGAATATTCAGTTTGACATGAATGAAAACAAGGCTGTGAGGGACAGACATACAGTCTGTTCAGTGGGTTGGGGCCTACTGCTGTGTACCTTGTCTATCTTTCAACCTCTGGAAAAAAAAAAAAAAATGCATCTACACGTTCCAGTTGATTAACACAATAAAAACAATTTTATAATATGATTTGATTTGCTGTTTTGAATTAATATGTTTACCATTCTGCATTAAAATGTGATTGTGTTGACATAATAATTGTTTTGATTCCAAAAATAAATCAACAATGCACAATAATAGCAGTTTCCAAATTTTGGATAATTAACATAACAAAACTAAATAAAAATTAATTAATTAATTAATTAAAAAAAACAAGCATGCATGTACAAATTTTAAATGTAAATGTGTACATAACTAAATTTAAACTAGACTTCTTATAAATCTCATTGAAGACAATTTAAAGGTGACCTATTATGCCCCTTTTGACAAGATGTAATATAAGTCTCTGGTGTCCCCAGAATGTGTCTGTGAAGTTTCAGCTCAAAATACCCCACAGATCATTTATTATAGCTTGTCAAATTTTCCCCGATTTGGGTGTGAGGAAAATCAAGCCGTTTTTTTTGGGTGTGCTGCTTTAAATGCAAATGAGCTTGTGCTCCCCGCCCCCAAGCTCCACTCTAAAAATGCTGGGTTAAATATGGACAAACCCAGGGATTGGGTTGTTTTCACCAAGCCATTTTTTCAACCAATTTTGGATTTATATTTTTATCCAGCAATATAGTAATATAGTAAAAGGCATGTTTTTGCTCACCCCAAAATGGGGCAAATTTGTGGGGTATTTTAAGCTGAAACTTGACCAGACCAGAGACTTATATTACATCTTGTGAAAGAGGGCATAATAGGTGCCCTTTAACCCAACCTGCTGGGTTTGTCCATATTTAACCCAACTTGGGTTGTTTTTAACCCAGCATTTTTTAGAGTGTCGATTGTCATTCCAATACACTGATGCATACATAGTACAGAAGCTAACACAGCAAATATAACTCGCAAAATGGATCATTAAACTGTTCTTGATGCAGCATATAACATAGGTATGGCATATATTTTGTGGATGTTTGCTAAAATTCGATTCTGAATGATTTTGATAGCGTGATGCACAGCTAACGTGGCTAAAGCCACACACTGTTGGAGAGACTCAATAAGAATGAAGATGCATTTATGAATTATACAGACTCGTTTTCACATTTTCTGTACTAGTAGATTAACCAGATACCTGATTATAGCACTTAAACACGGGAAAAGTCAGATTTTCATGATATGACCCCTTTAACAATTTACTCACCTTCATATCTTTCCAAATACTTTCTTTGTTCTGTGGAACACACACACAAACACATAGAACAGAGATATGTTTTTGTCCATATAATGAAACCCCAACATTCTTTAAAATATTTTATGTTGTGTTCCAAAGAAGACAGAAAAGTCATGCAGGTTTAGAACAACATAAGTGTCAGTAAATTTAAAAGATTCGTTCACTTTCAAATGAAAATTACCCCATGATTTACTCACCCTCAAGCCATCCTAGATGTATATGACTTTCTTCTTTCTGATGAACACAATTGGAGATATATTAATAAATATCCTGATGCATCAGATCTTTATAATGGCAGTGAGCGATACCAACGAGTATGAGCTGAAGAAAGTGCTTTCATCCACTTCCATCCATCATAAACATACTCCAGACGGCTCCGGAAGGTTAATAAAGACCTTATTAAGTGAAGCGATGCATTTGTGTAAAAAAAAAATAGTTTTGCTTCTGCCAGACTGCCTTCCGTATTCAAAATTAACCAAAGCAGTCATAAAGCTCTAGATGGTGCAGGGTGATAGGTCCTTTACATGCAGTCTGCAAGCACATCATCATCATTATACATGGCACAAGCTGAATGGCCATTGCTGATTCTGCAGCCAATGTGATTGATTACTCACCATTTCAATAGTCTTATTTGTCTTATAGTTTCATTGTTCAGTGTTCGCTGGTCCTGTGTAGCCCCTCCAGTTCGCACCTGCCCAATCCAAGTGGGACACGAACACAGGCCCGTCCGCATGGGAGTCGGACGCTCTAACAAGGAGGCTAAAGGCTGCAACCTCTAGTGTCAGTTGCTAGAGATGTTAGCCTACATCGGTTACACCTGCAGCGTGCTATCAGAGTTCCTCTGAAACCCTCCACCTCCCCCAGCTCCACCTGCCTACATCTGATATGGGATTTATGTATATCTATTCATGCAGCAGCAGCAGCATGTCTCACATGCTCCCAGCAGTGTGTCTGTGTATCTGTTGACAGTTGCAAGTCTGTACTTGCTCTGCAGCAGCAGAATAACATTGTCATATTCATTAACATGCCAAAACTACATTGAGCGTTGTCAAGACTGAAATAATCTAATGATAAAGTGTAAAAACTTGTATGTAAGTTGTTGAAGAGTTGAACTTCTGCTTTTATAAAACGAAACTCACTTTTTCACTTTTTCTCAATTGTTACAGCAGATATTTCTGTCTGCACCTTCGTTTAGAGCTTTTTAACCACTGGGCTATACAAGACAGCTTGAGGAAGGCATCATTAACCTGAGCTCACACTGTCAATGGTCAATGACTGATTATACCAGAGGCAGCAGCCAGAATCGATATTAAGATCTTGAATGTAAAATCAGCACTTGTGTGAAAACAGGCCTTCTCTGTCGATGTCTTTGGCTTTGCAATATGAACACTCAAATGGTTTGTATGGTCTTCTGAAATGAGGAGGCAAAGTCAATATTTTGAGATACTACAATAATTTTGTATATACACTCTTAAAAAAAAAAAAAGTTCTTTATAGGCATCAGTGGTTCCATAAAGAATATTTAACACCCATGGAACCTTTCCATTCCACAAAAGGTTCTTTTTAGTGAAAAAAATGTTCTTTAGATTATTAAAATGTTCTTCACACTAAAAAATGGTTATTTTAAGAACTGTTCACTGAAAGATTCTGTGAGGAATTCAAAATGGTTTTTCTATAGCATCACTTTTTATATATAATTACAATAGTAACAAGCAAATTTAGTGTATTCTATATTTTATCTCTGGACTGTGCTGATATATTATTTTAAATAATTGCCTTTTCCTTTCCTAGTCATCTAGTCTTGGTAAACACTGCAGATGTCAGGATGGTCTCAGCATGAATGTGAGCTTTATCTCGCCAAGCTAAGTGCTCACCAAAACCCGCCTCAATCTTCATTTCCAGTTCATTTATATTCGGACGAAACAAAAAGTGGTGACATCTGAGTTTTTACTTTGTAAGTATTATATCCATTTCCAGTGGTTTGTCCAATTTGCGGAGGGTTTGCAAGCTAAATGGGTTTATAGCATAGACACTGAAATCAGCCAATCACAGTTAACTGCACTTTGCCTCTACTCACATAAATTTAAACAAGTATTTTCCACTGATGTCCGCCCACATCATTCAACAGCCCGTGTGCAACTGATCTGAGCTCGTGAAATGAACAGTTTGCGAGTGTACAGTACAAAACAAATACTTTTTTAATTGCTCATTACGTTTGGAGAGAAATAGCACAGACAGCGGACAGGGAGAAATCTTTCTAGTGTACATGTGTTGAGCGTGCATGCTTTCAAATGGAATATACTTTGAAAGTCAATGCGTTCAACTGTGTGCATACATTAAAATTACGAAGTATACTTTGGGCTTTAGTGGTGAGGATTCTTCAGTCACTCTTTCTGCAGGTAACACCATGACGCCATTAGATGTTGATAAGACTATCTTTTGTGAGTCAATCATTGAAATATTCACTCAGTTCATTCAGAAACACTGATTGAATCAAGAATGAAACACCTCTACTCTGTTGCTCTGAGACACACATTTTGCTTCGTCTTTTTTTTTTTTAGCCAAATGAGCTTGTGTCTAACGATTTAAGTTACTCTTGTCTAATGAATACCGCACTCACATTTGTATAAGTTCTGAATATCAGCACAGCTGTTATATTCAGCAGTAGAATAGTTATGCTGATGCTACTACAACTACTGTTTGCAAATAGCATTTAAAAATGGTTTTGTGGTGTGCAAGCAGATGCAGACAAGCATATTGTGCTTAAGGATACAAAAGATTCCAGCTACTGCAGAGCTTTCCAGAGTGAGCCTGTTTAGTAAGGACTAGACTGTCAATCTCTGCCCTCTCTCCAGCTCAATATGTGGGCTGATTACAGAGTTAATGGCATGCCAAAGTGGAGACTCAAGACTCATTACACAAGACGGGATGTTACATCTGGGAAAATGGAGGTGCCGAATGGTATTTCCACAGCTCTCAGCGCAGGCTTTATGGGTCTAAGATTCCTTTGACATTGGAATGAAAGGAATAAGTGGTAGTTATTCAAGGTCAGTAAGATTTAACTTAAGTATTATTGACTTAATGAAACTAATTTGCAGGTTATTTATTGAAATTATGGGGGCTGATGAATTGGCACGGATTTTCCCACAATTAAAAAGAAAGAACAAATAGTGTAGTACATTGTTGTTGCAACCTTATTTACTAATGTGATTCTTGGCAGACATATTCACTGCTTCCTGTTGTATAACCACTGTCTAGCTATCATCATGGATCTATTTGGCTTAATAGACCTTCCATTAGGCAGGCTGGTGACATCTAGCCAGTGTTGAGTCATTCTAAAAGCCATGAAGTGCCTATATGTAAAGCACTAAGCAGAGAAAGGAAAACTATGTTTGTTTGAAGCAAGAGGTAATGACAGAATGTTAATTTTGGTGAAATATTACTTATCTTAATGTACTTTCATATAGTAATGTTCTTTATAGTGGGAATAAGTCCATTTCCATTTTTCCCATATATATATATATATATTTTTTTTTTTTTTCAAACAGTGTAACTACATCTGGTTATAAATGTTTTTTTCTCCATTGACAGATGTTAGGATTTAGCTGTGTATTCTGACAAAATGTGTTGTTTTGCAATCAACATATATTTTATACCTCAATATATGATTCACCAGTACCAGGCTCATTTAGAAGCATGAAGATTCTTTAATCCAGTCAATTCCCAATAGATGAAATCAATTTTTGCCCTATACAGTTTTTTCTTTGCAATAATATTGGATATACATCATTGGTAAAAATGAGTGCAAACAGCATTACACATTGACTTTCATAGCTAGGGTTATGAATTCCATTCTACCATTTCATATTTTAACTCAGAACAAAATGTTTTATTGCTTACATAAAGCTATTCAAACAAGTCATAAAATATAACACCCAAGCATTAAATGAGTTTGTGAGCAGTTTTATGATCTTATCAGAGGAGTTCAGAAAGGACAGGGGTGCTGATATTGCTCAGGGTGCCACCAGAGTCAGGATCAATTACTGCTCCATGTGACAGGAGTAAAAGGGCTTGAATGAATTTCAAATCTTAAACTCTTTTCAGTGAATATATGATATGAATATACAGTTGAAACCAGATATTTACATACACTTCAGAAAAAAACACAAAACCTTTTTTTTCTTTACTGTCATACATTAAATCAGAGTAAACTTTTTCTGTTTTAGATCAATAAATATTAACATATTTTTTTGCATTTGTTAAATGTCAGAATCGAGCGAGGGAGTATTTGTATGTTTTTTGTTTATCACTTTCATCAAAGTCAGAAGTATGCATACACTTCCTTAGTATTTGGTAGAATTGCCCCGAAACTGTTCCACTTGAGCCAAATGTTTTGGGTATCCTTCCACAAGCTTTCTACAATAGTTTGCTGGAATTTTGGCCCACTCCTCTTGACAGGTTTGTAGGCCTTCTTGCTCGCGCTCGCCTTTTCAGTGCCACCCACAAATTTTCTATGGGATTGAGATCAGGGCTTTGTGATGGCCACTCCAATACCTTGACTTTGTTGTCCTTAAGCCACTTTGTAACTAATTTGGAGGTATGCTTGGGGTCATTGTCCATTTGGAAGACCCATTTGCACCCAAGCTTTAACTTCCTGGCTGATGTCTTTAGATTTTGCTTCAATATATCCACATAATTTTCTTTTCTCATGATGCCATCTATTTTGTGAAGTGCACCAGTCCCTTCTGCAGCAAAGCAGCCCCACGACATTATACTACCACCCCCATACTTCACAGTTGGGATGGTGTTCTGAGGCTTCAAATCTTCGCCCTTTTTCCTCCAAATATACCGTTTATCATTATGGCCGAACAGTTACATTTTTGTTTCGTCAGACCACAGGACATGTCTCCAGAAATTCAGAATTTTGTCCCCATGTGCAGTTGCAAACTGTAGTCTGGCTTTTTTTTATGGTGGTTTTGAAGTAATGGCTTTCTCCTCCCAGAGTAACCTTTCAGCTCATGGTGGTACAGGACTCATTTTACTGTGGATAATGACACTGTCTTACCAGATTCAGCCAGCATCTTCACAAGGCCTTTTGCTGTTGTCCTGGGGTTAATTCGCACATTTTGCACCAAAAAACGTTCCTCTCTGGGATTTAGAATCCGTCTCCTTCCTGAGCGGTATGATGCATGTACATTCCCCTGTTTTTTATACTTGCGTATTATTGTCTGAACGGATGAACGTGGGACCTTCAGGCATCTGGAAATTGCACCTAAGGATGAGCCACACTTGTGGAGGTCCACAATTCTTTTCCTGATGTCTTGGTTGATTTCTCTTGATTTTCCCATGATGTCAAAGAAAGAGGCTTTGTGTTTGAGGTGTGCCTTTATATGCATCCACAGGTGTGCCACCAATTAACTCAAATGGAATCAATTAACCTATCAGAAGCTTCTTAAGCTCAGAATGGAGTTTTCTTTTTGTTTAAAGACACAATAAACTTAGTGTATGCATACTTCTGACTTTGATGAAAGTGATAAGAAAAATACATAAAAATTCTCCCTCACTCGATTCTGACATTTAACAAATGCAAAAAATATGTTAATATTTATTGATCTAAAACAGAAAAAATTACTCTGATTTAATGTATGACAGTAAAGAAAACTGTTTTTTTTTTTCTGAAGTGTATGTAAATATCTGGTTTCAACTGTATATGAAAGATGCTGTGATGCTGTGATACTTTCACATATTTATTTTAAGACTTAGATCATAAAATAACCCCTGCATTTCTTGATACTAATTAAAGCAAATGCATAACAGCTGCTCAAAGTAATTGTGTCAGTTACACTGGCAGTGTGTAGAATTATGCTTTTATTATTTATTTTTTTTGCTTATAAATGCAGCTTAGCTTGATGAATAAAAAAGCTTATATAAAATTAAATATGTTCTTTGCTGTGACAAGAAGAACATAATTGTTTTTATAAGAGACAGTAATTGAATTAAATTTGAAATAAAGACAGAATATATATATATATATATATATATATATATATATATATATATATATATATATATATATATATATATATGTCTCTTATATTTTGCAGATTTATTAAAAAAGAAAAACTGAAATATCACATGGTCCTAAGTATTCAGACCCTTTGCTGTGACACTCATATATTTAATTCAGGTGCTGTTCATTTCTTCTGATCATCCTAGAGATGGTTCTACACCTTCATTTGAGTCCAGCTGTGTTTGATTATACTGATTGGACTTGATTAGGAAAGCCACACACCTGTCTATATAAGACCTTACAGCTCACAGTGCATGTCAGAGCAAATGAGAATCATGAGGTCAAAGGAACTGCCTGAAGAGCTCAGAGACAGAATTGTGGCAAGGCACAGATCTGGCCAAGGTTACAAAAACATTTCTGCTGCACTTAAGGTTCCTAAGAGCACAGTGGCCTCCATAATCCTTAAATGGAAGACGTTTGGGACGACCAGAACCCTTCCTAGAGCTGGACGTCCGGCCAAACTGCGCTATCGGGGGAGAAGAGCCTTGGCGAGAGAGGTAAAGAAGAACCCAAAGATCACTGTGGCCGAGCTCCAGAGATGCAGTTGGGAGACGGGAGAAAGTTGCAGAAAGTCAACCATCACTGCAGCCCTCCACCAGTCAGGGCTTTATGGCAGAGTGGCCCGACGGAAGCCTCTCCTCAGTGCAAGACACATGAAAGCCCACATGGAGTTTGCCAAGATGGTGAGAAATAAGATTCTCTGGTCTGATGAGACCAAGAATGAACTTTTTGGCCTCAATTCTAAGCAGTATGTGTGGAGAAAACCAGGCACTGCTCATCACCTGTCCAATACAGTCCCAACAGTGAAGCATGGTGGTGGCAGCATCATGCTGTGGGGGTGTTTTTCAGCTGCAGGGACAGGACGACTGGTTGCAATCGAGGGAAAGATGAATGCGGCCAAGTACAGGGATATCCTGGACGAAAACCTTCTCCAGAGTGCTCAGGACCTCAGACTGGGCCGAAGGTTTACCTTCCAACAAGACAATGACCCTAAGCACACAGCTAAAATAACGAAGGAGTGGCTTCACAACAACTCCGTGACTGTTCTTGAATGGCCCAGCCAGAGCCCTGACTTAAACCCAATTGAGCATCTCTGGAGAGACCTAAAAATGGCTGTCCACCAACGTTTACCATCCAACCTGACAGAACTGGAGAGGATCTGCAAGGAGGAATGGCAGAGGATCCCCCCCAAAAAAAAAATTGAAAAACTTGTTGCATCTTTCCCAAAAAGACTCATGGCTGTATTAGATCAAAAGGGTGCTTCTACTAAATACTGAGCAAAGGGTATGAATACTTAGGACCATGTGATATTTCAGTTTTTCTTTTTTAATAAATCTGCAAAAATGTCAACAATTCTGTGTTTTTCTGTCAATATGGGGTGCTGTGTGTACATTAATGAGGAAAAAAAATGAACTTAAATGATTTTAGCAAATGGCTGCAATATAACAAAGAGTGAAAAATGTATATATATATAATATATATATATAAATAATATATAATATATATATATATATATACATATTGGCCCTTTATTTTTCTCAGCTAAAGGCAGCAACCCAATGCACCACAACAGAACACATAAGAGCAATCCCAGGGTTACAAACATGACATTTGAAGTGAAAACATAAAATGTTACCCCTCAGAGAAAGTACTTGATACCAGTATATTGAACTATTTGTATGTATAATCCTAAACCCCAGCAGGTAGAATCCAGACATCATTAAAAAACATTACCATAGACGTCTCTCAAGCTATCGCAATCTTTTTCACAATAAATGTTTTTTTTTTGTTTGTTTTTTTGTTTTTTTCTCAATAAATAAATAAATAAACTAAAATAAAATAAAATAATAATCTTCAAGTCTTTTGGGCAATCAGAATCAAAATAACAGCATGGATTAAAACAAATTTTTGCAGTACTACAACAATTCTGGGGTGCCAGTGATGCAATGCTTTTAAACTAACTTAACCTTAGGTAACTCGTTGTAATGCCAAAAAGTTAGTAAAACTACAGTAATGCCAAAAAGTTAGTTTGTCGTTTAGTAAATAAGTCAGGAAAGAACAACATAATTTTCTGGTGGCCTGACTTCTTATGTTGAGGGAATGACATATATTTTTCTCTTGGCCATGAGTTTCAACAATTCAACAATTGCTGTAATAATTAATTTAACCAAAGTCAAGGGCCAAGTGGCCAACACCGATCACCATAATGGTGAGATATTCATTTTATTTTCAGATGATTTTATCTAAGGCTGTGTGGCTGTGAGTCAGTTGTATAGTAGTTGTGTTTATGTTTGTCTCTTTTTTCTGTTCTTGTTGTTCCTCTTATCTTCAGTGATTCTGTCATCATCACTAATAGTCAATCAGTCTTTATTTTTTACTTTTTTTTCTTATGTTTTTATTGCTCTTAGGGCATGAAAAACAAGATTTGAGAAACATTATTTTTCAAAGAGATTTTCAGATGTCCACTTGAGTGGACAGTATGCATTTATGGTTTTAACCGAAGAGATACTGTATTAAACATAATACAGTAATAACAGCGATACAGTGTGTATTTAACAAACCAATGAATAAAATGATATAAAAATCACATGAAAACTATAAATTATATATAATAAAAAAAATATAATACAGCTTCAATTATTGCAAACACAACTGAGTTTGTTCACATTTGACCAGCAGACAAAGAACTTCATACAAGTTGAACTTTGCATGTCTTTGATATCAGAACACGAGGACATGATTACATCAAAAATCTCTACAACCGGTGAAGGTACAACTCTGTGCAACCAAACTCAGATTATAATGCTTGATTTACCTTAGCTGATAATTCTGATGATGTTAAAAATGGACACATTTCTACCATAGCTCTCCTTTCTAGGAAAACATTGATCTATTGATGTTTTCAGACTGTGGAAAAACTAGCAATCAGGTGTTTTCAATCTCATCTGAAATGAGCAGTGTTGGGAGTAAAGCATTACAAGTAACATGCATAACATAATCAGATTACTTTTTGATGTAACAAGTGATGTAACTCAGATGTAACGTGCATTATGTAATCAGATTACTTTTCTGATATAACGAGTAAAGCAATGCATTACAAGTAACGTACATTACGTACTCACATTACTTTTTTGATGTAACTGCAAATTACATTCTAATAATAAAAATACTTTTATTTATTTACATACTGTATATGAAGTATTTTCAAGAACAACAGTCACAGTAATAGCATGAATTGTAGCTGAAATAAAGCTAGTGATGCATGATGGACAGATGATTAATCAGAATTTCATCCCAATCTAAAATCTTTTAAAATTGACTCCTTAGATTTTTCTCCTAGGAGTCTCCTAGGATTGAAGGAATGGATTGATATCCTGGAGCAACATTTCTGACTTGCCATTGGCCATCTTGGTTTGGAGGGGGGGGGAATCCACATACAACGGCTTGCTACTTGTTGCCAATGTATAGGATGATGCACTAGTGTCCACAGTAGAGGTTGATATGCAACTATGCCATCAAAACCCATGCATATGCAAGAAAATGCTTTTTGAATAGCTGTAGTGACCTCTATGCGTGAAATGGTTCATTTCTTTTCAGAGTGCACCAGAGTGCTTTATTTGCATGTTAAATTCACAAAAAGTTATTCTAGGGGACGATGATCCCAGACCCCCTACAGGGATTTCATACGTAAACATGTCACTTTTTTCACCTCTTCTGAGTTTGCAGGTCTGGAGATGGATGTCTTGGATATCTCTATTGCAAAAATTACACATTACATTGGACAGGATATTATATAAAATGCTTTATAACAGATAGCTGCGGTCCTCTAATTTGATTGGCTGATCAGCGTTCCAAAGGGCAGTAATCCTTTTAATGGAGCCATTTACATTTTCAAGGTCTGTACAAGTATTGAACAAGGCAAGGTTCTCTTTGAATGGTCGAAATGACGACAGCATATTTCATGCCTTTGTATCCACATATTCTTTAATCCACAGAATATTGTCGAGAAGAATGTCTTTCATCCTTCTGCACAGATTTTTATCAAATTCATCTGAAGAAAGTGCATTCAACCACTGCTTTGCTGAATGGCAGTGCCAAGAGTGAAAGAGGAGAATATAAGATCATAATAAAAATCTGATTTGCTTCACTTCAGTCCAGAACTGCTCAGCTCTGTTTCCCCATGGAAGTGTGTCCAGGACAAGGCTCAACAATAAGGATTTTTTCTGCTTGCCCGGTCTTTGGCCATTCTTATTGTTGAGCCATGCAGGGATCTCTATACCCTTGATCAAGCTTTCCAATGTCTTCTGTGTATATATGATGCTAGCTAAGTCATTTTTTTCTTCTTCTTACTTAAGCACCTCAGCGTGGGATGAGAATATAGTCGCTGCATACTGGTGGGAAGACGCTCGTTATTTGCATAACGAATTCAAGCAGGTTTGACATTCTCTGCAGCTGATACATGGAGATGTGCATCTCTGGCTAGAACTGGATGCCATAGGTGGCAATGTCATTAATCTGTGGCAATCATTACTATAGGTTGCTTTTTTCAGTTCTTTGTAATTGGCTCAGTTCATGGAAAAGCTTGCATGCAGGATTTGTTTTTTCCATCTAGTTTACTCTATTTGCCACTTGAACAGTGGGCCGCAGCTTGTTGATAGGATCTGAGTACATCTGAAATAGGATCTCCATGCTGTAGTTTCGATCCTTACCCCTTAGCTGCAAGTGTAATCTCATCTCTTCATATTAGTCGAGCACACTATTGAGACATGCACTGACAGCTAACCATCTTGTGCCTGAAAGTTGGAGGATTTTAATGGTGCTTCTCCAGCATTAATCGCTGCATAGTTGCTGACGTAGGGTACTGTGTGAAAACCAAGCAAATGTTTTCTAGTTTGTGCATCAGTGCTAAGTATATTTCACCCTTTATATCCTTTAGTTGTTGCTGTTGCATGTGTGGCCCAATTACCTGCCTAATGAGGGCAGAACATCCGGCGCAGTCATATATCCTTCTTGGCTATTTCACCGACGAGTTCTCCTAAATGATCCCAGGTCAAAACATTTGAATAGCAAGCAATGTGTGCTGCCATTTTTGGCTTGACTAGACTGGCCAGTTTTCACTGTGGTTTCAGAAAGTATGTATTCCACTGATTTTAACAGGCTGTGAATGTGTTTTTTTTTCCCCCTTGCTATGATTTTGGAGATTACCTTAATGTGTTTAAAAGGCTAATAATCATAAAAATGTAAAATTAAATAAATAAAAACTAAAGAAAACACAACAGATGAAATATTTTATTTGTTTACCTGCATGGCATGTGACCATTAACCAGCATCAGAAAACTGTGAACATACAAACGCATTATTAAATTGTCAAAATAAACTTAAAATCTCAGGTACTTCAAGTAAATACTTTAGGTCAGAGGGGTTTGACTGAAAAAAAAAGCTTTGCTTTAGGCCATGTTTTGATCTCTTACCAGGAGTCATGATTATGCCAAGCACATACTACAAAGTGAAGCTTATCGGTTTGTGCATATTTAAAGACTCTTGGGGCTTATTTAGATTTGTCACTTATTGCGTTTTTTTTTGTGATTAGATAGCCATCCGTTTCGTTAAAACTGTTCCATTTGGCCACATTAATGTGTCTCCGCAAACCGAATATAAATCTTCAATTCTTGCACTATATGCAAATTTAATGGAGTTTATGACACCAAAAGCAAAAGATATGCCCTGCATTTTATTTATAATCAGATTAAAGATTGCAATAGGAGAGAGAGCATCATCAGCATTTGTAAGAGAATTTAGCATCCACTACTTTTAATGCAGATGACAATGTGTTGAGCCCCAGGACACAATGCTGAACTCTGTGTTTCACTGCTTGCTGAAGAAAGGTCATCATCTCCGGTGGGATAAATAGCCACATCACCATGTAGCCTAAGACTGGTTGTCCCACTGAAGCTAAGCAGGGTTGAGCCTGGTCAGTACCTGTATTGGTTGCTGCTGGAAGAGGTGTTAGTGAGGCCAGCAGGAGGTGCTCACACTGTGGTCTGTGTGGGTCCTAACACCCCAGTATAATGACGGGGACACTATACTGTAACAAGCATTGTCCTTCAAATGAGATGTTTAATGGATTTTAACCATAGACTGTAAAGAAATATGGACGTAGTGTCCGTGACATCACCCGTAGATTTCTGAAGAGCAGTTTTGAGGCGAAAATGAGGCCGCTGCCATCTTAGCTGCGCGTCACCGCACGTCACTCCCGGATAACTGAAAATGAGCAAAGAGGCGGGACGTAGTTGAACTGACGTGCCATGGTTACTGAAACCACGCCGCCTAGCTCGACGTGACCATGTTAGCAGGCAAAGGAGATACTATCTAAAATATTAATATTCTAATGATATAATTTATCTTTATTAGTTAAAGGTGCTAAAGAGGATGTTTTGTTTTATACATTTTTGCAATATTACTTGAAACTGTCTTTACTAACTGATAAAAGACTATTTATTAGGTGCACTGAAAGGAATAATATTAATATACATCATCTGTGCACGAGGTAGGGCCTTAAAAACATCAGCCAATCGTTTACGCGATCATCGCATAACCGATTGGCCCTCTGGCTTGTCAATCACTGCCGTGACGTTCCTTGTGAGAGACGAGCGCGGCTGCGCGCTCCAGTAACTTTCCACACTCCACAGGCGCTGCATGCGATGTTTTTGTCAGGAGACAGGAGTAACAACTGCAGATTATGAGTTACCTGCGGTGAGTCCGACATAATGAATCCACTAACACGACACAGCGAATGCCGGTGGTAAACACTTGTGTTTCAATACTCGTGCACGAGTTTTGGGAGGCGTTCCCTCGAAATGAGCTGTGAAGGAGGGGGGTTGTTCTTACGCATGCGCTCATTTCAAAAACTTACTAACAGTCTTTGGTTTCTCAGTTGACGAAAAGATCCTCTGTAGCACCTTTAATAAAGATAAGTTATATCATTAGAAAGTTATAAAGGTTTACTGTCAATCTACGACGTCTTTTTTACGATATGCTCCAGCACCAGTAACTTAATTGAAATTTGTGTCAGGTTTGCACATGACAACACGAAAAAGTATGGGGGGGGGGGAGATACCTTATTAAGAAACCCATCAGAAATGATTGACACATTATGAGGCAGCGGGACACAGGAACACAACAAGGGGGAACACTGGGGAGATGTATATGGAATGTTAGGCTAAACCTGTACTATCTCTTTTAATATAATCACTTTCTTATCAAGTATATTTGAGTTTTAAAAATCCACATGATTACATAGCCTACCATATCAGCCTCTGGAGTCGTCTGACGGACAAGGAACCTTGACATCGCTCCCTCCTGTGCCCGCAGCCTCTCGCTCCTCTTGTGATTATCGCCTGATGCATGCTGCTTAATATCACACACTCCGCCGTGACAAACAGAAAAAAGCGACGGCATATGGTACAGTTGGCCTTGTATTCATTGTCCCTCACGCATTCCAGCCACGGGTAGTCATTTTCCCATTAAATTCTATATTTTTGTGCTCTTTTCTTTTTCGCCGGCTGCTCGGAGGTAGTCATTTTTACATTTCCCACTGCTACGATACGTGACTCACAATGACTGAAACGACCAATTAAAAGGGCATTCTATGATGATGTTCCAAGATGTTAAAAACGCTACGCTGATCATAGACAAACAGGGAGAGAAATTAGTAGGCCTATCTACGGCACACTGCAAAAAAAACTGTGAAAATGTCTGTCATGGATTTGCACTTAATTGATTCTCAAAATTACGGAACAAAGTGCGTATCAGTTCAATACGGAACAAGACTTTTATGTGTCAAATAGGGTTGGCAACCCTACTCAAGTGACCACGCCCTTAATTATGCAGAACTTTAAGGCTTAATATAATTTAAACGGATGAGTTATAAAAAAATTCACCCCCCCTCAGAGTTGTCATGAAGGGCAACATTAGCAGTATAGACCAAAACCACGATTTGTACTAACCTGTAAACATGTTTTTTTCTGCTGTAAAATTGGCCATTTTAACATGGGACTCAATGAGATTCTGCTCTCTTTTGGAGCCTGCCCCTAGCGGCCAGTCGATGAATTGCAGTTTAAGTCACTTCCGTATTGGCCTCAAGAGAAACTAGGGGAGGTTGCCGCTTGATTTTAACATTTCTTTATTGTGTCATTAAAAATCCCAAGGCACTTCTCATAAAGAGTAGGGTTGTAACCCCAGTGTCCTGGCCAGATTCCCTCCATTGGCCCTTAACAATCATGACCATGTAATAATCCGCATCCACTGAATTGGCTCTATCACTCTCTCTCTCCTCTCCACATATATCTGGTGTGTGGTGAGCGCTGTACTTTGTCCCCCATTGCATCCAGGGTGATGCTCCACATTGATGGTGGGTAAGGAGAGACCCTGATATGATTGTAAAGCGTTTTGGGTGTACAGTAGTGCATAATAAAGCGCTGTATAAATGCTTCATTCATTCAACCCTCTACGGGAACACTCACATATTTGACTAAATCTTCACTCTTCACTCTTAGTCATTGGCTAATAAATTCTTAGATTTTACTCGCCAGTGTGAGTTAGAGGCTAAGTATAGATTTAGCATAGATATATTTCTACTCACTGAACACTCTGACTGAGTGCTTGAGAGTTTTATTTGGAATTATTCAGCTTTTAAGAACAAGCAGAAGAGATGCTGTCTCAGGTAGTGGGCGGAGCTAATGCGCAAACAGCAATCTCATTGGCTGGCGCTCATCTATTACCGTCCCTGTTTTGATTTCAGCAAATCAGTTTGAGCGAGCGCTGACAACGTGATAAATATTCATTAAACCACCAGCTCATCAATCTTTAGTGCATTGTATCAAAGACTATAGAATAACACAAGACGTGTCACTCGTATTGTTTTGAATGGGAGAAAGTGTAACGCGCAATATGGCGGAATAAGTCCCGCCTTCTAAACAAGAGCCAATCGCCGACTGGTAAAGTCATTGCGTCACTTCAGTGGCCGTTAGAATCACCGGTTTCTATAGAAACAGTCAGACACGCGCCTCCGAAGAGACGCGCATTTAGGTCTGCGCATGCGCATTAACTTGATCCAGCCTGAAAAATACAGTTTTTTTGGTCATGATTCAAGCGTTTAGAAACTAAATTTATGAGCCGGTTGTTGTTAGATTTCATTGGTGATTTCAAATATGAAATTTAATCGTAAGGTTGGCGAACAGTTTTGGAGAATTTGATGTTTCCCCATTCAATGAGATTGCATGATGCCCAGGATGCCCAAGAGGCGTTTCAAAGATGGCTGCCGAGTGAAATGACTTGTCTTAAAGGGACTTTGATTGTATATTGTTATTAGTTGTAGAATAAGTTGTAGTATTATTATCTTCTTTTTTTTTTTTACAGAAACACTGAATGACCACCATTTCTTAAGCACCAAAACCAGTCCTAAGTTCAGTTAAAATGACAAATATGCATTCATACATGGTTACTAAGTTTTAATTCTAATTACTAATGTTCTATCATTAAATAGTGCTTGATTATTATAATTTTATAAGGGTTGTGTTGACCCAGGAATAAATTTAACTCTGCAAAATCAGGGCATGCGTTCCATTCTACCCACAATAATAATAAAAAATCTGTACTTTTACAGTAATTTAAAGTCAGTGCCCTCCTGTCAATGTGACATTGGTCCCGTCCTAAATGGAACCCTAAGCCCTCGCGATCTTCCTCCAAGTCTATACTTTCGTGACGTAATGCATAATGTCGGGTAGAAGTCTGCTGTGGAGCTCGCTACAGTGCGGACTTGGCAAAAGTGGACATCGAGGGATCATATGGACTCACGAGCAGCCTTCTGAAACCTAAAATGACAAATGGGACACCCTACGGTCTTGTGGACGTAACGGACACACGTGTACCATTGTACCGCAAGAGCACATTAAGTGGGACTAGGGCCATTGGCTCCTGAGGTTTTCTTATCCCATTTCTTCTTTCATTTCATTTCATGTCTCCTCTCTGACTGACTGTCCTTGCTGGAGCGCTCATGCCGATCCATTGTTGACCTCACTGAAGAGCGTCATTGACGTCCTGGTGGATTAAGTGCAGTGTTAGGAATAAATAAGTGGAAGATTATAAAGGACAGAGAGCTGCTCATTACCCACAACTAGACTGGAGTTTCAGTGTGGGCCACCGTGGGTCATTGTCATCAAAAAAGTTATTTCAGTGCAATGCATGCTCAATGAAAACGTGACATGGGAGCATATGACCACTTGAAAAGACATGACAGGTTGATTATGGCCTGACTTCACACATTTGATGAGATGAAATGTGTGTTTGGATGTCTTTGGGTAATTTTCCATCCATTTTTGTAGATGACTTTGATGATGGGTGTCACAGTGACAAGACATGAGCTGGAGTATGAGAGGACATTACACTGACATGACATGAGCAGTAAAAAAAAAATCTTATTTTGTTTATTATTACCTAGAATTCCCTTGAAAGAGTCTAAATGAAGAATAGCTACAGCATCTTTCTGCTTTCCACAGTTTCTTAATGAGGGTGTTTGCTGACTTAGTATAACGTGTGAGTCTTGGAACTGTACTTTTATCTAGTTTTCATTATGAAACCATACTGTGTCGATGACCTAAAAATGAACTGAAGAGGGAAAAAACGGTGTCCTCTAGATCAAAAAAACGCATCCTACAAACTCAAAAGACGGCTTTCCTTTTTAAATGTTTCACTAGAGTCGGTCTTTAGTTGATGTCCAACAAATGCATACTTTAACTCATAAAACAAATAATTTCCCTGACAAAAACAATATTTAAACAACATGCCTAGCTTAAATTAGTTGACTATATGGTTTAAAACTTTTGAGTTTTGATTCTGTGTTCTATAAGTTCACACTTTTAATTTAAATGAATGCTAATATGTTCAAAGATTACTTATATGTCAATTAAACAACTGAAATGTGTAAATCTTATAAACAGACTAAAATATGAATGTTGTATCTTTGCATGTGATTGTTGGCTGGTTAGCTATGCAAAAGTTCTCACTAATATTAATAGAACGTTCTTTCAAAGTTATCTGGGCTTTAATATCTGTTATTATATAGTTATTATAGTATAATATAGTTATTTTTCTGAAAGGGAATAAATCCACACAACCATGTATCCACATGTATTTTATTTTTTCAGAATTGAATAAAGCCCTAACATTATTCAAAACTTATTTTTTAATTTATTTATGAAAAGTTATCTTGTCTTTTAGAAATGTTATTATACTGACTTTAAAATATAGCTTTCTGTGACTTCATTTTGTGACGATAATTGTGAGTCACCTAGTCCAAAAAACACATTTTGAGTTTCAAGGAAAAAAGAAAGAAAAACCTCCGCTCAGGTTTCTAGTGATAATATAATATTTCTGAAATATGATAATTTAAATGTCGACTGAGACTTTTCTTTTTACTTCAGTTCATAAACCTTAAAATGTGTTTTTTGGTCAAAGTGACTCGAAATGATTGAGGAGGTCACATTTCTTTTCTCTATAAAACTTGTTTTGTATTTTTGAATGAAACATTGTGTAGAAAGGCCACTGCCTGTTTTCCAAAGATTTCTTTCTCCCCTCTCTCAATATGCTTTATATTCTTTACTGGTTTCCATGGTGATGTTTTTACTTTGCTTTAGCTTAATGGAGACAAATATTAGGGAATTGACAATTGAGCAAAAGATTAATATTGGTGTTGCATAACTCTTGATTTGCACACTCTTTAAACTTGGTTTAGAACAGACACTGAACTTTACTTACTGTAGTATGAATACACACGACTGCTCATCCATATACCACGTCTTAGGAAATTTCTCAGATATTTCCACTCAGAGTATATGTTAAAGATCAGAAAAAATAATAATAATAATAAAAAATAGCCAATAAGAAAAATAACTGCCTTTTATGTGTTTTTGGCTGACGTGTCTTTGATGGGCAGGGTTTTAGAGAGAAGGCATCAGGTTGAAGGAATAGAGTCTAAATTCATTGGCTACGTTTGGCAGAAAAACATCTGAAATTGCATAATGTTTTAATTGTAGAACACGCTCCTCCTGCATGGTAACTCTTTCCCTGCCATTGACAGAATTTTCTGGCTTTTAATGTTTTTTTACTGTTATACAATAGGGTGCGCTATTACGCATCGTCTGAAAGAATACAGAATCTCCAGATCAAAGCAGACGAAAAGGGAGCAGAAAAAAGACAATTAAAGCATTGCTTATGCACATTGTAGTCTTTGGAAAAAAACATGATTTTCTTAGCTTTTTGGTCAAAACATTCAAGTTTAAATGAATTTTCTTTCTTTCATTTGATATAGTGCATGATCAGGTATATTCTGGGGGCCATGAAAGGGACAGTGTGAACATAAAGAGAACTGGGTCCGTTTTCACTTGGTTCACCTCTTGGTCCACTTAAAGGAGTCTGAGGCAGGGTTGCTGCACATTTTTTAAAGTCAAATATAAGGCTTTTTAAAGGAACACTCCACTTTTTTTGAAAATAGGCTCATTTTCCAACTCCCCTAGAGTTAAACAGTGCAAGCAGTGCAATGATATTACGCAGCGCCCGTGAGCCCCTGCTTGCACAGGGAACGTGCCTTGCAACCATGGAGACGTTTGTGAGAGACGCTGCGTAATATCATTGCACTGCTGCAGCCATGATACGGCAGCAAAGTTCCTTGATTATTACGCCGGAATGAGAGTATAGTTCCTAGCCATATCAGCCTAGAAAATCGCAACTTTTCATTTTCTGTCAGTCTTAGTACACGATTTAACTACAGAAGAGTCAAGTTTTAAATAGGAAAAATATCAAAACTCTTTGGTCATTTTTAAGCGCGATGCTAACGGTCTAATCAGATTCAATGAACTATGCTAAGCTATGCTAAAAGTGGTACCACCAGAACCGGAGATCGGCTGAATGGATTCGAAAACGGTAAAACTCAACTGTTTAACTCTAGTGGAGTTGGAAAATGAGCCTATTTTCAAAAAAAGTGGAGTGTTCCTTTAAGGCCTTTTTAAGACCTGAAGAAATAAAAATTAATACTAGGCAATATTGACAACTTTTGTCTCAATATTTTTAAAGTTGTTTCAAAAGCAATATTTGCCACCTTAAATTAATTTCCAGGAGAATTTTTACCTACATAAGGGCATTTATTATTAGATGTAAGCATTTTAGGTCAAATTCTAATATTCAAATTAAATAGAATAATAGCACAGTTTAGGGCTGTTATTACCAATCAAATGAAATCATTATCAACAAAATCCATCTTTGCAATGCAGAGGTGACAGAAGTGGCATGAGAGCATTAGCATTTACAATTTGTTTTTACTAATTTTACTAATTTTTAATTAAAATGTACTTTAAATATGACACTAAATTGCCATTAGGTGGCAGCAAATCACTGTCTTAATGAGTGAGTCATTCATTCAACCGATTTGATTCAAAGCTTGGCAAAGTTTTTTTTTTTTTTAAGCAAGTGACCATCTTTATCAAAACATATATATAAAAACATTTCTGTCTGTTGCACGGAGACTGTTCTGCTGTTCTTCATTTTGAAATTTTCATTGGCAAAATAAAAAAAACAAACAAAATTGACAATATTGTGTCTAAAATGTAACTCAAAATGTTAACTTATTGTTCATTTAACTTGTATAAAATAAATGTCACATTTGCAATCGTTCTGATTTGAGGAAAACGGCACTCTTGCTCATGTGATATTGTATAACTACATCATATCATATGATATAATTATAAGACAAACTCACTGGGGCAAAAATGCCCATGTATCTTGAATTTTGAGGGCATATAATAACTGCATTCATCTTGCAGTGAAAGTGTGAGTGTCAAACTCAATGTCAGCTCGCACATCATTAAAACAATAATTACGATATCATCATAGACTATACTTATCACACACCCCAACGCACAGAATGCACTTACAATGGTTACTGAACTGACATTTACCCATTTTCTTCTGCTTTCTCTTCCTTTCGCATACAGGAGACAGTAGCCTACGTTATACGCTGTCGTAAATGCCGCGAGGTCCACGTATTGTCACGTGAACAAGCAAATCCACAAAGAAAAATAATATGTTTGCTAATTACATAGCTTTAATTTGGTAAATAATTTAGATATGTCTAAGTCAAATTGTCATCTAAAATTTCATAACCTCTCATAAGTAAAAATAAGATTTCCTATTAAGACTTTTTATGGCCTTAAATATTAAAAATCTAATTTAAGACTTTTTAAGGATCCGCGGGAACCCTGTGAGGGTGTTTTCACACTTGAGCCCTCTTTAAAAGAACTAAACTCAGACTCCTTTAAGTGGACCAAGAGGTGAACCAAGTGAAAAAGGACCCAGTTCTTTTTACGTTCACTGTCCCTGTCACTGAAAGAGGATTCAGATCCTTTTTGGTCCACTTATGTGGGAATGTGGTCTCAGATCTTGTGTTCATATTGTTTGGATCTAGTCCAGTTCAGTGTTTGATGTCTGACCCTATGGCCTTCAAAATTTAATACCATTCACTTACATTGTATGTGTGTAACCAAGATATTTGTTTGTAAAGATTATTATGTCACACTTTATTTTAGGGTTTTTTAAGTAGTTGCTTATTAGCATGCATATTACTAGAATATTGGCTGTTTATTAGTACTTAATAAGCACATACTAATGCCTTATTCTACATTCTTAATCCTACCCAATACCTAAACTTAACAACTACCTTACTAACTATAAAGAAGCAGTAAATTAGGAGTTTATTGAGGGAAAAGTCATAGTTAATAGTTTATATGTGTTCCCTATACTAAAGTGTTACTGATTATTATTATTAATTATTAGGCTGTTATTATTTTGTAAAACAACACAGCTACAAATGCTGTTGAATGAGCTTAACTCTAAGTTGTTAATCTTTTGCACAAAAAAAAATAAATTTTGTTGCAATACTACATCCATATTCTTGCATTATATCACACGTCCACCTTTGTAAAAAACATTTATTTTGATTTTTTTTTTCCTTGAATCATGTTTTTTATTGCAAAAGGCAATGATTGCATAGACGAAAAACAATATAATAAAAGAAAGAAGCAAATGAAATAAACTGCTTTAAATTTTCCAGGTACAGTACTGTAGGTATACCTAAAAACAGCATTTGAGTAAGAAATGGAATAATCAAATGAAAAAAATAAATAAATAAAACTGCATACTGTATGAATAAAATGTATTTTATTCTACTACTGATTCTTATATTAGGCTGCTGTCACTTTAAGAACTACAGTAATGCAGGGATGCAATATACAAACTAACTGTTTATGTGAACCTTGCGTGTTTTTGACACTTTAAACGCAATAAGACGCTACGATATTTCAGTTTAGTTCATGCACTGTGACAGCTGGTTTTCTGTGCATGCGTTTTAGGTGCGTGCGCTCATAAAACCGTATATCAAATTTTTTTAACTGGCAAGGGGCGCAGCTTGGATGCGATTACACAGTTTGGAAGAAATCGAAATGGTCTAAAAAAGACCCCTAAAGAAGTGTGAAAACACCCAGAGTTTAGTTCTTTTAAAGAGGACTCAAGTGTGAAAACAATCTGACCTACATATTTAGGTACTCAGCGGAGGTTTTTCATCCAAAGCCACTTGTAGTATGCTACTCTTACTGCACTGACAGTCCCACTAGGTTTAAGTGTGCTTCGCTGTAGGTGGTGAAGTGGAAACTCAGCAGCTCCTCTCTGACTGCACTGATTCAGAGTTGTAGGCTATTGGGGCATCTGTAGATTTGTGGACGAGAGACGAGATCATACAAATGTCCCCTACTGATATAAAAACTGTCATGAAAAGATCTCAGTAATGATCTGCTCATTTACTACACTCTTGGAAGAAAAGGTTCTATGTATGTTCTGTCAGGTTCTTCATATATAGAACATTTCAAATTTTTTAAACTGGGTCAAGAACCCTAGGGTTATATAGAACTCAACTGAACAATTTGTTCCTATGTATGGGCCATCTTGTGGGACATGTCGAGACCCTAAGCACCTTAGGATGAACCAGTTTTACTTTTGAATTAACTAATATTTTGTCAGTGGATAATAGTCATCGGAGAATTGCTTTTGTTGGATTTTAAAAGTTATATCTTAATGGGATATTAGTGGACGCATTCAAAAATAATTATTTTTCTTTCTTTTTTTTTTACTTTAAAGTGAAAAATGAGAATGCTGAGGTAAGATGACAAACCCCTCAGAATTGAGACAAACGTCTGCCAGTGGCATTTTGTTCCTTGTGTCTTTATTATTTAAATTAATAATTATTATAATACATGGAGTTATTTTATAATTGCATGTACATTTCAAACATCATTATTCATCACAACCATTTGAGTGGAAACAATGTGAGAATTCAGTGTGAATTCATAGTTGCAATCATAGTTTAACTGAGGTTCATAAATCATATTGCTATCATGCAGTAGCATTACAAATAAAAGCCTGTTACTGTAAAAAAAAAAAAAAAAAAAAAAAAATGCTGGTTTAACTTAAAAAGTAAGTTACCTGGTTGCCTTTTTTTGAGTTCATTGAAAAAAAAAATGAGTTAATACAATGAAGGTGACTGGTTTAATCAACAGAAAGTCAAAATATTATGTTATCTGAACCACATTAATTATCTTAGTTGATTTGACAACAGAAAAAATGTGATAACTCATGAACATAATTGTTTTACAGTGTATATAGTTAGGAATTATATAATGTCATTAAGACTTATCTCTTTGACTGGGATTCTGGCATTTGATTTTTCTGTAATAATTCAGTTACATTTTACAATTTTTTTTTACATTTATTCATTTAATAGACACCCAACATGAGTGGAACATAAGCAATTAATCACAGAACCAACAATATTCATATTATACAATGTCATTTATTAGAAAGATAGATCAGGAAACAAGGTTATTTTAGCTGACAAAATGGCCCTTTTTTAAAATGTTTTTTATTACTATTATTTGCAATACAACGTAATTATAAAAAGTTCTCTGTAACATTTTATTTTAAGGTCTTTTAACTAACTAGTTGCTTATTAGCATGCATATTACTAGAATATTGTCTAGTTATTGGTAATCATTAAGCACATATTAATGCCTTATTCTGCATGACCTTATTCTACATCTGTCACATGTATGTCTGTTTTTGCACCATGTTCTGTTTGTCTTGTTCTACTTTGTTCTTAGTTTCCCGCCACTTGTTTGTTGTCTTTAGTTTCAGTCCAGTCTTTGTTACATGGTGTTGTGTTGTATAATTTCCTGGTGATTTTCCTGTTTCTTGTTCCTAGTATTCCATTAAATGTTATTTGAAGATATCTCCTTCGTCGTGCATTGAATACTACACCACCAGCCGTGACAACATCCCTTAATCCTACCCAATACCCAAACTTAACAACTTCCTTACTAACTATAAATAAGCAGTAAATTAGGAGTTTATTGAGGGAAAAGTTGTAGTTAATGGTGAATACATGTTTCCTATACTAAAGTGTTAGCAAGTTCTCATTTAGTTCCCCTATAATAGATTGAATTATGCATCATCATTGTGTTCATCCTAAACTCAACTGAAAATGTTTAAGCAGTAAATGCCCACATCTTTGCCTTCCTATTATTACAGAATCATGAATCATCATATATGTACATGTTGAACATAAATATATACATCAATTGAATAAATGTTTATATAACGGTTCAGTTTAATATCTGTAGTCATTTGCGTACAGTACATTTCAAACCTAATCTTTGTCAGAGAAAGGTAAATTAAATCCTAAAACCAGAAAAGAAGAAAGAGCTGGAAAATTCTCTGATGTAATAACTGCTCCACCTCTTCATGAATCCTAATGAATAATTCCGTCTCTATTGTCTGTAATTCTCTCTTTCTTTCCTTAATTTATGTCTTGGTAATAATAGACAGTACAGCTCTTTTCAAGACTCTCAGGTCTCATTATTAAAAGACCACCAAAGATTTTTAGCCTATGTTAGGGTTTTGTCCCTTGTACAGGGAAAATGAACAGACCCTGTGAGGCATAACATTTTCATTTCCACCTCTTACATTCTAATTCTTTATCCTAATTGCAGCAGATGATTCATCTGTTAAAATACTGTGCTTTTTCATTTGCTGCTGGCTCACTCATTATATAAACCATCACTATCCCAATATTCCAGCATACTGAGTGTATGAAAGGGCAAAGATGGCTATTTTTAAATAACTTCTTGTACTGAGTTAATTATGACGGACTGACTATGTGTTTTCAGCCTTATTCGATTTATATGTGCCTCCTCGATGTATTTCTAAGAGCACTTGTAAGTCTGTGGATCACCAGAGCAAGCGGTTGTTTAGAGTGATAGCCTGACAGGAAGGTTAACGCAGAACATATTGTGCCGAGGAGGAAGAGTGAGTCACTGCAGAGAAGATAGTAAGTTCTTATTTCATGACCAAGCAGAAGTATCAAAGAGACGTTCTTCCAATCTGATACTCTTCAGAGCAGATGGCACTTTATGTGCAGTTGCTGGGGAAAGATGACATTGGCAGATTTGCATCATCTAGTATTAGTAGTGGGACCAACACTTCAACTGAAAGGCTACCATCATCCACTGAGGTCAGAGATTAATTACTTCCTGAAGAACTGTGATAATATCTGGATATACTGCCAAAAGACATTTTTTAAATATCTTTTGAGCAGCAAACAGAGAAAAAGATTTGTTCAATAAACTTAAATTAGGGAAAGTTTAGATTTGTACAACAAGACAAAAACAAGTTCATTTCAACAAGTAATGTTTTGTTAAAAACCATGTAAGTTGTTATGATATAACATCTGCCATGAGCAAATAATCAAATATAGCTGCAAGCATCGATGATGGGCCCAAACCCGGGCAAATAATAAAATATAGCTGCGAGCAGCGATGACGGGCCCAAGCCCGGGCAAATAATAAAATATAGCTGCAAGCAGCGATGACGGGCCCAAGCCTGGGCAAATAATAAAATATAGCTGCAAGCAGCGATGATGGGCCCAAACCAGGGCAAATAATAAAATATAGCTGCAAGCAGCGATGACGGGCCCAAGCCCGGGCAAATACTAAAATATAGCTGCAAGCAGCGATGATGGGCCCAAACCCGGGCAAATAATAAAATATAGCTGCAAGCAGCGATGACGGGCCCAAGCCTGGGCAAATAATAAAATATAGCTGCAAGCAGCGATGATGGGCCCAAACCAGGGCAAATAATAAAATATAGCTGCAAGCAGCGATGACGGGCCCAAGCCCGGGCAAATAATAAAATATAGCTGCAAGCAGCGATGACGGGCCCAAGCCCGGTGGCTCCGCCAACCCGATGGCTTCAGGGCAGCTGTGCATGCCGGGCAATGGGCATTTAAAACAGGTGAACATAAAAGGACTATGTCAAAGTCATTTGAATACACCACATTTACTGCAGCAGTTATTGTCACGGACCAATGGTAGTACGAAGGTGTTTTGCAGTTGGAAGCTGTTTCGACCTTCCAAAAAGAACACAAAACGAACATCATTTTGGCCTGATTTTGTTCGAAATGACGCCACATCTTGGATTTCATTTGAAGTATATCAGGGCCTTTAGTGGCTTGGGCCCTAAATATTTCAATACCAGGCCCCCAACATCCCCCCCAGTCACGATCTGGTCTCTGCCTGTTTCTTAATTTCAGACATCACATCTCCTTAATAGAGTAAAGTATCTTACTTTTAACAACATTCTATTTGTTTTTGTGTTACATCCTTCAACCCTTAGATGCCAAGTATATAGGGGGATGTAACAGAGGGCTGGATAATTGTTCATAGTTAGTTGATTATTTCATTGTACTGTTATTGTTGGTTGCAATTCAGGCTGTTCTAACTTACCATAAAATGATGCATCGGTTAAACGGGTCACAATGAGCAGTGTTGGGGAAAGTTATGCATTACAATAATGTGTTACTTCCTAAAAAAGTAACTAATTGCATTACTTAGTTACTTTTTCTGAAAAGTAATGCGTTACATTACTTTTGCATTACTTTTTCTCACCTGGGCTGGGCTCACTTGTTTGTTCTACAAAAAAGTTCTATTTTTGGCAAACGTTAAGACCCTTTTACACTAAAGGTGAAATGAATAAGCCTCAGGCTGAAGGAAATGCACCTGTACACCTGCACTGTACACCTGTACAGTAGAGGGCGCAGCTAAAACAAACCGAATTGTGGATTAAAAACAAGATTGCATTTCACTGTTTGTATTCATTTTGAGGAATACTGAATGTTTTCATGAAAGTGAGATGAGTAAATGCATGTTTACATTAGTAAACATGCATAGTCTAGGCATGTCCTGATATTGCTGAGTTAGATGTGTTCCTGGGTCAACATATTTTGTTGATCCTGGAACAACATTCTAGTCTGAAAATTTAACCTTAACCCTATTCCTACCCCTAAACCCAACCCTAACCCTACCCATAAGTTATCCCAAAAATCAGAGGGAAATGATAGATGAATAACACTGATGTAGAAGCACCAATTCATGATTTTAAGCCTAAACTTGACATAATCTGTAAACTTGTCCCTGAAATCTGATTGGTTGATTTGAATGTTGTTCCAGGATCAACAAAAATGTTGACTCAGGAACATGTTGAACTCAGCAATTTCAGGTTATGCTTTAGTCTAGAACTACAATAACCGTCATGGTCACACAGCGCACACAACACATCTGCACTTTATTTCTTTCAACATGGGGACAGGAAAGCTGTCAGTGAATAAATGTGTAAAAGTAACTTGCCTTACTTATTTGAAAAAAGTAACTTAGATGTTTTGTCGTAAATGGAAAAAGTAATGCATTATTTTACTAGTTACTTGACAAAGTAATCTGATTATGTAACTCAAGTTACTTATAATGCATCAAAAATATCTGTCATTCTCTGTCTGTTGCATTCAAAAGGATTTCTATAGCAGTGCAGAGAACTGCCTGCCAAGGTTTGCTGTTTCTACAGACTTTTAGATGCCCAGCATGTTTTTATGATCGTTCACACATAACAGGACAGTTAGATTCTGCTGAAGTCAAAATGCCCAAAGATGGCTGTCAAAAACCATACATAAAGTTTATAACTTTTCACATAATCTGTCAAATCCTATTATCCTCCACTGAAACATGCAATAAATAGAGATACCCCAGGCCAGCTAATACTTCCTGCTTTCACAGAGGGGGGTAAAAACACTATCAAGTCAGCTCTCCAGGCTTATTATGTAAGGCAAAATCTGTTTTGTGTATTTGTTCCACTAAAATGACAATGTGATTCTTCAAGCCAACTCTGAATGTCACAAGAAAGACATACTTCATCATAACCATTGAACAAAGAGGAACTAAATAACACTTAATAAATAACACTGCCAGGCAGCACCAATGCTGATGCGAACGAGTTTTGTAAAACATTAACTGCTGTCTGTAGCAATCTCTGAGTTTTGTAATTACATGGTATTCTATGTTACATAAAAGGGAAACTGGATGCAATTTAACAGAATTTTCCACATCCTAAGTGATTTATTATCTTCCCTATGTGACTTTATGATTTAGTCACGAACACAATATGGCTTAATCAACCATCTGTCTTGATTCATGTGGCTCTGGAAATGCTGGTTTATGGTGTGTCAAGTTAATGAGACTCATCAAAAGCAGAGAACGTATACAAAAAAGGAAATGAGAGTGACAGCTACATAGAGAGATAAGATGAGGATAACAGAGCCATCAACATGTAGTTAGAGGCTCTTCTTCAATACTTACTAATTTTTGAGAGTGGTTTGGCGTGAAGAGAGCTGATCTTGACACACGCTTCAGAGCTGCAGGATCAAAGGAATGACCGCAGGTCCAGGGAGATACTGATCTCAAGTGAATGAACAAGGTTAAAGATGTTGAGGGGATGTTTACCAGAAACTTGATCAGTTTTCCGAAATAAAAGATGTCAAATGATGCCACTGATACCTTTTTTCTCTTTTTATTCACACTACCGGTCAAAAGTTTGGAGTAGTTACAATTTTTTAAAAGACGTAGTCTCACCAAGCACATTTCATTGGCCATGTCAGTTGACCCTTCTGCACATTGTGGCCAGCCTAAGGCACACCTGTGCAATAATCATGCTGTCTAATCAGCATCTTGATATGCCACACCTGTGAGGTGGATGGATTATCCCGGCCAAAGAATATACACTAACAAGAAGCGACACTTAATAGAACGTTCCATTTGCAGCACCGGCGCCCAGCAGCGGCCCTGCGTTTCCGCCATTTTGGGGTGAAAGCGAGTCGTCAGTCCACTAGTTTCTATGGCAATATCAGCTGCTTTGTTAAAAAAAAAACTTACATTAAAGCTGAAATCCAACCTGAATGATGATAACACAGAATAAAACAATATCACTAGTGATCATCAAATCCTTTTAACAGTTTATTTTACACACTTTGTGTTTAAATCTTTTTAACTTTTTTCCACAAAAACTTTGCTCTCTAGAAACCCAGTCAGTTTGGGTTAAAAGGCTTATAAACACTGAATTATTACCAACATATGAAATTAAATTAAGGTCATGCATCAGAAAAATTGGGAATGTTGGACAATAAATATATGAATATAACAGCTTGATTTTGCAGTGTTGTCTAATGTCCGTTAAAGCAAAAGTGTCCAAAAGTGGGAATTATGCAATAACGGACACAGCAATGCATCATGTATTTTAAGATCATTATGTTTGTAGCGTGATCCATTAAAACGTACAATATAGCCTATTTCAATTCAGACCTAGATATTATTACTATTACAATACTCCACTAGGTCTAAAATATATTGTTCGCTGCAAACATGATGATCTTAAATTTATTAATTATTAATTTACTATTAATAAATGTGTAAAGTTGCATAAAATGGAAATACTGAATAAAGTAGGCTAACTACGTTACCTCAGACGGATGAATGGTTGGATTCCACAACTGGTAAAATAAAACATATATAAGACAATACAACATTTAATGCCATAGAATTTTATATTTTATATCTTCTATATACATAGAAGAGCCATAGAATTTACTGGTGACTTAATTTAAAAAACTGTTCTTTTGCGCTTCTGATTTGGCAGTGAAATTCGCTGATTTTGGGTGCGTAAGATGTGAAGGATTCTATGATCCGGTTAGTATTTTCAGCCCATAATGGCGGCTGCACTACCAGAGCGCCATCTAGTGGCTGTTACCCAAAAAATATCAAAGTGTCGCCACTTGGGTTCTAAGCTCTTTGTCTCGGCAAAGGAGAAGTGCTCACTAACACAGATTTAGACAGATTTGTGAACAATAATTGAGAGAAATAGGCCTTTTGTGTACATAGAAAAAGTCTTAGATCTTTGAGTTCAGCTCATGAAAAATGGGGGCAAAAACAAAAGTGTTGTGTTTATAATTTTGTTCAGTGTATTTTTAGTACTGTTTATACTGTTGGTCATGTACCATGAATTAATATATTAGTATTTTAATGGTTGATTTTAAAGACACTTTGTGTATTTTTGTATCTTGGTGCTGTCGCAACTCGATGTTAAATGTAAAACCTGCAAAACCAGTTGAAAATTGATGTGTGTTTTTTCTTGCTCTTTATTATGTATATATATATTTTTTATTTTACTAAAAGTCATCTGTTTCCTCTATATTCTCCTCAAAGTGCACTAGGCTGCTTAACTTATATGTAAAAGCATCAATATTTTCTTTATTGGCAGAATGTCCACAAAGCCATTCAGTCATAGTTTCATGTTTATAACTGCCTTCTCTCTTGAGGCGTCATTGTCGAGAAAGAAGTTATTTATTTGACAGAGACAAAGGGTGTGGATTGTGACTCAGTCATGTACAAGGTGAGTTTAACTCTCTCTCTCATATGATTGCTATGTAAATGTACAATGTAAATGTATAATCTCAACAACTTTATTTTAGCAAACAAAGAGCAGGTAGATTTTTCACACTTTGCTCTCGTGAAAGAAGCTTTCATGCAGTTGACACAGAAAGCCATTCACAAACATTAACTGTTAGAACTTGTTGCGTCAGGACGAACTAAATGTATTTCCATCATAAATATTATGAATAAGAACCATTTTATTTAAAGGTGTGCCTATATTTAAGGTGTGCCTTGTGCTCTTTTGGAGCCTTGTTTGTTTCTTCTCTAAAACCAGCGATGAATTATCCTTTTAAAATGTTATTATTTCAAGCAGTACACACACAAGAGGACTGGCCATTATCACCTGTGATAGTTTAAACTCTCTCTTTTCTCTCTACTCAGAACTGTAAGATGTCTCTGGAAATGTCTCAGGGCGAGGAGGTGACAGTGATCACCATCAGCTCAAATCCCAACAGCAAATGGCCGATACTGTGTCAGATCCTGGGCACTCTGTGTTACAGTCCAGTGTGTGGAGTATCACAGCATATGAAAGCCAAGATGACGGTCTTCTATACAGCGCTTGGGGTGAGATAGATGTTGAAACAGACATTACAACTAAAGGCTGAAACACATTACACTACCTGTGCCTGGATTTTTGAACATTAGATATTTTGAGCTGATTTCAGAACGCATAGTGTTTGCATTTTTACTTTTTAGGTTAGAATTTAGAAATACTGAACGGAATTTAAGTCATGATTAACTAAAAATCCTGCATCTTCTTTTCACAAAGCTTTCTTATGGATTCAAAGCAAGTTTTTGTAAATATCAGTTTCAAAATCATTCCGGTATATGGTACACTGACTTCTAATAAGGCGAATGACTTCTGTTTCTTCTTCTCGTGAGTGAATCGAGCTGGAGGGCAAACTTGACTGAGATATTGCAATGAAGGGGATATAATGTCGTTCAATGAAATGCAATGAAATGTAATGGTGTACATTTTGAGATTAATCATTCACAAAACAAAGTGCTGTATAAATTACATGTTCTCTTGTTCCATAGATTGAGCAGATTTTAGTAGGAATCCTCTATATCGTGGCAGAGAGTTTATTTGTAAGCTTTACATCCAACAAAGTGATATTTGATGCTCCATTTTGGTTCGGTCGTGTGGTAAGAAATATACCTCATTCTAAATATTCTTGTGTTTCTAAATTATTGTAAAAAGTTAATCTGAACTAATAATCATAGTATTGATGACACAAAGTTCATATTTTTGATGATGTTTTTAGAATGATTGGAAGTTGGTTGGTTTTCAGTATACCTTAATTAAACTTTGTTTTAATTGACAAATCTGAAGCATTTCTTTGCTTGTCCTTATAGTTTGTTGTGGTTGGAATCGTGTCTGTTCCTGCAGCTCAGTTTCCCAGTACTTTTCATGTAAGTCGTTAACAGTCGCATACATTCGGACGTTTCTGGTTTGGTGAGTTTAAGATGTAATCTCGTGTTTTCTGTGTTCCAGCTGCTCGGCGCTGTGGTGTTGAACATATTCAGCACTGTTCTGGCTGTGATAGGACTTGCACTGCATTCATGTGACTTGAGTGTAGTTCTGTACAGCAAGGAGGTAATTATTCTTTATTCTTTTTTTTTTTCTTTAAAAGGTTCAGGACAAGGATCTCAAATTAACGACCAATGAGGCACTTTTCAAATAATGCATTTTTATTTTTCAAAAATAATTTCAAGTCACACATAGACCCTCAAGTTTTAATAGATTATTCATAAATGTGGACCACAAATCATTTTTTTTTTCTTCTTCATGCTGGACATTGGCTTGTTAGAGCTGCTTTATTTATATATATATATATATATATATATATATATATATATATATATATATATATATATATATATGAAAGCTCTGTTTTAAGGGGTGTGTCTTCTGTAATTGGCTAACATCTTTGCATATGAAAATAGTGGTAACACTTTAGTTTAGGGTCCAATTCTAACTATAAACTAGTTACTTTTTATAATGCATATTAGTATATTGGATGTTTATTAGTACTTAAATGCAAATATGAATGCCTCATTCTGCATTAACATATTCTACATCGTTAATCCTACCCAATACCTAAACTTAAAGGTGCCATAGAATTGAAAATTGAATTTACCTTGGCATAGTTCAATAATAAGTGTTCTGTACATGGAAATGACATACAGTGAGTCTCAAACATTATCTCTCAATGCTATTATTATTACACCATTTTGAGAGTTATATTTGCTGTGTGAACTTGTATTGTTAATGCAATGTATTATGGTGTCCGGTGCTTGGGGGCCGGGAGCACGAGCATTTAAAGGTGTACACACACAAATCAGAGCATTTTTAATCCCACTCCAAAATAGGCAGTTAAAACATGGTATAATAAATGATCTGTGGGGTATTTTGAGCTGAAACTTCACACTGACACATTCTGGGGACACCAGAGACTTATATTACATCTTCTGAAATGGAGATTCTAGGGCACCTTTAACAGCTTAAGCAGTAATTAGGAGTTTATTGAGGCAAAAGTCATAGTTAATAGTGAGAATTGGATCCTAAACTAAAGTGTGAACAAAATAGCTATTAGCTAAGTATTACATCTGGAACTGTCCAGTGGTGTAATGCAACAAAGTAATAATACTTTGTTACAGTACTTAAGTATTTTTTGGGAGAATCTGTACTTTACTTGAGTTTTTATATTTCTGTCAACTTTTACTTTTACTCCAGTAAATTTCCTAAATAAAATGTTTTACTCCGATACATTTTTCCAAAGCATTTTCATAACTTACTACAAAATAAATTCGGAAGAACACAGACCGCAAGCAAGCATGTGCTAACAAGTGCTCGCACAACCGCAGTTGATTTCATTTTCTGGCTTGCGTCCGTTGCTGGAGCAGCTGAGAAGAGTGCGCCGTCATTATACAGTACGAGAGCGGCCTCTAGAGGCAAAATAAAAACTATCACTGATGCCTCGTAGAGTTTGTTTTGACACGTGATGTTAGGCTGCGCGCTGCAGAGAGCGGGACACTTCAAAAACGGATTTAAAACGGACAACAAAACAGTATGTTATACGGTGTACACTACAGTAATTAGTTTGTTGAGTAGATGCTGTATTAGTGGAGAATAATATGTTTGCCGTCGAGGCTGAGAGGATGGTAACATTAGTGGTTCCTCAAGTGGTTAAAACAATGTGACAAAAACAACAACTGTTAAATGTCACGATTGTTACCATTCATTTGCATTATATCCATTTGTTCGCTGTTATGAACCCCGTGCACTTAGAATAATATTACAATAATAGGAGTTTGAGGCTCACAACACTGTTCACATTCACGTAACCAAAGCGAATATACGCCAAGACGGGCATTTTGACATAACTGTGTGTGTATTTGAACGTTAATGCGTAATAAACCGGTGTGAGTCACTGTTAAACTCACATTGTTTGATTGACAGCTCCAGCGATTGTAAAGGGAGTGTTCTTTGATCGCTTTCTATTTAATTTCATCACTGTTTAAATAACAGATTATTTTGATCCTACTAAGAGAAACAACGTGAAGTTGAGCGTTTAGTCACTGGTTTGATTTAATGACAATAAAAGATTTTGAGACAAAGAAAATCTGACTGTACATAAATCATATCAGAAATCACTGGTCACTGGTGATTTTGGTTAAACATCCGTACATATCAAATGATCTCTAACAAAGAAGAGTGACTTTTTTACTCACACAAGTGTGTTGCGCCTTTCCTGTCGGATCCAATATAGAAGGCTCAGGTTCGAAATGAACATGAAATACACTAATACACTAATAAAATACACTAATACTTAGCTTTCTTATTATTCAGGTTGGTGTTATTTACTGATATGTATGTCATAGTTTTACAGGCTGTAGTGTGAAGTTTCTCTGAAGGAATAGCTCAAATAAACACGTCTGTTTCAAAATGGATGTTTGAGCATGTTTTATTTCAAAATGTATTTAATTGAGGTATATATACACAAACATACACACACGCTCCAAATATTTATATGTATGATTACCATCATATTTAATATATTTTTAAAAATAAGCTAGTTAAATAAAATAGTAAAATAGTTGCAACATATTTTCCTGTGGTACTAAAATTGCTACCAAGAACCATAAATTTGTACTGGTATTGGTACAGACTACTGGAATTTTGGTACCATGACAACACTATATAATTTGCTGTCAAATTGCTTTTATTCCATGACACATTGATCTTTTCCATCTCTAGATGATCCGTGAAGCACTGGATGTCATTATGATGATCTGTTCAGCTCTTCAGATTTGTCTGACCCTCAGTTTCGCTGTCTTGACTGTGAAATTGTTTGACACAAATGTAAGTGCAAAGGTGCAGTATTATCACTACAATTAAAACAGACCAACTATACAGTGATCATGGTGATTTCAGAAAGCTGATCAGTGTACTAATGTTTCTTTTTGGTTTTGCAGTCTGTGGAGGACCCTCACATATACAAGCCACTTAAAGAAGATGTCACTGTCAGTCATGTACGTTAGAGAGACCACATAAAAAATGAAATATACTATGTTAATGGAACTAGTATTGTTTTGCACAAGTACAATTTATTCTCACTTGTGAAATAGAAATCTTCTCTGTCATCAGCACCACAATCATCATGTTAATTGTTTATTCTTGCTGTTTATTATTTTTTTCCTTTACCTTGAACTTTTGTTACATTTCACAAAATATGGTACTTTTGTAATGTTCAGTTTAGTTTTCATGGACTTTTAGTTTGTATGTGCCTGTATCTCTGAATGTTGGAGAGGCTTTTGGACTGTTAGGTTTGATTACAGTAATGGAGGAGTAAACCCTTCTGAGTGCCGGTCAGAGCACCAATAATGAGGAGACAGGTGATCAGGTTATACTTTTGTATTGGTAGAGAAAGGTAGGGCCACAGATGTACAGTCAAAGATGTATATAGTCTGAAAAATAATAAATACAATAAAGAAAATGAATAAACTAAATATATATATATATATATATATATAAACAATAATAACGATCCCCGTCATTAATGTCATTAATTTGTCATTAATTTGTCATTAATAACATGCAGTGCCTATATACAGATAGTAGTGGCGCAATCGAGCAGCATTTAAGTAAACATCGTTACATTAAACACAAAATAACTGTTAACAGATCGACATCGTATCATTAGGAACCCATATTACTCATTTACATCTCTGTATAGAAAGGATAAATCACAAGAGAAATAAAATTACTGATCTGCATAACCGAACGAGTGTTACAGGACATGTCTGGGCTTGTCCGTAAGACATAATGCATACAAAGCTATTCAGATAACTATTAACACAAATATAAACAAAAGGGCTTACTTTGTGGTCAATGACAAACACCCAACGGTTACATCTGCAGCAATTTCCCCGAAATGAACTAGAATTAGCGTCCTTTCAGCTAACAGCTCACACTGAACACCCAAACACAACAAATAGCAGCCGATCAACTAACTACGCTGCCCTCTACTGGAATGATATGGATTTGTTTCATAATAAAAGTCTCTCTTGTAGGAGCCTTTAATACAGCCGCCCCCAAAGATGCGGGGCATCTTTGCTTCCTGGAAAGGCGACTCAACTAATCAGAGTTGGGGGCGTTAAGTCCATCCTTTGGTAAGGCCGGCAGGATGACCAGGCGGGCTACCGGTCTGGTATAAACTTGGCCCTTTATCTCCACATCAGCTGACCTGATATGACCATCTGGGCTTAGGTGGGTCTTGACTACTTGTCCTACAGGCCATAAGCCCCGCGGTAGTTGGGGGTCTACAATTAAAACAAATGTTTTCTCATTCAAGTCAGGAGGAGAAGCTTGCCATTTCTGCCGCATTTGGAGGCCAGGAAGATAGTCCCTTATGAACCTGGTCCAGAATCGGTCAGCTAGGACCTGGGAATGCCTCCAGAGCCGGCGACTTAATATCTCTGATTCTGGATAAACTACCTGAGGTAGAGATCCATCGGGCCGCCCCATCAGGAGACTATTTGGCGTTACCGGGTCAGCATCAGCCACATCTGACGAAACATACCCCAAGGGTTTGGAGTTCAGGATGGCCTCCACTTCCAGCAAGACTGTCATTAAGACTTCCTCAGGAACTGACTGTGAACCCAAAACTGTGTACAAGGACGATTTAACGGATCTAACCTCCCTCTCCCAAACTCCACCAAAGTGAGGGGCCGATGGGGGATTAAAGTGGAAGTGGATCCTCTGGCGGGCAAGCTGACGCTGTAGGTTAGGAACCAGTGCGGCATAAGCTTCCCGTAACTCCCTTTCACCTCCGCGGAAGTTCGTACCTCGATCCGACCATAACTCAGCTGGTGTCCCTCTCCTCGCCACAAACCTTCTAAGAGCCATGAGGAATGAGTCTGTACTCATGCTAGGGAGTAGGTCTAAATGGACTGCTCTGGCGGTCAGACATTTAAAGAGAATACCCCATCGCTTCTCTGTCCGTCTTCCAATTTTTACCAACAGGGGGCCAAAGCAGTCCACTCCACAAGAATGGAAGGCAGGTTTGTGGAGCCGAAGGCGTGCAGAGGGTAGATCCGCCATCTTAGGGATTGTCGGCTGGGCCCTCCACCGTTGACATTCTGGACATTCATGTTGAAACCGCCGAACAGCTTCGCGGCCACGTAGAACCCAGTAGTATCTCCGTAATTCTGCGAACAGCCGTTCCGATCCAGAATGATGTAACTGATGGTCATAATGGTGAATGATCAAACGGGTGACTGGATGATTAGGATCTAGGACCACAGGATGTAAAACAGAGTCCTCAATGCCTGAAACTCTCCTCAAATGACCTCCTACCCTGATCAGACCATTGGACAGATCCATTTCAGGGGCTAGGGTAACCAGTCGACTTCTGGACCTGACCGACTTTCCCATTTGTAACAGCTTGTAATCCTCAGGAAAGGATTCTTGCTGCACACGTTTGAGGATATGAACCTCAGCCTGGCGGTAATCCTCAGCCTCTGGAGAAGTCCCTGGAGCAAGGCCAGCTCGAAGCTCCAGGGCAGTAACATCCAATAGCTCCTGCCAGGTGTTGTAGTTCCATCCATCAGGGTGACCAGACGAAGGAGATAAAGTATTGGTCCCACAGAAGGCAGATTTCCGCAGTTAGGCCTTGTCTTCCATGGCCTCAGTTTTAGGGATTACTGGCCATTCTTTGGAATCCTGGAGGAGGAAGGAGGGTCCTTGAGACCAACGGTTTGGTGTAGCAAGATATTGGAGAGGTTTCCCTTTCGTGAGATCGTCAGCAGGATTGTCCGTGGAGCTTACATAACGCCAAGAACATTTTTCCGTCAGCTCCTGGATCTCAGAAATTCTGTTTCCCACAAAAACTCTGTATCTACAAGACTCCGAATTCAACCATTGGAGAACTGTGGTAGAGTCTGTCCATAGGGAAATGGACTTGATGCATAGGGTCAACTCGTTCTCAAGTAACTTAGCCATCTGCGCTGCAACTAGACTTCCGCAGAGTTCCAGCCTCGGAATGGAGTGAGCTCGTTTAGGAGTGACACGGGAGCGTGCCAGAATAAAGGACAGGTAGGTCCGACCTTCCTGGTCGGTAGTCCGGAGGTAAGCCACCGCTCCATATGCCTGCTCAGAGGCATCCGAGAAGATATGCACTTCATGAGTAGCTCCATCCATTCCAACTTCAGCAGGAACGTAAGGCCGGGGAAAGGTGATACAAGGAAGGTATTGGAGTTCCTCCTCCCATGCATTCCAAGACTGGAGGAGCTCAGGTGGTAGGTTGGGGTCGTCCCACCCTCTCTGTTTGTTCCACAGTTGTTTAATGATGACTTTAGCTCGAGTTGTGAAAGGCAGAAGCCATCCCAGAGGGTCATACTGGGTAGCTAGGACCTTATATATGTTCCTCAAAGTTGGAGTCTCGTATACTACAGGTCGGTGTTTGTAGGACAAGGTGTCCATCTCCCAGTTCCAGCTCAGACCCAGCGTTGACTCAGGGATGTCTGACTTCTCCTGTGTTAACCACAGTTCTGCACTCACAGCTCGGGCGTTGGACGGTAGGTGACTTAGCACACCAGGATCATTGGAGGCCCACTGGCGAATTTCAAATCCAGCTCCAGAGAGGATGTTTCGTAGTTGATCAATCAAGCTTCGAGCTGCATCAGCAGTAGGCAGGCTCTGCAGGCAGTTATCAACATAAAAACATCTCTCCACCGAAAACCGAATCGCTTCATCCGTCAGGGGGTGTTGCCGCACATGGCGCTGTAGTGCGTAAGTAGCACAACATGGACTGGAGGTTGTGCCAAAAGGTAATACCTGCCACTCAAGAATCTTGGGTGCCTTATCCATCTTCAAGTCCCGCCAGAGGAAACGGAGTAAAGGACGGTCCTCAGGAAGAAGACGGACCTGGTGGAACATCGCTTTGATATCTCCACTCACAGCCATAGGATGTTCTCTGAAACGGATAAGGACACCCAACAGAGAGGCACCGAGGGTGGGCCCTGGCAACAGGTACTGATTGAGGCTTTGTCCTTGGTACTGATGGGAGCAGTTAAACACAATGCAGAACTTTCCGTTGTGACTAACAATGTGCTGAGGGATGTACCAGCATTCAGGTGATTCGGGTATAGACTCAACCACTTCCCGAACAGCTCCAGTCTCAAGGAGTTTCCTCATTTCCTCTTTATAGACCTCAGCCTTCTTAGGGTCTTTCCGCAGACGCCTCTCAACACTGCGAAGAGTAGGTAGGACAGACTCCTTAGGTGCATTCAACAAAGGCATATCCTTACGCCGCAGTAAGGGCGTAGCCAACCGATTGATTCCTTCCATTTCCAGAGTGAGAGTCTTCCTTTCCAGAAGCTGAAAAGCATCTTGATCTTGCTTGGACCGGGTTACCTCTTTGCCCTCCCTCTGTGGAACCGTATCCAACTGCCACAGCCGCTGCACGTTCTGGAAGAGTTCGTCCTGAATTGGAGCCATTGAGGTTAGCAGACATTGTCGTGCGGCAGGAGTCCATCCTATGGAAGGTATGGGTCCCTGGAGGGTCCATCCTAGGCGTGTGTGAACTGCGGCTGGCGCGCCCGGGCCGCCCCATCGAACAGGCTCTGTCGGAGTTATGAGATGGGGCTGATCAGAACCAATGAGAAGTAAAGGTTGGATGTCCGTAAGTGTACGGATTGGGAGACCCCGCAGATGTCTGTACTTCTGTTGTAGCTGTTCTACAGGGTAAGACTGGCGTGACAAGTTCAGACGGTCTGCAGTAAAGGCATGATTGATTTTATAACAGGTCTGAGGTTTACAGAGGGGAGATATCTGAAAGGATATGGAGGAACCATGAAGGACCTGAATATCATCCCTCACTGTCCGCAAAGGAAGATCTTCAGGGACACCCCGAATGCCCAGGGCCTTAACTGCGGTGGAGAGGAGAATAGTCCTCTCTGAGCCGTCATCAAGAAGAGCAAAGGTGTCCAGGGTGTGATCTTCATAATGTAAATTCACAGGAACCACTTTGAGCATAACTCGTCCTGCGACAGAGGGTTTATCAAGGAAGAAACGATCGGGAGAGGAATTTGTCAGGCAGCTCTTCTCCACATTGGCTGAATCCTCTTTGTGGGATGGATTTACATTCACCTCATGGAGCAGGCGGAGATGGGTGCCTTGACAGATGTTGCAGGGCTTCTTTAGGTCACATTGAGCGGCATGGTGTGCCCTGGCGCAGCGCCAACAACGGTTGTTGCTACGAATCAATGTCCTGACCTGATCGGAGGTAAGCTTAGCGAAGGATGCACACTGGCTCAGGTAATGTTCGGTCTTGTCACAGAAAGGACAATAACGTTTCACTTTAACCTGCTTGGTTTGTGAAACAGGACCCTTCCGAGGGATGGAAGTTTCACTCTGGGATTCTCCAACACCATGCAGGACGGTCACAGTTCTCTTCCCAGAGTCTGACTTACTGTGCGAGATCTTAGACATCGGCTCAGCATCATAACTGTGGCACCAGGTTTCATAACGGAGCCAGTTCGAAAGGTCAACCAGATTAGGGGCTGTACCAGGTTGGCGGAACATATGCCGACGAAACTCAGCACGCTGCTCAGGGGGAAGCTTACTTAGCAGTCGTGCGACATGGGACCCACAACTCAGCTCCAATTCACCATCATGTCCCAGGGTTCTCAGTAGGCCCACTAGTGACTGCACCTGGAGAGCGAACCTCTGGAAGGCAGAGATATCACCTCGTTTTATGTCAGGACTCTCAAGGACAATAGCAATTCTCCTTAAGGCTAACTGATGCGGTTGGCCGAATTTCTCATGGAGCGCGGCCATTGTATCAGTGAATGGAGTTGATGAGTTCAAGTAAGCATCTGCTATCATTCTGGCTTCCTCAAGCTTAAGGTGATCCACTAAGATCTGGTATTTAAAAAGTTCAGTCCCGTCCAGAGGGAGCAAGTTCTCCAAAGCTATCCGGAGTCGAGCGAACCCACCCGGATCAGGACGACTGAACTTAGGGATCGTAGGAGCAGGTCCTCTGTACACGAATTCAGACCCAGTATAAGGTGCTACAGGTCGTAGATTGGGCTCTGTCTTCGGTGCTAAGGCTGGAGGACTTGAATAAGCTGGCACCGCACTGAATCGTGGGGAAATGGGCACTGTCGTGTGGTGGGCAGGCATAGGCATGGCTGCAGGTGTTAGCAACTCCTGAAGCTCTTTAGGTGTAGGAGGAGGAGGAAATCCACAAGCATCAGGAGCATGAAGCTGATGAGGGTGTACTTGTGTAGCTGGGAAAGCAAAAGGATATTTTCTAGGCCCTGGCACCACAGGCTGGTAAGTAGTGGCGCCCATGTCAGACAACGTGAGGTTGCCCATCCGTGTCCTCAGGTCAACATCAGGTTCAGGCCATGGTGGTGGGGGAAGCTCAGCGAAGTTTCCATCCTCTGCTACAGTTGTGGATTCATACGGCTTCACAGGTGGACTGGATAACTGTGACGCTGATGGCTGTGCTGCTGAGAGGTTCTGGCCTCTGGCTTGACTGAGGTCAGCTCGAAGGGACTGAGCTACTTGAACTAATTCTCTGACTTCCGCACGGACTTCTCTCAACTCCCTCAGGTCTGCCTGGAAGGCCTGATGTGTCTGCATTAGTTGTACATGCTCACTACGAAGATGCTGTAGCTCACTGTCGTGTGCGGAGGTAGTGAAATCAACTGCCTGAGGTGAAGAGAGGGGTGGCTGAGGGAATTCAGCATGCTGTTGAGGCTTATAACTCGAAGACATGACCTGTGTGCCATCAAAACATACCAGGTCACCACCAGGTGGAGTGGTGTAAGGCTGGAAGGATGTGGGAGGAGTCCAGTGGACAGGTGCCTCCCAGGTGCGTGCAATATCATGCTCTGTGACAGGTCTGCCTCGTGTATATTGTACCTCATACTGCTGGAGGTAAGCTGGAGGACGAGTATGGCGCTTAGGGCGAGCTCCTCCAATAATCTCCTCATCAGAGTCCATAATGTCAGATGGGAATACTCAATCCGGCTCGAAGGACCAATTTTGTTGGAGAGGCTTTTGGACTGTTAGGTTTGATTACAGTAATGGAGGAGTAAACCCTTCTGAGTGCCGGTCAGAGCACCAATAATGAGGAGACAGGTGATCAGGTTATACTTTTGTATTGGTAGAGAAAGGTAGGGCCACAGATGTACAGTCAAAGATGTATATAGTCTGAAAAATAATAAATACAATAAAGAAAATGAATAAACTAAATATATATATATATAAACAATAATAACGATCCCCGTCATTAATGTCATTAATTTGTCATTAATTTGTCATTAATAACATGCAGTGCCTATATACAGATAGTAGTGGTGCAATCGAGCAGCATTTAAGTAAACATCGTTACATTAAACACAAAATAACTGTTAACAGATCGACATCGTATCATTAGGAACCCATATTACTCATTTACATCTCTGTATAGAAAGGATAAATCACAAGAGAAATAAAATTACTGATCTGCATAACCGAACGAGTGTTACAGGACATGTCTGGGCTTGTCCGTAAGATACAGATGCATACAAAGCTATTCAGATAACTATTAACACAAATATAAACAAAAGGGCTTACTTTGTGGTCAATGACAAACACCCAACAGTTACATCTACAGCAATTTCCCCGAAATGAACTGGAATTAGCGTCCTTTCAGCTAACAGCTCACACTGAACACCCAAACACAACAAATAGCAGCCGATCAACTAACTACGCTGCCCTCTACTGGAATGATATGGATTTGTTTCATAATAAAAGTCTCTCTTGTAGGAGCCTTTAATACACTGAACCTTAGTTCCTGTTAACTTTTTTCCACATATCCCGTTTGTTTCCATAAACTAAAAGTTTTTTGGTCCCACTTAAGTGGCCTTAACTACTATGTACTTACATTTAAATGAATCATTTGATACAATGCACTTATTGTGTACATACATGTTTTTACATTGTACTTATATTTTAAAAACACCTGCATGTAATTACATCTGTAATTAATTTCTGTAATTACATTTATAATTACACTGTTGACCCATCCCTTACACCTTACCCCTACCCTTAAACCTACCCATACCACCCCAACCTTACCCGTATCCCACCTCAATAGCAGCAAAAGTGTTTTGCAATTCAATATGAACCCAATAAGTACATTGTACTTATTTTTTGACAAGTACATAGTAGTTAAGGCCACTTAATATAAAGTGGGACCAGTTTTTTTTTTAGTTCAACATAAATTAATGTTCCATTTTCATGATTCTTACACGGTTTTCAGGTTAGGAAACCATTTACCTCACACTATTAGCATACAAACTATAGCATAATGTTTTACATGTTCATGTTAACATACTATTTCTATCATGACAAATCTCTGAATAATGTTACAAAAGAGTTCTGTTTTAAATAAATGCTGTTCTTTTGAGCTTTCTATTCAGCAAAAAATCCTAATAAAATTAACAGTTTCCACAAAAATATAAATAAATAATAAAAAAAAAAAAAACAGCAAAATCTGGTTCCAACATTAATAGTAATAAGAACCATTAGGCTATAAATAACTGAGCACCAATTAATGATAATAACTGAGTACCGAATCATCATATTAGAATGATTTCTGAAGGATCATGTGACACTGAAGACTGGAGTAATGATGCTGAAAATTCAGCTTCATAATAATATACTATACATTATAATACAAACCTGATTCCAAAAAAGTTGGGACACTGTACACATTGTGAATAAAAAAGGAATGCAATAATTTACAAATCTCATAAACTTATATTTTATTCACAACAGAATATAGATAACATATCAAATGTTGAAAGTGAGACATTTCGAAATGTCATGCCAAATATTGGCACATTTTGGATTTCATGAGAGCTACACATTCCAAAAAAGTTGGGACAGGTAGCAATAACAGGCCAGAAAAGTTAAATGTACATATAAGGAACAGCTGGAGGACCAATTTGCAACTTATTAGGTCAATTGGCAACATGATTGGGTATAATCATGGAATCTCCACCTGAATGATGCAACGGCAGCCATATTGCGCCAGAACACCTACCACACACCAGCTTATTGGTGGAGAGGAGGCGGAGGGATGAAGCCAATCAGTATAAAGCAATTTGGAGACCGACGTCACAGTGACTTCACTTGCAGTGCGTGCACATAGTGGTGGCAGAAAAATAGCGGTGACAAGTGGAGAAAAATGAGCAAAATCCACGGAATAAGAGACAAATGTTTAGTTGTGCCTCTGGATGTCAGAATCGAAATGCAAAAAATATAGTCTTCATTTTTTATAGCATAACGCCGTTGAAGACGCCCTTTGAAGCTCAACGCAGAAGTTTATGTTGCACATAAACCCAAACTTGGCGTCATCAAGCTACGCCTTTGTTTTGAATAGGCCTCTAGCGACCTCTAGCGGACAGAAATCCTACATACTGCACCTTTAAAGCATGAATTTGATGTAAACAGTAAGTCTACATAATATTCGCATATGAAGTTCATAGCAGTTACAGCATGAAATATTTAAACCTAAAACATTTTACATAGATTAACTTAACATAGCCTATAACATTTTATCTCACAATTCTTACTTTTTTCTTGCATTTGTGAGTCTATATCTCTTATAATTCGCAATTGTGAGTTTATATCACAATTAGGGGAAAAAAGTCAGATTTACAGGATATGTTTATGTTTTTCTTTCTACGAAATGTGAGATATAAACTCGGATTTGCGAGGGAAAAAAGTCAGAATTGTGAGATATAAACTGGAAATTAACTTTTTTCACAGACTGATACTGCAGAACTGTCATTTTCTGCCACCAGACAGGCTCCGCCCACAAAAAAACGTCATCGCTTTTTTGCAAACACAAAATTGGTCTATATGGGAATGATTAGACTACATCATCAATCCATCTTCCGAACCGGATTTTTGACTGATCCTCAGTCACTCTGTCTTCAAAGTGTTTAAAATCAGACTATTTTACATTAACCGCTGCATGACGCATCATAAACGCAAAATAGCATATCATTCAGGTATACATTCCTTTTTAAATTGTTTAATTATGGTTTATACATGTAAGTTTCCATGACAGCTGCCAGTTTGCTAAGTTTTAGATGATTATTAAACAGTCCGTATTGTTCACTCGCGTTCATTCATTCCTTCAAGTGGACTAATGTAGGGAACAGTGAATGAGGGTATAGGAAACGATTTCTTACTTTCATTCTCTTAACTTCCTTCTCACGAGTGTGCGGCTTGCTGGTGACCTTGGACAGACAACATTCCTTTTTTCACTTTTTGGGAAATAAAAAGGGGCGTCACTGTCGAGAAAGAGAAAAACAAGTTTAGTATTAGTATTAGAGTACACAAAGAGTGTGAAACTACCTGACTGTACCTGACTTGATCACGTACAAGGTGAGTTTAACACTGTCTTTCTCAGATGATCTGTAAAACTTACACACTATTGTAAATGTAGATAAAGAGTAATACTTGTGTCATGGTGCAATCAAATTGCAGGTGGAATTTTCACACTTTGTTCTTCCTAAAAGTAACAATATATTAACATTAGTAAATGCATTGTGAACCACCATGATATTTTTATTAAGAAAGGTTAATAAATGCTGTAAAAATATATTGCTCATTGTTAATGTTGTGTTAGTTTATGTTAATTAATGCATTAAAAAATGAGACCTTTATTGTTACTGAAACATTTTATTTGAATATTTAAAGTGTCTTGTGCGTATATATATATATATATATATATATATTTAACACATCTGTTTTAAGAGTGTGTGTGTGTGTGTGTATATATATATATATATATATATATATATATATATATATATATATATATATATATATATATATATATATATATATATAAACACATGTGTTTGATAAAGTTAGCCATTAAACTGAATTTATGAAGCAAACTGTTTGTTGAAACTATGGACAAAGTAAAGTTAGTTAAATCTCTGTTAAACTGCCTCTGTAACACCAGGTTAGGCAGGATAAGGCAGTAATGAATGGCACCAAGGAACGGCAAATAATCCAAAAAAAAAAAAACTAAGAGACCAAAACCAGAAACTCAGGAACAGACTGACCGTGTAACAGCCTCTTGTCATCATTAGTTACATTTTACTTATAGGGTCATTACGTGTCAAAATGAACCAAATTTCAGAAACTTCCTCAACTCAGAAAAAGAAGAAAGGAAAATTGAAGGAAGTCAAACATAAATGAAGAAGAAAGCTAAAATATTAAATGTCACAGATGGATATTTACTGAGTAATCCACTATTTGGACCATTTGGAGCCAAAATGACTTTAGAAAGATCATCATTATTTTATTTTTACAGAGATACAGGTCTGTTAGTACAATCTGTTGACTTTAGCAATCGTTGTTGCATTCAAAGATGGGAAAAAAACACTTAAGCACTAAGTTTTCATGCCTGTAACTCAAGAAGTATTAAAGATATCTTAATATCCTTTTATATTCTGGTTCTTCACAAACTTTTCTTTTAGTATCTTAATTTTTAAGACCCAACATGGTTCATTTTCAGAGATATGTGGATCTCAATGTGGCTCCATAAGTAAATTATTTTCAGAGTTCAAAAAACCAAATGTGGGTCACTTTGCATCGCTGGTACATTTTTTTCTTTAAAGAGGAACATCTGAAAAACAAATAATGGTAACACTTTACAATAAGGTTCATTAGTTAACATTAGTTGAACTAATAATGAACTGCACTTATACAGCATTTATTAATCTTTGTTAACATTAATTTCAACATCACACAACTCCTTTGTTGTGCGCATCTATCCAACCAACCTTGACACTGTTACCTTTCTAAAGTCATTTTTACCCCCCTGCACAGCAAAATCCCCAGAGTTAAATCAACTCTGCTCAGAGTACATATGGTCCCTCTCTAAATAGTGTTAAAATAACACTGAAGCAGAGTTAAAGTTAATGAGATAATTAAGCAATTAATAAGGCTGTGTGACTTAAGTCACTTGTAGTTCTTGTGTTTTTTCTTATTTCTTCAGTTATTCTGCTTGTTAACAGCAGGTGTTCATCACTAATGTGCAATCATTACTTAATTGCTTAATTATCTCTCAATAGTGTTATTTTAACACTATTTAGAGAGGGACCATATGTACCCTGAGCAGAGTTGATTTAACTCTGGGGATTTTGCTGTGTGTAATATGACTCCAAATCTCAGGTGAAAATTGTCATTTTGACCCCTTTACAAAACAGTGGATTACTCAGTAAATATACATCTGTGACATTTAATATTTTAGCTTTCTATTTCATTTACATATTTTAAATGACCCTAATACATTATAAAATTTAATTCCTTGAATATATATTTTTTCAGTTATGAATGTATGCTTGTTCAGATATTCCATCATGAAGTACACTAAACTGTAATTCACTGGTTTAGTCTGTCGACCGTTTATATATCCACACCAATGTTAAAATCAAACCTATCCTTGCCTGTAATGATACATTTATCTGTCCATTAAACTCTCTCTTTTCTCTTTACTCAGATCCTCAGGATGTCTCTGACAATGTCTCAGGGCGAAGGGGTGACAGTGATCACCATCAGCTCAAATCCCAACAGCAAATGGCCGATACTGTGTCAGATCCTGCGCACTCTGTGTGTCGTATCAGAGCCGCTGAAAATGAAGATGATGGGAGTCTATACAGCGCTTGGGGTGAGATAGACACTGAAACACACATGAGACATTACAACTAAAGGCTGAAACACATTACACAACTTCAGGCTAGATTTTTGCCCCATTTGAAGTTGACAGAGTTTGCATAAAATATTTAATTCAAATAAATGTGAGTAAAGTAAATGTTTTTAAAAATGACAAACATAGATTCTATATTTCAACACTGAACCCAATTTTCATGCACTTTATGGACTTAATATTATTATAAATATTAAAAAGATGTGTTTTTTTGCTGACCTATTTACATTTGTACAATTGGTGTTTTTATTTGTGGAAAATGGTAATTTAAAGGATTAGTCCACTTTTAAATGAACTTTTCCTGATAATTTACTCACCCCCATGTCATCCAAGATGTTCATGTCTTTCTTTCTTCAGTCGAAAAGAAATTAAAGTTTTTGATGAAAACATTCCAGAATTATTCTCCTTATAGTAGACTTCAATGGGCACCAAACAGTTGAAGGTCAAAATTAGTTTTTTTACTGCAGCTTCAGATTGTTCAACACGATCCCAGATGAGAAATAAGGGTCTTATCTAGTGAAACCATCTCTCATTTTCTGAAAAAAATTGAAAATTATATAAGTTTTAACCAGAAATGCTCATCTTGAACTAGCTCTCTTCTTCTTCTTCTCTATTAGAATTCCAGCAGTGTAGATGCTGCTATTACTGCCCTCCACAGGTCAAAGTTTGAACTAATTTTTATATGCATATGCTAGTTCAATAGTATATAACAATTAGTTCAAATTTTGACCTGTGGAGGGCAGTAATACGCTTAGCAGTGTCTACACTGCCGTATTTCTAATAGAGAAGAAGAAGAGAGCTAGTTCAAGATGAGCATTTATGGTTAAAACTTATATAATTGTAATTTTTTTTCAGAAAATAAGCAATGGTTTCTCTAGATAAGACCCTTATTTCTCATCTGGGATCGTGTTGAACAATCTTAAGCTGCAGTGAAACTAATTTTGACTGTTTGGTGCCCATTGAAGTCTACTATATGGAGAAAAATCCTGGAATGTTTTCATCAAAAACTTTAATTTCTTTTCGACTGAAAAAATAAAGACATGGACATCTTGGATGACATGGGGGTGAGTAAATTAACAGGAAAAGTTTATTTAAAAGTGGACTAATCCTTTAAAGACCATTTTTAAACATTGGATGTGATGCAAGAACACTAGACTTTGAGACATTGCAATGAAGGGCATATAATGTGATTATTGGGCAACGCAATGCAGATTTTGAGATTCATCACAATACAAAATGGCATATAAATGACATGTTCTCTCATTCCATAGATTGTGCAAATATTAGTAGGAATCCTCAACATCGTGACCGGGAGTGTATTTTTAAGCTTTGGGATACACGATTACATTATGATGTCTGATGTTCCATTCTGGTTTGGCGGTGTGGTAAGAATTATACCTCATTTGGCTTATTTTTTATTTTTTTTTGTAATTTGTAAAATGAGTGAGTTAATTCACAAAGTTAATCTGAATTAATAATCTGGCTGGTGTTGACACATTTTGATTATTTTCAGAATGATGTGAAGTTGACTGATTTTCAATACTCTAATTCATCTTGTCTGAACTTTCGTTGGTCAAATTTGAAGCATTCCTTTGCTTTCCCTTTATAGTTCCTTGTGGTTGGAATCGTGTCTATTGCTGCAGCTCAGTATCCCAGTTATTATCTGGTAGGTCTTTAACAGTCACATATAGTATTTTACATTTGGAGAGGTTTTTTTTAAGATGTCATCTCATTGTGATTTGTGTATTACAGTGTCTCGTCGCTGTGGTGCTGAACAAAGTCAGTGCTCTTCTGGCTATGATAGGCCTAGCACTGTATTCATGGGACTTGATGAGCTTTCATAATACTCAGGACTATAATTATCCAATCTATAATACGGTAATTGTTCTTTATTTTATTTAAAAGGTTTTTTATAATTGATTTTTTTCCTTTTTTTCAGTTATAATTTCAAGTCACACACAGACTCTGAAGTTTTAACAGTTTATACCAAAGTCCTTTTAAGGCGAGTCATTTCACTCAGTGGCCATCTTTGAAATGCCTCTCGGCCAGTGATTTCAGTCATGCAAGTGCAGCTCCTGTCTCTTTGATTGGGGGAAACATCAAATTCTCCTAAGCTGTTCACCAAGCTTATGCTTAAATTTCATATTTGAAATCACCAATGAAATCTGACATCTGTCCCATATATTTTGTTTCTAAACACTCAAATGATAACAAACCAAATGATAAAAAAAAGATAAATAACACTCAAATGATAAAAAAAAAACAGCCAATGCGCATAAGCAGTCCTAAGTGCGAGTCTCAGATCACTGACTGTTTCTAAAGCAACCAGAGCTTCTAACGGCAGCTGCAGTGATGCAATGACTTTACCAATCAGCGATTGGCTTTTTATCTAGAAGGCGGGACTTATTCCGCCATATTGCACATTGCACTTTCATGGAGTGCACTGTCTTTGTTTATACATAAATGTGGCCCAAAAATCAATTTTCATTTTCTATATGCTGGTTTGGCTATATGAAAGATTTTACAAAATGTATTTTTAGGGCTATCAAAGTTAACATGAAAGATTGATATATTAATTAAAAGTAATCTTAATTAATATTTATCATTATAATAAATAAAAATGCAATCATTTTAATACATTTTCCAAATGTTATATTATTACTGATACATTTTAATTTCTTAATTAATTACGGAAGAGGATTAGGGCCAAGCAATAATAAAAAAATAAAACCATCTTGAGATTAAAGTTGTTAAATTACGAGAAAAATGTCGTTAAATTTCGAGAAAAAAGTCGAGATAAAATGTTGAGAAAAAAGTCATTAAATTATGAGAAAAAAGTTGTTAAATTACGAGAACAAATTCGTTAAATTACGAATTTGTTCTCATAATTTAACGTCTTTTTTCTTGTAATTTAACGAGTTTATTCTCGAAATTTAACAACTTTAATCTCGAGATGGTTTTATTTTTTTATTATTGCTTGGCCCTAATCCTCTTCCGTAATAATTGTGATTATTTTATTGATAGGCCTTTTTTTTTTAACAGTATAGGGGAAAAAAATAAACATGCATATTTCTGTGGAAAAATGCAGAAATTTTATAAAATTAAAATGTTAAGCAATCATTTCACTTTTCTTGAAACAAACATAATCGTACATTTTCTCTGTAAAACTGATTTGAACTTATTTTTTACTTTTTTGTTTTTTTTTTTCTCTCTCTTTTTTATACATCTAACATCAGTCTAGATAAAGAGAGATACACTATCACTTCATACAAATTAAATACCTCCCAGATTTCCAAGTTGCTTGAGTACAGTGACAAGTCATTTGGATTTGACACCCTGTTGTGGGAAATGTTCTGTCAGATTGCTTTTATTCCATGACACATTGATCTTTCCCATCTCTAGATGATCCGTGAAGGACTGGATGTCACTATGATGATCTGTTCAGCTCTTCAGCTCTGTGTGACCCTCAGTTTCTCTGTCTTGACTTTGAAAGAAATGTTTGAAATGGACGAGAGTGAAAAGGTGCAGTATTATCACTACAATCAAAACAGACCAGTAACAGTGATCATGGTGATTTCAGAAAGCTGTTCAGTGTACTAATCTTTCTCTCTTTTTTTTTTTTTTTTTTTTTGTTGCAGTCTGTGGAGGACCTTCACTTTTACCAGCCACTCAAAGAAGATCTCTCTGTCAGTCATGTATGTTAGAAAGGCAACATGTAAAATCAAATATACATTGTTAATTGAACTAACATTGTTATATGCATGTATAATTTTTCTCTTTTGTGGAATAGCAAAAATTACATTTTGCTAAAGCTTTTTGAAATGACTAGAAAAAGAATCCCTTGGAATTTTGATGCATTTATAAAGTTTAAAATCTTGTATCTTCATGTCTCAACTGACCATAGACAAAGCTTCTTTCAAAGCTCTTCTCAGCACCAGACCTGGGACATTCTGTGTTGCATGGTTTCACAGAGAAACAACAAGGGTCGTATCAGCTGGCATAAATGGAAATAAAACAAACCAATGATGTGGAACATGTTTACTAGTGGCATCCATGCATTTTCTGAAATCAGGGCTGAGCAAATAAACACCATTAGTGAGTATTTATTCTGCTCTGAGAGTTTCATTCATTCCCAAAGGATTTTGAATATACATGATGGGCACAAAGCATGTTTGAGAGTAATGTCATGGGTTATTAATATTTTCAATGTAATACAAAGACCAGCAAAACTGATTGATTTTACCAGAAATTAATCTATTAAAGTACATAAATGCAAAATTTATTATGACAAGATTGAATTACTCTAGCATTTTAGCTTTAAAAATGATAAATTACTATTACTATGTACAGCCAGTTCGTCTGAAAAAAACTGACTTTAAAGAAAGTGATGTATTATTTCTATTTGGTCCCTGTCACAGTCTGGATAAATCAACTGGTAAATGTGTGGTGAACTTCTGAAATGATGAGGCAAAGGTTGTTTTTTTTTAGTTCAATACACTGTAAAAAGTTATTTGTTATCACAACATTTTTTCTTTTGTCAAATCAACTTCAATAATTAATGTGGTTCAGATAACGCCCAGTTGCCTTCATTGTATCAACTCAGATGTTTAATTTAAGGCAAGGTAACTTACTTTTTTAAGTTAAACCAACAATTCTTTTTCTCCATCCAATATGCCTATATAGGTCATTTGTCACTTCCCTGAAATACGACCCATATGAGCGTTTACTAAAGTTGCGCCCCTATCGACAACAGGACACTTTCATTTTAATGCATTGTTTATCAAACAGTTTTGCACTTCTGGGCTATTGCGGCAGAGCCATTATTTATTTTCATAAAAGCGACTGTTATCATCTTCCCTCACATGCTGCAGGATCAAAACAGCATAGAGTCTTTTTCAATTAGAAGTTTTCAGTCTGCATGTTTCAACCACATATCTAGAATTAAAATGAATGGATGCCTCGGTCACAAAATCATGACACAAAACTGGAACTCGACAAGGATGTCCCCTGTCTCCTGAATTGTTGGATTAGTCTCTTTCCAGGACAAACAGACAAGATGAGAAAATACAGACTTTACTAACAATATACCATCTTTATGCTGCTGATACTGTCCAATATTTCTACCTAATTTGACCTTTGATGGAGTTTTTATGGTTTTTACAGATTAACCCTCTGGTGTCCAACAATGAACAGATTTAACCATTCAGGGTGTGACTTTACTGTACATGCAGAGCACCATGGGTTGTTAACTATGACCTTTGACCTATGTTTTATTCCAGGAGGATAAAATATTTCAATAGAATAAGATCTAATGAACAAGTTAAATCAGGTTTTATTTATCTTAATATTATACCTACTACATATAAGACTATTTAAAATCAAACATTCACAATTCTTTGTTTACCTACAAATTAGCATTGGCTTACATTACACTTCATTACAAGTGTGAGTAACTTTCTCAGAATATGTCATTTTTTGGAATGATATATTCTTCTTTTAGCAAGAGCAAAAATAGAAGCAATACAAAGAAAATAAGAAAAGAGAAACAAGATATTTTTCACTGTTCCCTGTGATTTTGTACTTCATAAATCAGAGAGTTAAAATGGGGGAAAGAATTGGACATCACTCCTGAGCAATGGGACATATTGTGCACTTCTCAGCAGACTTCCACAAGCTTAAGAGTGAGTTCTCTGTAAAAGCAAGCACATTTTTATTAGCCCAAGAATTAAAGCTTTACAGACCAGTGCTCTGGAGAAACTGTAGTGCGAAAAGATTCATCATTCTTATATTTTTCCACAATGCCAAACACTAAATGGGAGGATGTAGGCTCAACTAGTAATGTTTGGACTTCTACTCTTAAAATGCCCAAGTACTTTTGTGTCCTTTAGTTGATATAGTCCAACAGAAACAGAAAAAATATGTTCAAAATATTATTAGCATAAAGTAAAAGCAGTGTTGGGGAAAATTACTTTTAAAAATAATGTATTACAATATTGTGTTACTCCCTAAAACATAACTAATTGCGTTACTTGGTTACTTTTAATGAAAAAAAGGTAATGTATAAGTTACTTTTGCACTCACAATTGTGAGTTATAAAGTCAGAATTGCGAGTTAAAAGTCAGAATTGCGAGATATAAAGTCAGAATTGCGAGTTATAAAGTCAGAATTGTGAGTTATAAAGTCAGAATTGTGTTATAAAGTCAGAATTGCTAGTTAAAAAGACAGAATTGCGAGTTATAAAGTCAGAATTGTGAGTTATAAAGTCAGAATTGTGTTATAAAGTCAGAATTGCTAGTTAAAAAGACAGAATTGCGAGTTATAAAGTCAGAATTGCGAGTTATAAAGTCAGAATTGCGAGTTATAAAGTCAGAATTGCGAGTTATAAAGTCAGAATTGCGAGTTATAAAGTCAGAATTGCGAGAGATAAAGTCAGAATTGCGAGTTATAAAGTCAGAATTGCGAGAGATAAAGTCAGAATTGCGAGAGATAAAGTCAGAATTGCGAGTTATAAAGTCAGAATTGCGAGTTATAAAGTCAGAATTGCGAGTTATAAAGTCAGAATTGCGAGTTATAAAGTCAGAATTGCGAGAGATAAAGTCAGAATTGCGAGTTAAAAAAGTCAGAATTGCGAGATATAAAGTCAGAATTGCGAGATATGAAGTCAGAATTGCGAGATATGAAGTCAGAATTGCGAGTTAAAAAGACAGAATTGCGAGTTAAAAAGTCAGAATTGCGAAATATAAAGTCAGAATTGTGAGATATAAAGTTAGAATTGCGAGATATAAAGTCAGAATTGCGAGATATAAAGTCAGAATTGCGAGATATAAAGTCAGGATTGCGAGAGATAAAGTCAGAATTGTGTTATAAAGTCAGAATTGCGAGTTAAAAAGACAGAATTGCGAGAGATAAAGTCAGAATTGCGAGTTATAAAGTCAGAATTGCAAGTTATAAAGTCAGAATTGCGAGATATAAAGTCAGAATTGCGAGATATGAAGTCAGAATTGCGAGTTAAAAAGACAGAATTGCGAGTTAAAAAGTCAGAATTGCGAAATATAAAGTCAGAATTGCGAGATATAAAATCAGGATTGCGAGATATAAAGTCAGAATTGTGTGTTATAAAGTCAGAATTGCGAGATATAAAGTCAGAATTGTGTTATAAAGTCAGAATTGCGAGTTAAAAAGACAGAATTGCGAGAGATAAAGTCAGAATTGCGAGTTATAAAGTCAGAATTGCGAGTTAAAAAGAGAATTGCGAGAGATAAAGTCAGAATTGCGAGTTATAAAGTCAGAATTGCGAGATATAAAGTCAGAATTGCGAGATATAAAGTCAGAATTGCGAGTTATAAAGTCAGAATTGCGAGATATAAAGTCAGAATTGCGAGTTAAAAAGACAGAATTGCGAGAGATAAAGTCAGAATTGCGAGTTATAAAGTCAGAATTGCGAGTTATAAAGTCAGAATTGCGAGATATAAAGTCAGAATTGCGAGTTATAAAGTCAGAATTGCGAGTTAAAAAGAGAATTGCGAGAGATAAAGTCAGAATTGCGAGTTATAAAGTCAGAATTGCGAGATATAAAGTCAGAATTGCGAGAGATAAAGTCAGAATTGCGAGTTATAAAGTCAGAATTGCGAGATATAAAGTCAGAATTGCGAGAGATAAAGTCAGAATTGCGAGTTATAAAGTCAGAATTGCGAGATATAAAGTCAGAATTGCGAGTTAAAAAGACAGAATTGCGAGAGATAAAGTCAGAATTGCGAGTTATAAAGTCAGAATTGCGAGTTATAAAGTCAGAATTGCGAGATATAAAGTCAGAATTGCGAGTTATAAAGTCAGAATTGCGAGATATAAAGTCAGAATTGCGAGATATAAAGTCAGAATAGCGAGATATAAAGTCAGAATTGCGAGTTATAAAGTCAGAATTGTGAGATATAAAGTCAGAATTCCGAGATATAAAGTCAGAATTCCGAGTTATAAAGTCAGAATTGCGAGATATAAAGTCAGAATTGCGAGTTATAAAGTCAGAATTGCGAGTTATAAAGTCAGAATTGTGTGATATAAAGTCAGAATTGTGTTATAAAGTCAGAATTGTGTGATATAAAGTCAGAATTGCTAGTTAAAAAGACAGAATTGCGAGTTATAAAGTCAGAATTGCGAGTTATAAAGTCAGAATTTCGAGAAAAAAGTCGAGATAAAATGTTCAGAATAAATTCGTTAAATTACGACATTTTATCTCGACTTTTTTTCTCGAAATTTGATGACATTTTTCTCATAATTTAATGAATTTGTTCTCGTAATTTAATTACTTTTTTCTCGTAATTTAATGACTTTATTCTCAACATTTTATCTCAACTTTTTTCTCGAAATTTAACGAGTTTTTTCTCGTAATTTAACGAGTTTATTCTCAACATTTTATCTCGACCTTTTTCTCGAAATTTAACAAGTTTTTTCTCATAATTTAACAAGTTTATTCTCAACATTTTATCTCGACTTTTTTCTTGAAATTTAACGACATTTTTCTCATCATTTAACGAATTTGTTCTCGTAATTTAACAACTTTTTTCTCGTAATTTAATGACTTTATTCTCAACATTTTATCTCGACTTTTTTCTCGAAATTTAACGCGTTTTTTCTCGTAATTTAACGAGTTTATTCTCAACATTTTACTTCAACATTTTTTCTCGAAATTTTACGAGTTTTTTCTCGTAATTTAACAACTTTAATCTCAAGATGGTTTTATTTTTTTATTATTGCTTGGCCCTAATCCTCTTCCGTATATAACACATCTTGCAAATAAAATGAATTAAATTGTCAGAAAACATTACATTACAATATTTTTTGCAGTTAAGTATATTCTTTTTAAAGTATATTATTTCTATAATAAGTACTCTTTTCAAAATTATGCTAAAGTGCACCTCTTTTTCACAAGGGAAAGATGTGGGAATTACACCAGAAAGTGAGTGAGACGCAGACACTTTGTGTGTCTCTGTACTCTGTTTAGCACTGACCTGTTAAAATGATCTTCATCCTTCGGGAGTTATTAATGGGGACTGAAAGCTTTCAGCATGCAAACTAAAATTGTCTCCTTGTGTGGAGTAGTTCACCCAAAAATTATTATTTACTCACTCTCACACAAAAGAAGAATTTTCCCACAGCTATTTTCCATACAAGGACAGTTGGATAGCCTCATCTGAAATTACCATAAAAGTAATATAAAATGAATCCATATATTCCAAGTCTTTTGAAGCATATGCTAGCTTTATTATTCTCTAAAAATCTCCCCCACTTCCGAAGCATTCAAACCTGTTTTGTGTACACAGATTTTACATCATTGAAGCCCAGTGCCATGTTCTTGCATGCGTTACAATGGAGCACAGCCAGTTCAAATATGCAGAATGAAGAATACTATTTGACATTTTCCAACATGTTCCTCATACAAAGCTATCATATGGCTTCAGAAGGCTGCATATAGTGCACAAAACATATGGACCACTATTTTGGTACTTCAATGGTGTTTTTGACCTTTTTTAAGCTTTGTATGGAGATGAGCTGCATAAGATTCTCTAAATAACTGCACACCGTATGAGGGTGAATACATTTCATTTTTGGGTAAAAGGAGTATCTTTTCTCAAATTCCTGGTAGTATGCAATTTTATTTCTGTGCATATGCTAATGTAAGTCAAACAACTTTTAATGACAATATGTTGCACATTAATTGCACACCACCCTCCTGTATCATCTTAAAAAAAGCGTTCAGCAATGCTAACTCTATTGATGTTGTGCGATTTGCTCCTAGAGAGCTGGAGCAGAGCCAAATCCTCATGGAGGAACATAACAAGGGGAAACATGCTGTGCACCGTGAATTTCAAAGACTGAACGAAACAGTGCACTTCCACGTATCACACGAGTCTGGGTAAAACATGCTGATTTATCACATATATTCAGCGGTTCACAGTTTAATGCTGTGAAAGTTTTGCAACAAAACCAGCATCATCCGCGAAGCTGACTATGAGGAAACTACAAGCCCTTGGAATAGGGAGGTATTCAGATAAGTAGCTATTTATGTTCAGAGAATTATGACTGTTGCTTTGAGATAACGTCAGTCTGTTGAGTACAAAGCGAATGTTCAGCAAGTGGCCATGAATAAATGGCCCATTTAACTGTTCTTATAATAAATTTATATAATTACAGTGGTAACACTTTACAATACGGGTGCACTAATATGCATTCATTCATTAACTAATAGTGTACATTAATGTGTTGTTAATAACCACAGTGGGTCAAAGCCATGGATTTCAACTTTCAGCCTTCTGTAACTGGGATGCTACTGTTCCCTAGAGCCTTGTTGTTTATGGCACAGGAATATTTCTGGGGTTATATTTAATTTCGGTCTGCTTTAGACATTCTACTAACTATAAGTAACTTTGCAACTATATGTCAAGTAACCCTCATTAGAGTATTAGTAGTCTGTTATGTTAGGGTTAGTAGAACACGTTGGCATACTTGCAAAGTTACTTATAGCCAGGGCTTGACATTAACTTTTTTGCTCAGCAGCCACTGTGTCTAGTGGTTTTACAAAAAGTTACTAGCCACTCAGCATTTTCACTGGTCACATTTTTTATTCAATACCATTGGGAAAAATTGCCATATACATATTTGTTTATATTATCTCATAATTTGGCAGCAGGTTTATTAGGCTGCTGTCACTTTAAGACCTGACGCACAGATCCATTATACTGTTACACATGCGTTTTCTTTCTCAACTGTTTACGTTCACTTCAAACAACTGACTGTGTTTATGTGAATACTTGCCAAGACCAGCATTTTGACATTATTTTGTTTGTATGTGACTGTTTAAGTGCAATAAGCAGTGAAAAAGAACTCAATTTAGTACTGAGAGGCAGTTTTATGTGTGCACACTTTGGGTCTGAGCACAAAATTTGCAGGAATGAGTAAATTATGTGCAATTCGTGCAATCCCACGCCGAAATTCAAGCCCTGTAACACCAACAATATTCAACCAGAGCAAATGAAATGAGTGAGTGAGGGGAGGGGTTTGTGTGTCGACTCGCTGTGGGAGAGATGAGAGAGAGAGAAAGAGCAGCTGGTATCGTGCATCTATTCTGTGGGAAATGAGTATTGGAAGCAGTTTGCACTGTTGCAAATCCAATGGCACTGGTAGTGATGATTCTCTCTGACCAATCAGCGATCTGCTGTGTCTCAAGTCACATTTTAGTATTGGCACGGCTCGCTTGGAGCCTCAACCGAGGTGGTACTATTTAAAGTGAGCTATACCGAGCCGCACCATTAGAGTTAGTTGACATGTAATTGCAAAGTTACTTAGAGAATGTCTAAAGTGGACTATTGAAATAAAGTGTTACCTGTTCGGATTGAAGCTTGAGGTATACTGAGAACATGTGCTATTTCATAACACAGTGTTTGCACCAGACACGAGCAGAACGAGGCGACACAACAAAGGAACACATTATAATCTGTGATGCTGTCTACACTGAATATGGCGCGACGTGACAAATTCTATTCTGATGTACTGAATGCTTGAACTACTTCTGATATGAAGGACAAATGGATTTGCAACAGTGGATTTGTTGCATCCGGTTTAGACTGTGGCAAGTCAAAAGGGTCAGAATTACACTATAGATGAATCACATTTACATCCAAAACGCTGTATTTGACAGCGTTAAACCATTTTGAACACCGTCAAATACAACGTTTTGGATGTACACTCTTAAAAACAACCCAAGTTGGGTTGAAAATGGACAAAGCTAGCATTTGGGTTGTTTTAACCCAGTGTAACCCCTCACCCAGGTCCTACTCGCCCCGCTCTGCGCGGGCCTCGAACCTGGGTCTCCGGTTGAGCAAACATTTAACCCACCCGCTGGGTTAAAACAACCCAATCGCTGAGTCTGTCCATTTTTAACCAAACTTGGGTTGTTTTTAACCCAGCAGGCACAAATAATCGATATCATAATTATGACCCTTCTGGCTTGCCATAATAGACAGCTGTTGTGGCGCAACAAGACAAAGATCACGTCCAATCAGTAGTTCAGATTCTGATATTTGTGTGCACACTGTTAACCCTTGCTGTAATTTTCAAGGTAAATAACTGTAAAATGGCCAGTATTTTACTGTAAAATAGCCTGGTAAGGTCTAACAGTGCAGCCCATCCTTCAAACACATACTGTCCCAGACCTCAAACATTAGTGTGGATGTGTGGCCTGTCAGGCTCTATAAAAACCATCACCATTATGACATGTTACCTAATAATGAGTTAGGCCTAATAGTCATGTGCCTCAACAAGTAAAGTCATAACATAATGATATCTTTGCAAATCATTAGCTAATGATTCATTAAAACAGACGTCTGGGAGTTGAAATACAGGTTTCGACCCATTGCAGTAATTAACACATTAATTTACAATATTAGTAATACTAGATGTTTAGGGATCCATGTTTATAGATGTTTATATTAATCCATGATGACACATTCTGTTAATAGAAATGCATATAACTTAATCTATTAATCAGACTGAATATATATTAGTTGCTGATGCGGCAATGGTTTGGTTCTTCTGTGCATTATTTAAGCATGAATTAATTCCTATTATTTCACACGTATTGTAAAGTGATACCATTACAGTTAAATAAATTAAGTAATATGTGTTGAGAGGTAGGCTTAACTGAACATAATTACAAGCTGATGGGCAAAAAAAAAAACTCTTACATGAAGTTGCAAACATTGCAAAGCGCTGAATGGCCTTGAGTGTATATGGATTTTAATGGAAACTGAAAATGTGGGTGATATATTAGGACAGTTAAAGAATGATTTATTATTTTACCCATATTTATTAACTCCAGTAAATGTCACAGCTTTCATGCTTCCCAAGTGTCATGTGAAATATGCGGAATATCTGTTTCTTTGTGGTTTTCCGAGGTACTTTCTGACCATTCTGGGAAAAACTCAAAATCAAAACAGTATTTTTCATACACAGCTGCTTGTGGGCAATGTGGTCTTGTGATTTAAATGATAATAGGAGCATTGAATAAGAGTTAAAGGAAATGTCGCTTTTTCTAGTTTCAGTTCAATCTGTATATACTTGGCAGTCTATTATAGAGTCTATTACACATATACAGTTACATTAAAATACATTTAGACGCCACTGAGGAGAGTAGAGGACTGAATTTGGCTTTTGAGCTTACAGATATTATTTATCTTTGTAAAAATTGATCTAAGGCTTACTCTTCTGAGTTTCTGGTAGCCTATGTTATTATATTTTTCTGTTAGCTTGGTATTGCTAAAATATTTGAAACATTAATTTAATTCTAAGGAATGCATAATAATGTAAGAGAATAAAAAGGGGGGAAAGAGATGTTTGTCTGTATAAACATTTCTTCTTTGAAAAATATTATTTTTTGTGCTCTAAATCTACTCTAAAACTTTGTCTTTTAAAGTTTCTTCCATGAAACAAAGTTTTTATATAGTGGTCTCACATAATGCTATTAATATTCAACATTTGATTTTGCATGTATTGTATACATTAACGATTAAAATTTTGATGTCAATAAGATTTTTTTTCTAGGAAACTACTACTTTATTATTCAGCAAGAATGTATTAAATTGATCAATAAAGACTTTTGCATTTGTTACAACAAAAGATTTGTTTCAAATAAATGCCATTGTTGGGTAAATGAATGGTGAAAACACATAAAAAGGATCCTGACAGATCATTTCATTTGTTGCCACTCCATCATACTGCTGTAAAAGTGAACCTGACATGCTTTGAACTTACAGTGGATGTTATAATCAGACCTACAGCAGTTGAAAACACCCGAAGAATAAAAAAAAGGCACTTATTCTCCACTTGTCTCCATATGTTTGCATGAACAAAGAACCTGAAAGTAAGACATGTGGTAGGAAATTCTCAAATGAAACCTAGAGCTGAGACAAAGTCTAAAAAAAAAAGCTCAAGTAATAATTTGAGCTTCAAATTTTCAATGACAACCACTGTCTTTTTTTTCTCTCTCTTTCAATCTCTGCATAGGTTTATCCATGTCATAAATATTTACGTTGTCCAATTCTTCAAACAAAATGGAAACAAATGCCCAAATCTCTGTTCATAAAATATTTGAATAGCTGGCTTCAGCGAACGAATCTTAATGCATTAAGGATTTTTAGCTTGTCCCGGATATGGATATCAATGTCTTGTTGAGGAGAGCTATTCATATTTATGTGACCATTTCTGCCAGACCAAAAAAAAAAAAAAAACCCACAGTCTTGCAAAGATGGTGGGACCTGAGCCAGAACCAGAACCTGCAATGCCTAGCAACCATCCAAAACACCCTAGCAACTGCATAGCAATTCCCTCACATCCAACATTGTAAGAATGCAATTGCATACAGCTATAAGGTATTTATTAATATACTTTTTAAAATACATTAAAATGTTACAAATATTTTTCAAAAAATCTTACATTTGAAAAGCAGGCTGAAGCACATGTTTACTACATAAATATTTAAAATATATTGCAGTATAGGCCTATATGGTTATAATAAGATACGTATACTTTAAATCCACCAAAAGCTGAATCATTTTGCTATGTTCTTACTCGAAATATACTTTAAAGGGATAATGAAATCAAAAATGAAAACTCGTTTACTTACCCTCAAGCCATCCTAGGTGTATATGACTATCTTCTTTCAGACGAACACAGATATATTTAAAAATATCCTGCCTCGTCCAAGTTTTATAATGGTAGCGAATGGGGGTCGAGATTTTGAAGCCCAAAAAAATCCATCCATTCATCATGAAAATTATCCAACTCCAAGGGGTTAATAAAGGCCTTTTGAAGTGAAGCAATGGGTTTTTGTAATAAAAATATTCATATTTTGTCAACAATCCAAACGAGGAACCAGGAAACAACGACGAGAATCCAGTCCAAGGAACAAACAACACGAGCAACACGAGACAACAACACCAGGACTCCAAACAACGATCTGACAAACATGAGACGAAAGACAAGGCGTTATAAAGGCAGGTGTAATTGCAAACAGCTGCCGCTGATCAGATAATCAGCGGCGACGCCCACACAAACAATCAGGTGACACACTACAGAACACACAGACACCAGAATGAGACAGCGGATTCATGAACCGTGACATATTTAAACTAAAATAACTAGCTTCCGGCAGATGACAGTGCGAATACTGCGCAATTTTTAAAATCTTTAAGTTTTAAATATGGATATTTTTCTTATAAAAACCCTTCACTTCGCTTCAGAAGGCCTTTATCAACCCCCTGGAGCCGTATGGATTATTTTTATGATGGATGGATGTTGCTTTTTTGGGCTTCAAAATCTCGACCCCCATTCACTGCCATTATAAAGCTTGGAAGAGGCAGGATATTTTTTAATATAACTCTGACTGTGTTCGTCTGAAAGAAGATAGTCATATACACCTAGGATGGTTTGAGGGTGAATAAATCATGGGATAATTTTCATTTTGGGGTGAACTATCCCTTTAAATAAGAGTAAAAGAAGTATGTTTTCTGTAAAAACACCAAAATTTCACTTAAAGTATGCTTGTGTTTTAGCATATTTCTTAAAATCTTAACCAATGTACTTCTAGCATACGTTTTATTAAAATTCAATACAATATATTTTTAATGCATTTCAAATAAGTATGTTGAGACTATGTACTATAAACATTCTACTTGAATTTAAAGTACATTTTTAATACATTTAATAGTATGTCTTTTTCACCTGGGACATGAATTTTGCATGTCCAAGCACCACACCACTCACATTCTCTTCAGAAATACAATCTTGTGAACATCCCTCAGATGTATCAGATGTTATTCTATTAAAAAAAGCCATGACATGTTGACTTTGGCCCAATGTCAATGAAATGAGCAACAAAACCCTTAAGGCCTTTTAAAATTATATAAAGAGCCTTTGATCAACATGAAAAATAAGTTTGTAGAGTGAGGGCTGCACTGATGCCTCGCTGCTTTTATTACAGTGCTTATTCAAGTGTGTTTCTCTCCAACATCCTCTTAACTTCAGATTGGATGACACACATGGATGCCACAAATAATTAAAACTGAAGTGATGCTTTTAGAGTGCCATGCATTTGCTATCTATAAGTCGAGACGTTCAGACTCTTCCATCTCATTGCTATGAGCTACTGTCTCTTGATAAATGAAAGTAATGTTTTTTAAAGTAAGGTTGTGGCCTCTGATGTATTGTCATTCGTGACACTGAATTCAATCTTGCTTTGTGAGATTTGACATTATAAAGGTGGTTCAGCATCCAGCCAGCAGACTGTTCATGTGGCCATGCAGTAAAAACTGATGCTTAAACTTGTGCTTAAAGTTGTTTTAAATACTGTGGATAATCCAGGTAATGACATACAGTATTAAGAATCAAGTGTATTAAGTTTTTAAACCAAACTTTTCAATGTGGTATAAACTTATGCAATTTTTATGATCCTTCTTCTTTTGTTTATATGAGTGAAAGGTAAAGTGTTGTTTTACCTTGCAATGTAGAACATAAAAGTGCTCCACTGTCAAGTGATTACATTTTTTAATCGAATTAATAATTGAATTAATCCTAAATTAATCGCACATCAAATTTGGCTAAGAAATGACCCCCAAATGATCATTTAAAGTCACTATTGTGTTAAATGAGAAAAGCATCAAACAGACATTATATGTATTTATATAACAGTTCTTTCTGGTTCTCGAATCTGTGATATTCATGTGTGATATTCCCCCAGTGGAACCGTTTCACCAAATCCACCATATTTTTTAAAAATACTACTGTTGTTGTGTCACGAAATGTTGTTTTCAGGTGAGAATGTATTTATTTAGACCTCAAATATGTGACTCATATATAAACATAGCGCCTATTTTACAATTTGTTTAGAACTTTTCGCAGATGTGAGCTCCAGGCCGTCAGCGGGCGTTCAGAGCTCATGTATCCGCAGAGAACAGCTTCATCTTGGCCAGTCCTTTGTAAATTTGCCGCTGGTTCTTATGTAGATAGTGTTTAAACATGGGATATAATTCATTTGGGGTATATCAAACTGGCAATCTTTGGTCTTATTAATCTATTACTTGTTCCAGAGCAAATTGATTTGGGTTAAGGGGAAAATTAAGATTCCTAACTTTATATTTAGGCTATATTTAACTTAAATCCTGTACTCGAGTGCTGCTTTTGACATTTGACTAAATTGTTTTCTTGTGTTTATTTATTTGATTGTGTTTATGTCTTTTATAATGGCTATTGTTGTTCATTTAAATATTGTTCAATAAATATTATTTTATATAAATAATATGCCATATTTGGTATTGAGAAAAGGTCCATTAGTGATCGTGATACGGACTACAGTGAAAGTTACATTAGTACACCATTAGATGGCGGCAAAGAGTGAGTCAGAACAAGGAAGTGGGAAATCCCCTTAACTTTTAAAAGGACAAAGACAAAGATATTGCTTTCCTCAGTGGACATTCAAACAGATTATTTATAATGGATATAATATTATGGACATCAACCTGAAGAATGAGTGCTATATCAGATGCAGGTAATACACTCGTTTAGTCGATCTCTCTCTCATAATACCATAATACTCTACATAATACAATAAGCTTCAATGAAGCAACTCAATGTTCCTTTGTTAATAAAGTGTTTTAGAATTAGTAACGAAGGCTTGGGCTCAACCGTTAAACTGTCAACTTGAGATTTGAATCTGTGGTGAAAGGAATAGTTCAGCACAAAAGAGGGTTTTTAAGACACTCCGTTGTTATTTCTTATTTATTTACACACTCGTGCCGTCGAACTGTTGTATTAACGCAATATCACACTCGTAGCCGTGCAATATGACTGAATATCAGCACGCTGTGATTACCTACGGACGGCCGAATCACAGACGTGCTGATATACAGCCATATCACACTGCTATGAGTGTGATATTGCTCATATATATACTGTATGCATGGCTTCGGTTGGATGAATAATTCAATGATTCAGTCATATATTATTTGTTACTGGAGAAAAGAAATGAGAAAAGAGTTTTTCAGTATTAACTTCTTGTTTATTGAACTGTTGTAAAAAAACAACAATGCTTTTGGTTTGAATATCAGCACTCTCTTTTAACATTGCTTATGTATAAGCAATAACCTGGAGAAATATTCACTAAATATTATGATTTTGTGTATGTTTTGCTTCCATTTCACTCACCAGTGGCAGATCATGGATTCAAGGCAGGAATGAAGGATTACGGCTCAGATTAAGCCTGGTCTTGGATTGGATTTCAAAATCAATGGTCAATAATCATTCACCTTTAAGAACCTTTTTAAGAGTGGGTGTTTGGTTAATCTATGTAAGGGAAACTAGTGAAGACAGCCTGACTTTGGTCCAAGTTTAATTTTGTTTTGTCGAACTACTTGACCTTGAATGAAAGAAGACGTTGCACATCAGCAAAGCTTTCATATGAGCCACAGCATGTGCCAGTAATCTGCTGTAGAGACAAGCCAGAGAAGAAATAAGCTCCATCACTCACCTCTGCCCATTTCCTGGCACAGAAAACTCTGCACTGATTGCAATTGTATGTAAGGATGTTGATTCTGCACTCATTTATGGCTTTGCAGTAGCTGGAAATTGAAGCTGCACATGAGGCCCTTGGGGGCACCTCAGACACAGTGTGATCTCTTTACAGAATGAATCAATTGAAGTCTAGTTGCCTGCTTGCTTTAACAAATAGCTCTGAACAATAAAGGGATATTTGCCTTTGCATCCACTGAATATATTAATTTGATATTCTTTTTTTCTCGGCTCCTGTTGAACAATGAAATGGTACATAAATTGCTTATCATTCAAATTTGAGGACTTTTTCAAGGGCAGATTGTAATTGTATGTTTATAGGCTGTCGTCAAGGGCATGCCTTGAATAGAAATGCTTTTCGTTTATTGGAGACATTGTTTTCGTCTGAATCATGAATAGCTGTTTAGCATTAGCACAAATTTTTAGCAGTTGTATTAAAGATGAGGCGTCATTTTTGCACCACTAGAATCAACAAATCGCAAAATATTGACTATTTTAAAGCAGGTTTCCTCAGCACTCCAACTGTTTCCTCAGGAACTCTAAAAAAAAAAAAAAAAAAACAGAAATCCCCACTCTAAACTCATGGGAATGAGTTATGCTAGGTAAACCCTTATGGAAAGCAAATATATTTCCCTATATATGAATGATCAATATATTGCATTTGAAAATATACAGAAAAATATATTGCGTAAATATATTACAATATTTTGAAAAATACATAAGGAATTGCCGCTCTTCATATATTGAAAAATATGTGATAATATATTTACTAATATATCATAATGTATGTAATTTTATATTCAGTAATATACTTCATAATATATAGATTTATATGTGATCAGATATGGTACTGCATGCATTATATATTGCAGATATATTTACTCATGAGGTATAAACACATATATGGTAAAATATATTATGTAACACATTTCTATAATTAAATGTTTCATATTTTCAAGTTAGTTAAAAGCACACCTGCATGTACTAAAGTTTCTATCAAAGAGACTATCACTGTGCTATAGCGTGCACAGTCTTTACTTTTTAAATAAAGCTATTAGGGCCCAAGCCAATTAATGGCGCAGGGCCCTCTTAATCCCCTAAGGATTATAAGGCCCTATTGTTTTTCTTTAGGATATATTTTTTTTCTGAATATTCGGGCACTTTTGGGGCCCTTACCATGCTCGAAAACTCATGAAACTTTGCACATACATCGGAACCCGCGCTCATCAGGGCTGGGCAGAGGCTGGTACCCGGGCGTGGCAGGGGGGATTGACAACGCCCCCTTGAATGGGCTTCAAAATCTTGGTCCATATATCAAACACACTTGCACGCATTCGTATGAAACTCGATACACATATAAACCTCATGGGGCCAAACAACTTTCATGCTCTAAGTTATACGCCGACTCAACAGGAAGTCAGTTATTATGGGTTGTTTGAAAAATGCATGCTCTGGAATTTGATATACTCCTAGGCCGGAGGTCGGCAACCCGCGGCTCTAGAGCCCCCTAGTGGCTCCCTGGAGCTTTTTCAAAAATGTATGAAAATGGAAAAATATTTTTTGTTTTCATATGGTTTCTGTAGGAGGACAAACATGACACAAACATTAACGTTTTCCAATGCTGTAAAAATGTGTATAATATATTAAATTTCAACATTTCTGTCAACGAAGATTTGCGTCATAGCCTGCGACACACGTTTCAGCGCGGCGCGAGCATAGACATCATGGGCGCGAGGGTATGCATTGACGTCACTTTCCCGCCAAAAGCGCGCTCCCTCAGCTGGACTGAGTGGCAAAAGAACCTGCTGCGTGACTGGATTTAACAGGGGAAACTGAGAAAACGCGAGTAAAACAAACGAATTACACTAAAGGTTGGACTCGAAAGTGTTTCTTACAACTTGTCAAATAAACCTAATCCATGGATATTGACATGCAGCCAGGAGTCGTGTTTCCTGACATTTATATGTGCCTGATTTGACGCCGGGGAAATACATAAAGCAAATCTGCCTGTGAATATTTTATATAACTACAATATAGGTAGGTTTAAATCCGTGTAATCACTTATATCAATGTTATATATATCGTCATATTGTCCAGCCCTAAAACATATAGTTTTATAGTATAGTTTTTGTCAGTGTTTATTTTAAAACACACTATTATGCAGAATATAAGATGGAAAATATTTAATTGATGATTTGTCAACATAATATATAACAATACAATATATATATGGAATGATTTTACCTCAAAATCAATTTGACACAAAATGATAAATGCAAATCCATGTTTCTCTGCCTGGAGTCCAGCTGTTTCTGTGAATTGCAGTGATCCATTTGCTTCTTTTTTTTCTGTAGCTTTCGGCAGTTTTTAAATATATACCTCGGGAATACCTCACTATGTATTTGTAGCCTACTTAGTCATTTTGATAGTAGGCTAATATAGCTTTATATAGCTATACACTTACAGCCTGTGTTGCCTTCATATAAGGCTTATATAAGGCTTTTTATTTTTTTGCGGCTCCAGAGAGATTTGTTTTTTGTTTTTATGGTCCAATATGGCTCTTTGAACATTTTGGGTTGCCGACCCCTGTCCTAGGCCATTAATCCGATCACCACCAAACTCGGTCAGCATGAAGTCAAGACATTGATTATGAAAAATTGCCAGGGGATTTTTGATATCTCAAACATTTTGGCCGTGGCGAGGCAACAAATTTATGGCGAGAAAAGGGAAACAGGAAATGTGTTATAATGTCTGCATACATTGACTGATGTTTATGAAACTTCAGCTGTGTGTTCGTTAAAGGAGTCTGATCACATGGATGTGACTATTGTGAGTCAAAATTATAGCGTCACCAACTGGCAGCAAGAAGTGTGTCACTTTCAAAATGCATTGAGTTCACTCTGTTATTTTTACCTGATTTGCTTCAAACTTCATCAGTGTAATGTTAATACACAGCAGATGTAGACCTGTTACAGGATTTTTGATATTTTAAATATTGTTGCCATGGCAACACATCAAACTTTAACATTCGTTTTGGAAGCTTTAGAGACTCTTAACATGCTTCAAATTGCATGAAACTCGACACACACATCAATATTGTCGACCAGTAGACATGGGCAAAACCGTATAAACGGGCAAGGAGAAGCGCCTCTGTAGCGCCACCTTTTGACAAAAGTGGGGGGTTTGTTTTTTTCCTACAGTCACCAAGCTCAGTACACATATTGTTCTCATCAAGCCGGACAATTTTCTAATTTACATTCATTAGCTCCGACCAACAGGAAGTCAGCTATTTTGGTTTGAATGTTATTTTTTTGAAAAAACAGGCTATGAATTTTATACTACTCCTACAGGGTTTAAACAAATTACATCAAACTTTTTTAACTTAGTGCTAAGACACTGAAGTTGTTTAATTGCAAACGGATGTTGAATATCTCAAACGCTTTGGCCGTGGCGAGGCAACGAATTTATGGCAAGAAAAGGGAAACAAAGTGTTATAACTTCTGCATACATTAATTGATTTTGATTAATCTTCGGCTGTGTGTTTGTTGTACAAGGCTGATCACATGGATGTGACTATTGTGAGTCAAAGTTATAGCGCCACCAACTGGCAGCAGGAAATGTGTTACTTTCAGCATGCTTTGAGATCACACTCTTATTTTTACCCGATTTGCTTCAAACTTCATTTGAATAATGTCAAAACATGGCAGATATAGACCTTTGAAAAGAATCGTGATATCTCAAACACAGTTGCCTTGGCAACGCATCAAACTTTAATATTCCTTTTGGATGCTTTTGAGACTCTTAGCATGCTTCAAATTATTTGAAACTCCACACACACATAGGATTGTTAGCCAGTAGACATGGGCAAAGCTTTAGAAACGGGCAGGGAATAGGGGCTCTATAGCACCACCTTATAGTGCAGTAAATGTAGAGTGAATTTGACATAGCCCTTTGATGTTTAACCGCTTTAAATGTCTATTGCCAACTGTGCACAGTTGCCCTGAAGCCACCAGGGTGGCAGTGCCACTGGGCTTGGGCCCGCCATTGCTGCTCGCAGCTATATTTATAGTCTTAATGTTGTTCAGCCGATCGTCAACCTAACCACAGGCTCTACTCTTCAGCACAATGGTAACCCCAAAAACTCACACATACCAGAAAACCTTTTAAAATCCAAAATAAAACATCTTTAAACACTAACAGATCTCCCCCCAATATCAATATTGAGCAAAACACATGAAATAGTTAAAAATAATTTACTCTCCTTTAACAATCAGAAGCAAAGCATGCTGGGAACTAGATGTCTGTTGTAACCACTGATTGCAACTCACTCCATGAATGTGTATATTTGTGTACAATACGGTCACATTTATATGGGAACATGTGCAATATATGTACACAAAGGATAAAACTTTGTGATGCCATTTGTCTTCATATTTATCAATATATGGCCAATGCATATATAGAAAAATATAAGCACTAGTTTCCCCATATAATTATATTGCATTTTGCAGTATATTCCTATATTTGTTCCATAAGAGATTGTGGAAAACAGAAAAGTGAATCATTTCAATTTGTAGCCTACTCAGTGTATTGGTTTAATGTTATAATTTCCCCTCTAATAAAGACTCACGTGGTTGCTTTTTCTAATATTTCAAGCATTTGTAAACCCCAGTGGCCATTTACAACACAAAAGCAAACCAATCAAATGCATTTGACTACCTCTGGAAGTGGTTGAAAGTAGACAAGTGCACCACATTTTAGACCGTTTACACCTGTATTTAGAATAATCCACTTGATCAGAACCACCAAAACAGACTTACCAGATGTAAACAGGGCATTTAAAAAAAAAAAAAAAAAGCGCAGATTACAAACAGATGTCACGTTAATGTAACAATACTAAAGACTTTCAGGCCAAAATAGACTTCCCAGTAGTAAACACCAAACGCAAACCCATTTTATAAATTATTTATTTTTCAAAAACAAAAGCAAACACCAAAATTAAGAAAAAGCAGCAAAGCAGCTAAGACTTCACTTGTTGCAACCTCAATATGCCTAGAGATGAACGCTCGTTTTGAGTAGTCTGAGAGTGTGGAGGTGCTGGATCTTGAAAGCCAGGCTTGAAAGACTGCATTGCAGACTCATAGCTTGAAGAAAGAGGCACATTACTGGGTTGCTCTAGAGACTGGGAACCAAGACTGGAATGAGACCTATAACTTGACTGCTCTGGTACAGAAAAGACCTGGAATCCAGGCTGCTGGGACACAGATTGGTAGTGGATTTGTGCTGGCTGCTGGCTACTGGATTGGGAGAAAGACTGGTAGCTGGCCTGTCCTGCTTGTTGGTGAACAGACTGGTAACGAGCTAATGCTGACTGCAGGCCACTGGTCTGGACAACAGATGGGTAGCTGGCTTGTCCTGACTGCAGGCCACCGGGCTTGACAGATTGGAAAAGGGCCTGTCCTGGTTGTGGGCCACTGGGCCTGGACACAGATGGGTAGCTGGCTTGTGCTAATTGCAGGCCACTGGGCTGGAGAGCAGATGGGTAGCTGGCTTGTCCTTGTTTGCCACTGGGCCTGGACACAGACTGGAAGAGGGCCTGTACTGGTTGTGGGCCACTGGGCCGGGACACAGACTGCGAGCTGGATTGGTATTCGTGTTGGACGCTGGACTGGTCCACAGACTGGTGGCTGGCTTGTGCTGACTGCAGGCCACTGGACCGGGACACAGACTGGTAGAGGGCCTGTACTGGTTGTGGGCCACTGGGCTGGACAGCAGATGGGTAGCTGGCTTGTGCTAATTGCAGGCCACTGGGCCGGGACACAGACTGGTAGAGGGCCTGTACTGGTTGTGGGCCACTGGGCTGGACAGCAGATGGGTAGCTGGCTTGTGCTAATTGCAGACCACTGGGCTGGGACACAGATGGGTAGGTGGCTTGTCCTTGTTTGCCACTGGGCCTGGACATAGACTGGAAGAGGGCCTGTACTGGTTGTGGGCCACTGGGCTTGGACACTGATGGGTAGGTGGCTTGTCCTTGTTTGCCACTGGGCCTGGACATAGACTGGAAGAGGGCCTGTACTGGTTGTGGGCCACTGGGCTTGGACACTGATGGGTAGCTGGCTTGTGCCAATTGCATGCCACTGGGCTGGACAGCAGATGGGTAAAGGGCCTGTCCTGGTTGTGGGACACTGGGCCTGGTCACAGACTGGTAAGAGGTTTGTGCTGACTGAAGGCGACTAGTCTGGACCACAGATGGGTAGCTGGCTTTTGCTGACTGCAGGGCACTGGGCCGGGACACAGACTGGTAGAGGGCCTGTACTGGTTGTGGGCCACTGGGCTGGACGGCAGATGGGTAGCTGGCTTGTGCTGACTGCAGGCCACTGGGCCGGGACACAGACTGGTAGAGGGCCTGTACTGGTTGTGGGCCACTGGGCCTGGACACAGACTGCGAGCTGGATTGGTATTCGTGTTGGACGCTGGACTGGTCCACAGACTGGTGGCTGGCTTGTGCTGACTGCAGGCCACTAGGCTGGACCACAGAAGGGTAGCTGGCTTGTGCTGACTGCAGGCCACTGGGCCAGGACACAGACTGGTAGAGGGCCTGTACTGGTTGTGGGCCACTGGGCTGGACAGCAGATGGGTAGCTGGCTTGAGCTGACTGCAGGCCACTGGGCTGGGACACAGATGGGTAAAGGGCCTGTCCTGGTTGTGAGACACTGGGCCTGGTCACAGACTGGTAAGAGGCTTGTGCTGACTGAAGGCGACTAGTCTGGACCACAGATGGGTAACTGGCTTGTGCTGACTGCAGGCCACTGGGCCAGGACACAGACTGGTAGAGGGCCTGTCCTGGTTGTGGGCCACTGGGCCTGGACACAGACTGTGAGCTGGATTGGTATTCGTGTTGGACGCTGGACTGGTCCACAGACTGGTGGCTGGCTTGTGCTGACTGCAGGCCACTAGGCTGGACCACAGAAGGGTAGCTGGCTTGTGCGGACTGCAGGCCACTGGGCCGGGACACAGACTGGTAGAGGGCTTGTACTGGTTGTGGGCCACTGGGCTGAGACACAGATGGGTAGCTGGCTTGTGCCAATTGCAGGCCACTGGGCTGGACGGCAGATGGGTAGCTGGCTTGTGCTGACTGCAGGCCACTGGGCTGGGACACAGACTGGTAGAGGGCCTGTACTGGTTGTGGGCCACTGGGCTGGACAGCAGATGGGTAGCTGGCTTGTGCTAATTGCAGGCCACTGGGCTGGACAGTGGATGGGTAGCTGGCTTGTGCTGACTGCATGCCACTGGACTGGGACACAGATGGGTAGGTGGCTTGTCCTTGTTTGCCACTGGGCCTAGACATAGACTGGTAGAGGGCCTGTCCTGGTTGTGGGCCACTGGGCCTGGACACAGATGGGTAGCTGGCTTGTGCCAATTGCATGCCACTGGGCTGGACAGCAGATGGGTAGCTGGCTTGTGCCGACTGCAGGCCACTGGGCTGGGACACAGATGGGTAAAGGGCCTGTCCTGGTTGTGGGCCACTGGGCCTGGACACAGACTGGTAAGAGGCTTGTGCTGACTGAAGGCGACTAGTCTGGACCACAGATGGGTAACTGGCTTGTGCTGACTGCAGGCCACTGGGCCAGGACACAGACTGGTAGAGGGCCTGTCCTGGTTGTGGGCCACTGGGCCTGGACACAGACTGTGAGCTGGATTGGTATTCGTGTTGGACGCTGGACTGGTCCACAGACTGGTGGCTGGCTTGTGCCGACTGCAGGCCACTAGGCTGGACCACAGAAGGGTAGCTGGCTTGTGCTGACTGCAGGCCACTGGGCTGGGACACAGATGGGTAGGTGGCTTGTCCTTGTTTGCCACTGGGCCTGGACATAGACTGGAAGAGGGCCTGTACTGGTTGTGGGCCACTGGGCTTGGACACCGATGGGTAGCTGGCTTGTGCCAATTGCATGCCACTGGGCTGGACAGCAGATGGGTAAAGGGCCTGTCCTGGTTGTGAGACACTGGGCCTGGTCACAGACTGGTAGAGGGCCTGTCCTGGTTGTGGGCCACTGGGCTGGACGGCAGATGGGTAGCTGGCTTGTGCTGACTGCAGGCCACTGGGCTGGGACACAGACTGGTAGAGGGCCTGTACTGGTTGTGGGCCACTGGGCTGGACAGCAGATGGGTAGCTGGCTTGTGCTAATTGCAGGCCACTGGGCTGGACAGTGGATGGGTAGCTGGCTTGTGCTGACTGCATGCCACTGGACTGGGACACAGATGGGTAGGTGGCTTGTCCTTGTTTGCCACTGGGCCTAGACATAGACTGGTAGAGGGCCTGTCCTGGTTGTAGGCCACTGGGCCTGGACACAGATGGGTAGCTGGCTTGTGCCAATTGCATGCCACTGGGCTGGACAGCAGATGGGTAAAGGGCCTGTCCTGGTTGTGAGACACTGGGCCTGGTCACAGACTGGTAGAGGGCCGGTCCTGGTTGCTGGCCACTGGGCCTGGACACAGACTGCAAGCTGGATTGGTATTCATGTTGGACGCTGGACTGGTCCACAGACTGGTGGCTGGCTTGTGCTGACTGCAGGCCACTAGGCTGGACCACAGAAGGGTAGCTGGCTTGTGCTGACTGCAGGCCACTGGGCCAGGACACATATGGGTAAAGGGCCTGTCCTGGTTGTGGGCCACTGGGCCTGGACACAGACTGCGAGCTGGACTGGTATTCGTGTTGGACGCTGGACTGGTCCACAGACTGGTGGCTGGCTTGTGCTAATTGCAGGCCACTGGGCTGGACAGCAGATGGGTAGCTGGCTTGTCCTTGTTTGCCACTGATCCTGGACACAGACTGGAAGAGGGCCTGTACTGGTTGTGGGCCACTGGGCCTGGACACGGACTGGTAAGAGGCTTGTGCAGACTGCAGGCCACTGGGCTGGGACACATATGGGTAAAGGGCCTGTCCTGGTTGTGGGCCACTGGGCCTGGACACAGACTGCGAGCTGGACTGGTATTCGTGTTGGACGCTGGACTGGTCCACAGACTGGTGGCTGGCTTGTGCTAATTGCAGGCCACTGGGCTGGACAGCAGATGGGTAGCTGGCTTGTCCTTGTTTGCCACTGATCCTGGACACAGACTGGAAGAGGGCCTGTACTGGTTGTGGGCCACTGGGCCTGGACACGGACTGGTAAGAGGCTTGTGCAGACTGCAGGCCACTGGGCTGGACCACAGATGGGTAGCTGGCTTGGGCTGATGGCAGACCACTGGACTGGTCCACAGACTGTGAGCTGGATTGGGCTTGGTGTTGGACGCCAGACTGGTCCACAGACTGGTGGCTGGCTTGTGCTGACTGTAGGCCACTGGGCTGGGACAGAGATGGGTAGCTGGCTTGTGCTGACTGCAAACCACTGGGCGGGGACACGGATGGGTAAAGGGCCTGCCCTGGTTGTTGGCCATCTGGCTGGGACAAAGACTGTGAGCTGGATTGGGCTTGGTGTTGGATGCTGGACTGGTCCACAGACTGGTGGCTGGCTTGTGCTGATGGCAGATCACTGGACTGGTCCACAGACTGGTGGCTGGCTTGTGCTGATGGCAGATCACTGGACTGGTCCACAGATTGAGAGACGGCTCGTTCCAAGTTCTGGCTGCTGGCTTGAGATGATTGTTGGAGGCCGAGCAGGGCCACAGGTTTGTATCTTGCCTGTGCTAGTTGCACATTAGGCTGAACCATGGAATCATTGCTTGACTGCACTAGTTGCTGCCCACTGAGCAATGGCGCAAGTCCAGACCCATAGCTGCCTTGTCCGAACTGATAGCTGGGTTGTGATGACTCACTGCTTTGCTGCAAAGGCTTTACGAAAAAGGTGGAACTTGAAATCTGCACTGGCCTGGTTCCAGAATATAACCTGGAACCAGCTTGAAGTCTACTTTTATGAGGCTTGACAATGGGCTGCACCGAAGACTGGTAGCGGACTTGCACTAATTGGCCACTGGACTGGGAGCTGGTCTGCACTAGTTGCTGGCTACTAGATGCCACAGATTCACTGCTAGACTCCCCTAAAGTTTGATAGTTGAGCTGCGCTGGCTTGGGTAGAGACTCAATGCTCATACTTTCTGATTCTGTGGCCACTGCAATGGGTACAAGACTACCACTTCCAGCTGAAGACATTAGAGATCCTTGAACTTGACTTCTAGCATCAGAGTCAGGCTTGTACACATTAGTCATTGGGCCAAGACCAGAAGAGCCATTTTGAGGACTATAGCTTACACTGCTATACACACCCTTAACTTGTGTGGCACTGTAAGTGATATTCTTAGATCTTTGAGGACTAATGGGATCCGATACATTTTCATGGCCATACCAGCTATAGGAACTCTGTGGTTTCACATCCTGCATGGGGAGACCAGCCTCACTGTATACAGGATAACCTCCAATCCTGACAGATCCAGCAACTAAGAAAGAAAATTAAAAAAGAGGGGGGGAAGGTTTGAACCAGACATGTTGACAAACAGGAATTATAGAATTATAGAATTTGCCTGAATAAACCTTACCACTTCCAATAAGGCCATGGACACAAAGACTGAGAAGTGCCAGAGAAAAACTGAGAAAAAAAAAAGAAAAACTTGTTAGACACTTTTTGCTTTAAAGTAAAAAAACAAATACCAAACACTACAATTTAACACCATACCTTAAGAGTCGGATAGTGGTACCCTCCATGTCCAGCCTAGAATCAGCAACTAACCACCTCAGCAACACCACTACAAAATCTTAAAAAACATACTTGCACCCCAACACACATTAGTGATGGACTTTTTATAGTGTCAGGAACTGCCATTTACCAATTGTTTCCTGACCATCAGTTGTCATGGGAACATGTAATACTCAATTATTAGGTTCAGGTGTCACCAGTATCTGATCACGACAACCGCCATTTCATTCATATTTACTTTTTATATACTATGATTTCTGAACAGAAAGACAGCACACAAACTGCTTTTTGGGATTAATTAAAATACATTAATTTTGATTCTATTTGAAGTCAGAATACATTTTAGGGAGCAGTACTATGCTGACTGTTCATAAGATTTATAGCATTAATCTGGGCTGCGTTCAGCACTGACAAAACGTTTTTTAAAGGAATTGCCACTTTTCATATATTGAAAAATATGTGATAATATATTTACTAATATATCATAATGTATGTAATTTTATTCAGTAATATACTTCATAATATATAGATTTATATGTTATCAGATATGATACTCCATGCATTATATATTGCAGATATATTTACTCATGAGGTATAAACACAAATATGGTAAAAATATATTATGTAATACATTTGTTATATTTTTTATTATTTTAAATGTTTCATATTTTCAAGTAAGTTAACAAAAGCACACCTGCATGTACTAAAGTTTCTACCAAAGAGACTATCACTGTGTTATAGCGTGCACAGCCGTTACTTTTTAAATAAAGTTATTATAGTCTTAATGTTGTTCAGCCGATCGTCAATCTAACCACAGGCTCTACTCTTCAGCACAATGGTAACCCCAAAAACTCACACATATCAGAAAACCTTTTAAATTCCAAAATAATACAACTTTAAACAATAACAGATCCCCCCCTTTATCAATATTGAGCAAAACACATGAAATAGCACTTAATGTTAACATTTACTCTCCTTTAACAATCAGAAGCAAAGCATGCTGGGAACTAGAAGTCTGTTGTAACCACTGATTGTAACTCATTCCATGAATGTGTGTATATGTGTGTGTACAGTACATTCACATTTATATGGGAACATGTGCAATACATGTACACAATAAAGGATAAAACTTTATGAATGTAATGCTATTTTTGTTTTCAATTATAAATATTTTATATGGATCAATATATAGCCATTCATGGCCAATGCATATATTGAAAAATATAAGCACTAGTTTCCCATATATGGAAATGCATTATGTAATATATTGCATTATATTTTGCAGTGTATTCCCATATATTTTTGTTCCGTAAGGGAACAGATCACTGCTTTGATACACAGAGGCCATGTTTACACCTGGAATTAAGATGCGTTTTGGTCGATCGGATCACAAGTAGACGAGGGAGACACATTCCCATATACATCTGGTGTTTTAATCTCTCTTTAGTCCACTTTCAACCACTACTGTACTGATTTCTTCGAGGGGAGGGTGTCATAATCACCAGTTGGAGTGCCCTAGTTAGCCACTAGAGGACACTCCAAACCGGACTATTGCCTCACCACTTTTGGACTTCATTTCCCATAACCCACTTCCCGGACTCATTATCACTTCATTGCACCCAGCTGTCTTGAGTTATGTTATTAGTGTCTGTCTATTTATACTGAGTTTGTTTCTGCTTTTGTTATTGAGGTTTCATTTATGATTACTGGCATCACTGTTTGTTTTGTGTGGACTGGTCTGTGGATTTTGACTCTTGCCTGAATGGATTACGTTTTTGGATTGCCCTATTAAAGCTGCATTTGGCTCTTACCTTCTTGTCTCTGTGCCCTCCGTGACAGAGGGTCTGTGGGTGGGTAAATGTATGGGGTTTTTCAGATCTTTCAATCTAATGGATGAAATAAGTTTACGAAATTTACATATGAACACCCGGAGACAATGGATAAGCATACAGAGTGCATCAGCTTTCATCGACCGGTCGAATGCTGTGAGTGTGTGTTAGAAATCAGGAATGGTGAGAGAACATTGTGCTTGTTATGTTTTTCATCTTCAAACCAAACTTGGGTCTTCAGCTGATAATGTTTAAATCCCATCTAGCTAGAGCACTCCCCATATAATATTTATGTATTAGGTCAGTTAGGACTGTTTCTTAGCACTTTTCTTAAAAATGCACTTTATAATAATGTTAAATCAAAGGTTTTACCTTAATACATTTTAAATCATTGTTTTAATAATTTTTTTGGCATGTAAACATGCTTTAAAGAAGCATAAACTTTTTTTGCCTTGTTGACCAACATACTAAAGCACATGTAAAGTACTTGATTATAATTTTTAACCTGAGAGTTTTTTGACTTTTAAAGTTATTTTACAAAACTATACAAAGCCGATTCCAAAAAAGTTGGGACACTGTACAAATTGTGAATAAAAACAGAATGCAATGATGTGGAAGTTTCAAATTTCAATATTTTATTCAGAATACAACATAGATGACATATCAAATGTTTAAACTGAGAAATGTATCATTTTTTTAAGGGAAAAACAAGTTGATTTTAAATTTCATGGCATCAACAAATCTCAAAGTTGGGAAAAGGCCATGTTTACCACTGTGTGGCATCCCCTCTTCTTTTTATAACAGTCTGCAAACGTCTGGGGACTGAGGAGACAAGTTGCTTAAGTTTAGGAATAGGAATGTTGTCCCATTCTTGTCTAATACAGGCTTCTAGTTGCTCAACTGTCTTAGGTCTTCTTTGTCGCATCTTCCTCATTATGATCAGGGTTGGGAAGGTTACTTTTAGAATGTATTTCACTACAGATTACAAAATGCATGCTTTAAAAAGTAATCTGTAATGTATTTCGTTAAGTTACTAAAGTTTAGTAACTTAATCTAAATACTTTGGAATACTTTGAAATACTTAATGGACCATATTAACTTGATGTTCTGTTTTAAGTTTACAACCTGTAAATAAAAATGACCTCTACCCACCAAGATTTGGTTTTCCACTAAATTGTATTTTTAACATCAGTTACAAAATATATATCTGCAATTTATTAGACATAACCTATGTGTTGGTAAAGAATTTCAATATCTTGATAAACAAATTATGAAAATATGTTTCTTTTAACATCACATCCATATATAATTATTAGTGATATATCATTCCTAAATTATATTTTTATATTTGTAAAGATGTGCATCAGAGGGATAACAAAATATTAAATAATAAAATATTGTTAATAATAAAGGTTGTTTTATAGGTGTATAGAGTCAAATTGACACAGTGGTTCAAAGTGTTTTATTAACAAAGTTTGTAACATTTAGAATGTATATAAAGAAAATGAAATGAAATGAAATTATCTACCCAATAATCTCGAGAGAAGGCCTATATTCAAAGCTGACTCCTACAGTTTTTTGCATCTCTCCACCACCGCATTTTACAGGTTTGGAAAAAACATATGATCACTTTGTGTGAACTATCCCTAGTATAAATATGTTTATACTAATATTTAACATTAGTGCACTGATAGCTGCATTAATATTAACCATAAACAGCAAAGAAAAAAAATATTAGATTTTTTAAATAATCCTTTATTTATTTTTTTATTTTTAATTATTATTAGTGATGCACCTATTTTGATTTTTCATGGCCAATAGAAGCACATTGACCGATTCTGATACTGGTTTCAGATTGTTATTAAAGCAAATTTATTTGTTGTTTATTTGTTCAAAAAATATGTGTAGCTGATATTAGAGGCAAACACTGGATTTTTATCACAGTCCCAACAAAGATGTTATGAACATGACCATGATCAATTGTTTTTCATTTAAATTATTGTATAATTTTAAGATTAACAGAAAAAACAGCATGGTCTGACTTTAGCTTTGTGAAATTATGCTAAATGTAGATTCACTCTCTGACAGTAGGCGGCGCTTGTGGAACAGCCGTGATATAGTGTTTCCATGGTTACCACTATACACTCAGCAGCACTGCGCTGGAGATAAGAGGAAAAGCCATCAAAACTTTTCTGAAGACTGTTCCCTTCAGAGATACATTCATATCAACCCCAATTCAATATTAATATTATTCTTCCTATATTTCGCGAACAGTGAGCTTGTGCATGGTGCAGTATTTCCTCTGCTGGCGCATCTGTTCTCTTTGTGTCCGTATTCAGCGTGTGCCTGTGTTAACGTCCTGTTGACAGGCTAAGTAAATATTTCCTGAAATTTTGGGAAATGATTACAAAGCAGTTTGTTTGCAAGCCCGGAATAAAGATAGACCAAAATAAAACTAAAAAACCTTTGGATTTATGACCAGTGGACTACTGCATCTCTATTTTTGATCATGAACTCGAGTAGGCCTACGCACCATATACCTAAACATTTAGAATGAATTATTAAGATTTAAAGTTCGTCTGTAAAGTACACCAAGAAGTTGGCTTTATAAAACATTATTTAACGCATGTGAATGTTAATTCTATGAGGATTGTGTTATTTTTCAAAGACCTAATAAAATCTTATAAATATTAAACGTAGGCTAATGATAACCATATAAAGCTCAATGTACGAGTAAATGGGAAAAAAAGCTTAGGCCTACCTCAAGATGTTTTTTTTTTTCAGATTAGATGTTGAATCCTTTGAAGCCGATGGAAGTTTTGTTGCAGGTAGACATAGCTTGCATTGCACTATGATCTTACTGTACGTCCTTTTTCATGTTTATAAGTAAAACTGTCTTCGAATTTCCACTAGAGAAATGCTTTATGCCCTGTTTTCCCGTCCATTCTTTGCATGTGATCTCATGTCTGCACTCTGCAGGTTGCTGATATCTGAACAGGCTGCGTTTTTTTTTTAAACGGAGAGAGTCGGAGAATCATCAACATTGGCTCGTTAGTTAAAAATCCTCAAACAGCAATTATGTTAATAGTCTATTAAATTAAATAAATGACATAAAAATTCTAAGTAATCCCTTTGGTAATCTAAAATACTTTTTGAAAGTAACTGTAATCTGATTACCATCTATTTAAAATGTAACTAATGAAATACAGTTACTCAAATTTTGTATTTTAAATACGTAACGTCGTTACATGTATTTTGTTACTACCCAACCCTGATTATGATACACCAAATGTTTTCTATGGGTGAAAGATCTGGACTGCAGGCTGGCCATTTCAGTACCCGGATCCTCCTTCTATGCAGCCATGATGTTGTAATTGATACAGTATGTGGTCTGGCATTGTCATGTTGGAAAATGCAAGGTCTTCCCTGAGAGAGACGACGTCTGGATGGGAGCATATGTTGTTCTTGCTCTAACTTGGATATACCTTTCAGCATTGATGGTGCCTTTCCAGATGTGTAAGCTGCCCATGCCACACGCACTCATGCAACCCCATACCATCAGAGATGCAGGCTTCTGAACTGAGCGCTGATAACAACTTAAACGTCGGCAAATTATATTTGAATGGATTGTTATTGCTGCTTCCATAGACATCAGTGTACATTCCATTGGCTGTTGCGTTGCAACACGTGACACCACAGGATATCGAGTCGGCCGACAGCTCCAGATATTTAGCATGCTAGATATTTGTCTGGTGTCTGTGAGGTGTCGGCGACGTGTCAACGAGCCTCTTTGATGCGCCGTTGAGTAGTTCACACATAAAGACTGGTGAGCGCCAATCACTTGCTGATTTTCCCCCGATCACAGCCCGACCTGTCGGCGAGCTCGTTAACTTGCAAATCTGGCTTAGATCAGTCTTAAAATCTTGTAGTGTAAACTTTGCATAAAGTTCCTCCCGTTCACTCAGTCTTTGTCCAATCACTGTAATGTTTGGTTGTGTTATTCCTGCCTTTCTGTCCATTTGGATTATATTCATTAAACTTGGAGTGTATTGATGTTGATCTGTTCGTCTTCGTCTGCCTGCCTCAACACACCGTGACAGATTGGACTGCCAGTAATGGACGATAGGGCAAGAATAATCGTAGAATAATCGTAAGAGTAATCGGCTCAGGAGAGCGATTAACCTTTTTTCTTTTGTCAAAGACTTTATTTGTTTGGCCATCACCAGCACCCTGGACAACGTGATCCTCAAGACCCTGTTCCGGATCGGGGCAACATTTCACCACCATCTCGACCTTCCAGACCTTCGCGTGTGGCACTCGCAGACGGAGAGCTACCACCCACCATGACACGTCAGCCAGAACCCGAAGAGAAGAGGACAGGACTGACCCTCGCCCCGGAAGTGCAGCTCCATCGCAAGTCTGACCAGGGGTGCCAGCAACATCAGCGGACGAGGGAGTCATGACGACGGAGAATGAGGACTGGCTGATCAGCTTCAGTGAAGAATTACCATCTCCCACCCTTTCCCACCTAGGATCATCGTCATCATCACTGTTTCTGAACAGTACAAATGGTTGTAAGGACTGTGTGTTACTCACTGTCACGCCGTCGAGATCCTCACCACCTTCATCACCCCAGAGCTCAGCCAGTCCTCCAGCCACGCCGCTGCAGGTGGTAAAACGTCAGCGCGAGAGGATCCTGTGGCTCCGCCTCCGGCATCTGAACTCTTTGCTCCATCTTGGCCTGTTGACCTGACTGCTCTGTCTTGGCTCCTCCCAACTTCAGCTCAACTGGAGACCCTCGGACTTGTGCCTCCTCTGGGTTCCCTCATCCTGCCGGCTCCTCCTTGGTCAGTCGTCACACCACTTCCGTCACGGACTTGCGGTCCATCCGCTGCACTCCGTCCCTCCACCCCCATGACTGCAGCGGGTTCCTCCTTCCCCTCTGTGTCACCTCTGTCCTCACTCACACCAGCTCCACCTCAGCCCTTGGGTACTCGAGCTCGGCCTTTGACAGTCATCGGCGTGGCATCGCCTGGGTCTCCAGTACCAGCGATGTCGCTCATTCCCATTGGCTCTCCATCTGCGCCTCCGGATCCATCAGCCACGCCTCCGTCGGTCGTCCCCCAGCGGTCGTCAGCCACATCACCACCTCTCTCCCTCATCTCCGCCATGGGCTGTCGGCACTGGGGAGCTCTGGATCTGTGCCATTTCTTCCATCACCACCACCAAGGGATCGTTGCCCTAGCACCACCTTCACGTCACTTCAGCCTCTCACCTGTTCCTCTCCTTCACATCGTCCTCCTCCCAAGCCTCCTCCGGCTGCCCTATCTTCATCCGGGGGGGGGGGGCGTTATGTCACAGTTATGTTCTGTTTAGTTTCATTATTATGGACTTTTAGTTTGTTGTCACACTCCTCATCATTAGTTAATTTGTATCAGCTGTGTCCTATTAATTATCCTCATCTATGTTTGCTACTTAAGTTCCTCCTGTTCACTCAGTCTTTGTCTGACAGTCCTGTTTGGATTATATTCATTAAACTTGGAGTATATTGATATTGATCTGTTCGTCTTCGTCTGCCTGCCTCAACACGTGACAATTACATTAAGAGAATACTTGAGTGCAAACTGAAAGTATATTGTTTCTCTAATAAGTACACTTTTTCTTTTTTTTTTAAAAAAATACTAAAGAGCACTTTTCAAAACAGAACGTAAACTTTAACCATTTTTGTTTTTTAAATAGAAGTAATTATGAATTTCTAATGTAAATGTAATGTACATGTCACCTTAAGTTCTACTGAAAACATTACATTCAGTTCTCATTTATGTGCATAGATTATTTCCAAAATAAGTACACTTTTTAAAAGTATGTGAAAGGAAAGGCACTTAATGGGAGATTTAAGATACTATGCAGGTAAAATTCTAAAAATGAATTAAACTCAAATCAGTATTACATGTCCACATATCTATTCATTTAGTAAGTTTATTTTGCTGGCTGAAAGTACATTATCCCTTACAGATTACAGATTTTTAACACTGATTAAATAATACATTTTATAACACACTTCAGATTTTATTAACTTAATGCTCACTAAGAATCACCCATACAACCACAAAATCTAAGCTTATTGAAATGTCTCCTATACAAACTAATCCATGATCCATCTGCATCATGAACATGAGGAAATGAAACATCTCTTGAGATTACAGCATCCCAAGAGTGTTTCCTTTCAAGAAACATTGAACTTCCTGCCATTTTATCACGCTCCTGTCTCACAGCAGCCCAACCCGACCTGACATTCTAAGCGTCTAAGAAAATGAATTGTCATGCATATTTATGCTTTATTATGCAGTGAGATACAGCGTGACCCTTACATTACACCTTCAGCTTCAGCAGTCTAGAGATGTCAGCCGCCACACAGATCTACAGCTGACAGCTTTATGAGAGGGTGTTGAATTGATGCTGTGGCTTGAGCACGTAGCTGCATTCTTCAGTGATGTTTGCACATGCTTTGTCTTTTCAACAAGTTTCAGCAAAACTCACAGTTGTGATTCTGTATTTAGGAGTTCAAGCATGTAGCTCTGAAACCCTATTGCAATTGTCAGCATTCTCCCCTAAAAGTGAACCGTAAGTCATAGAGACTTGAAACTTCAAGGGCTGGTAGTACTCATACCATCTACAACGTCACCAAAACTCGCCCCAATTGGCCTGATGGGGGCGCTATAGCCCTGAAAGAAGTATGAAATCGCTCATAACTCCTAAACCGTAGGCGCAGACTCGTGTGTCTTATATCGTTGGAATCCTTGGCTTGAGACTGACAAAATTTGGTCCAATCGGAACCAAACCAGTGTAGCAAGAGCCTAATTATAAATAATTATCAAAAAAGTTGAAATTTCAATTCACGGTCTCTACGGGACAAGAAACGTTCAAAGTGGGTGAAGCCACTTTTACTAAAATGTCTATAACTCATGAACGAAATTAAATATTTTCACCAAACTTGGAACACATGCGTAAGAGCTAATTCTGTGGTTGCATATAAAAGGATGCGGCAACTGGCCACTTGGCGGTGCTATAACATGGAAAAAAAATAAAAATGGCTATAACTATGCAACCCAAAGTCTGATTGACTTGAAAATTGCCATGCTGTGTCTTTGTCCAAGGTGCCAAGACTGCCTTTGAGGACATTGGCATATCTCGAAAAATGTGGCCGGCAGTGACCAATGAATTTTCAGCAGCTATCAGACGAGGTTAACGGAGGCTGATCAGAACGAAACTCGCTGGGCCTGTTTGACTCATGGCTCTAGAGGCCTGTGAAAAATTCAAAAGAAATTGGCCACCAGGGGGGCGCCATCGCATTTTTCATGTTCATAAAGATTGTATCTCACGCGATTTTTCCCACACGCTCACGATATTCATAGCACATGGTAGAACTCCTTATTCTGAGCAACTTTGCCTCTAGGACCACCTCTGTCCTTTGAATCGTTCATTAAATATTGGAGATTATTTTAAAAAAAAAAACAGCTTTGGCGAACTTGTCCTAAGTTTTTGGCTCAACCTCAATAAAACCACTGCAGTACAATTCTCTGGACTTTCTAGATCAATAATTATCAAAAAAAAAAAAATGTTGAACTTCACCCTTTGGGTAACTATAATGGGGTCATTTAGAAAATGGGCGTGGTCAATTGCATGCAAAAGCCTGTAACTCTAAAATGAAAACTTTCACGAAAATAGGTGAGAACATGCAAAATATGATTCTAAACAAGCATGAAAACTTTTATGGAGATCGAACCATAGGTGGCACTATAACTGTTAAAAAGCTGTAAAAACCATGTATTTTCTGCAAATGGTCTTTTCTATCTATGATGTAAGTGGTTACATGCTTGCTTGAATAAATCATAATACCTTTTTACGCATTCGCTTAAAGGCCTTAAAATGCTTGAACTCTGATAATCGCTGCTTGCAGTGTTATTTTATTTTATTTTTAGTTGGGCACACCTGGCAAAATGTTTCTGTCCTTATATGTCATATTTAATCAGTTCTCTTGTTTTAGAATTGGTTATAAAGCTCATAACACAAATAAATATCCATAATAAAGTACATATCAAATTTAAAAAAAAAAAAAAATACAAATAAAAATCTCTAATCAAATTTTACTTACACAAGGATGATTTGAGAGATGATCCTGTTCAAGCACTGACACGCAAGAAGACAGAAACAATGAGAAGACCTTGACACCTTTTTGTCTGAGATGTTTCATATTGTGTTTATCCTTTTGCAGATCAATGCCAGTTCTTGTGAAATAAAATATTTCTGAACTAGACTGGCCATGAAAAAACTCAAACTATTGATTTAACAATAGGCCTAAAGGGAATGTTTAATGAATATTTTGTGTGTATGTGTGTTTGATTAATGAATTTTGCATTGGACTTGGTTGTAATTAACAACTGAAGGACATTTGGGTTGACAACTGGTTTAGACTATTATAAAAAATGTATGGCCAAATACTGTTGTCTATGATATGCTGACATATTTTCAATTGCATACAAGATCTTTTTTCAGTTTTCTGAGTCTTTTGTCTGTTTAAATCATGTCTGGCACACAAAATGGATGAATAAACACATTTTGAAATGTTCTCCATCTTTATCTGCCGATTGACTTTTGAGGCTTAACGCACTTCTGCCTCAGCAAGAAACATAATTATTTTTCCATTCAATTTGTGCAAGATAAGAGTGGTGTGATTTATTTTTGACAGCACAGCAGGGAATAACTAAAGAATGGGACATGAAAAATCTTTTCACCAGTACAGAAAAGTATGGAAATATCTACCTGCAAAAATTGGAATAAAAAGAATAAAAGAGGCACAAGTTAAAAAACTTAATACATCCTTCAATAATCTTGGCATCAGTTGGCTAAAAGTAATTGCAAACATGGCTTGGAAAAGTTCAGTTACTTTAAAGAAAATGTCTAGCAGCATTAGTTTGCAGATTTCACTTGGTTAGATATTGGATCAGTGACTAAAAAGAGTGTCTGTGATAGTTTTAGAAATCTACCTTTTGAATTCATGTTGGTCTCATGTGGTTTTGAAAAACCTTTAATATCAGTTCCAAGAAACATTTTTAAATTTAATTTGACTCTAAAAATGTCATGTTTGAACACATCTTAATAATTTTTAAATATAATACATTTTTAAGTTAGTCCCTGATTAGTTTACCTTCCTCCACCGGTGCCTGTTTAGCTCCCTCATCACTCTGTGTATTTATACTCCCCGTTCTGTTCATCCTGAGTCAGTTATTGAATGTGGTCATGCTGTTTGCTACCTGTTAATCACCAGTAAACTTTAATGTTATTTGTATCCTGCATCCCTCGTCTTCTTTCCATGGTAGGATCATGACCCTCTAAACGAGTATATATTCATAAGACGATGGACTCACCCACACTGCACCTCCTTCTTTGCCCAGAGAACTGACGGTGGCTGGGGTATCTAGCCATGACTCTCCAGAGCGGTGAACTCTCTCTCGTCACTCGAGAGCCCAAGGCACACATCAAGGCAGTTCGAGATCGAAGCACCGAAGCTTTGGCAGGCGGATCAGTCCATCGCAGAGTCAGGAGCGACCATAACATTGACCAAGTCTCCACCCTTGTATCATCAATCTCTTCAGCGGTTCCGTCCGGAGACCTTCTTCGGCCCTCTTCCCACCCTAACATCTTGATAACGTCTCCATCGCTGGTTTCGGCCAGTCCCTTGGATGCGTTGGCACCACTGGTGTCATCAAGCTCCTTGGCTCTGCCACCGCTGCTAGTTCCTTGCGGCTCACCTGCCTCGCCTCAGGCCTCTCTAACACCAGTGCGCCGTGGAGGAAAGTCTCCGACTATGCATCGGGCCTCCAGGCCCATGCCTCCACCTTAGCCCGTCAACCCATCAACTGCACCTTGCCTCACCACTCCTTCGTCTCCACCGTGGCCTGTCTGCCCAGAGACTCTGCTGGGTTCCATCAGGACTCCAGGTCGGCTTTCAGCGGTCGACGCCCAGCTGCTGACATGGACTCCCAGCGACATCTACACCCTGCACCCCTACGTCATCATCAGACTCCTCCCTTCCTCTAGCTTACCCGTCGCCCTCTCTCATCGCATCGTCGCCCCGGTTAGCCAGATCCCCATCACCGCCTCAGTCCCATGAGTCAGCAGCTGGGCTCCAGGCTTCCAGGGCTTCGGATTCGCCCCGGTCCATCAACCTCTCTACTACACTGGTACCTATCTTCACGGTTCCGCCTCCGTTGTCTGGACCCGGGATTCCACCCAACCCATCACTCAGGTCTCCACCCTGGCTCCTCCCACCTTCAGCTCCACCATGGTCCAGCATTCCGCCGACCGTCACCATCCGTCACCAACTCCACGCCCGGCACATTGGGTAAACATTTAACCCAACTGCTGGGTTTGTCCGTTTTCCAACTCAAATTGGGTTGTTTTTGGGTTGATTTTTTTAGAGTGTACTTAATAACATTTTCGTTTCAGTAATTTCATTCTTCTGATGAGACTTTTTTCTTCATTATAACATAAGAACAGTTGTATCACCTCGACATTCTCGAATTTATGCCCTGAAAAAAATTGAAATTAAAAACATGCTCATCATTGAAAAGATGTATTCATGTCCATTAAATATTGACCACTCTATATCCTAATTCAATACTTTACCAAAATGTATTTGTCTCCATACAAATACAAACACAGACTGTTAATTATACCAGACAAAAAGGGTGGTCAATGCCTGCTGGCACAGCACATGTTGATTAGATGGCACACATGCCCTGCTGGCTTACCCTGATTCATATCCGCTGAATTATGTTTTTGCTTTGTGACAGCACTGAATGGAATCAGAGTGTCTTTTACTTCAAAAGATGTAATGACAGCTCAGTGAACTGATCATCCAAATGCCTGAATCTCCTTTGCATATTTGAATATTGAAATGAAGCATCAGAACCACATGTAATAACAGCTCAAAATGGAGGCGGGCCGAGCGTTATTGAGGCAGATGGTGTCGGTTTTTCATATTACAGCTCTCTGGATTTGTCATTCACAGAGGGTGCGGGGAATGTCATCCATCACAAGGATCATTTCATGCCCCAGTCCTTCATCAGAGTAGATTCACATTTAAGGTGGAGTTTTTATGCACTGACATTAAGCTCACATGATGGATGATAGGCCAAACAAAGCCTGAACTTCTGTCTTCAATCATACAGCTGCAGGTAATGACTCAAAATGTCTACACATTCACATTTAATGATACAAATCTTGATGTTTACCACCCAGCCACTTTAATATTGCAAACAATATCCTTTGTCACTGTGTTATACATTACAGATAGACAGGAAGCTTCCCAGAGATCCTTGATTAAATATTTCTTCTGTCAACTGTATCTCATGGCAGCTTTATCATGCACTTAATACTCCGATAATGGAAGACTGATGACTTGTTTTCATATGTTTTTCACTGCTGCGTGGCAAAGAGCAAATCAACCATAACGAACTTGGAGTATGCAGAACATTTAAACAGTTTAAAATTGTTTAAAAATAGTCAAAAATGAAATTCTGCCATTATTTTCTCACGCTCAGGGGTGCGTTTCCCAAAGCGAACTATGGTCGCAAGTTCCGTCGTTACCAATAGAGTTCAATGAGACTTACGACCATAGTTGGCTAACGATGCTTTCGGGAAACGCACCCCAGGACGATTCAAGCCTGTATGACTTTCTTTCCTCCATGGAACACAAACGTAGATGTTTATTCAAATGTTCCAGCTGCTCTTTACCTAATAATAAAAGTAAGCAAGGAGCTGTCAAGCCCCAGAAAATGCCACAAAAAACAAAACAAAACAAAAAAACACACAATTTTGACTGTTTTTGCTAATGTGACGGCTGTGATTTAGCCGTAGGTAATCAGTGTTTTGATATACAGCCATATTGCATGGCTACGAGTGTGATATTGTGTTTATACAACAGTTCGACAGCACAAGAGTGTAAATAAATAAGAAATAACAATGGAGTGTCTTAAAAACCCTCTTTTGTGCAGAACTACTTCCTTCCAACATGGATTCAAATCTCAGGTTGACAGTTTAACAGTTGAGCACAAGCCTGTGTTACAAATTCTACAACGTCACTTTAGGACTAGTAACGAAGGAACGTTGAGTCGCTTCATTGAAGCTTATTGTATTTTATAAAACGGTTAATTAGTGTCCTTGATTCTGATTGACCCGTTTCACCCAACGGTTCTGTGTATCACTACACAACACCCTTAGCAACCACTCTTAGCAACGTAGACTGTATGTTCTTAATTGATATTGTTCATTGAAGCTCACTGTATTATGTAGAAGAGTATTGGGAGAAAGCGATCGAGTGAGAGAGTTTATTACCTGCATTCAGATTTAGCATTTTCCAGGTCAGTCCTATGTTCATAATAAAAAATCTGTTTAAATGTCCAATGTATTATCTTGTCCTTTTAACAGTTAAGGGGTTTTCCCATGACTGACAGCGCTAGCCAAATCATTTGTCAGTTGCGTCTTGTTCTGTGTTCACAACAATTCAGTCTTTTCAATGTATAAGTCTTCGCTACTGACTGACTCACTCATAAAGACAGTCTTTGCAGCCATCTAATGGCGTAATAATGTATCTTCTGTTGCTGTTCATGGTCAGGGACTATTTTTTTCCGGCTTACATGTAGAGTATTATGGTATTATGACAGAGAGATCGACTAAACGAGTGTATTACCTGCATCTGATATAGCATTCATTCTTCAGGTTGATGTCCATAATATTATATCCTTTAAAAAAAAGTCTGTTTGAATGTCCACTGAGGAAAGCGATATCTTTGTCCCACAGTGCTAAAACAACTTCCTTGTTCTAACTCACTCATAAAGAGTCTTTGCTGTCATCTAATGGCGTAATCATTTCACTGATACTATTGATAGACCCTTTCTCAATACCAAATACAGAATATTATTTATATGAAATAATATTTATTGAACAATACTAAAAACAAGCCATTATAAAAGATAAACACAAGCAAACAATAAACACAATCAAATAAATAAATAAATACAAGCAAACATACAAAATAGCACTGTATTACAGGATTTAAGTTAAAGGTGCCCTAGATTCAAAAATTTAATTTACCTTGGCATAGTTGAATAACAAGAGTTCAGTACATGGAAAAGACATAAGTTGAGTGAGCGATAATAACTGACATGATCCATGATATTATGATATTTTTAGTGTTGTTTGTAAATTGTCTTTATAAATGTTTCGTTAGCATGTTGCTAATGTACTGTTAAATGTGGTTAAAGTTACCATCGTTTCTTACTGTATTCACAGAGACAAGACTGTCGTTATTTTCATTTTTAAACACTTGCAGTCTGTATAATTCATAAACACAACTTCATTCTTTATAAATCTCTCCAACAGTGTGTAATGTTAGCTTTAGCCACGGAGCACTATCAAACTCATTCAGAATCAAATGTAAACATCCAAATAAATACTATACTTACATGATTAGACATGTTGCATGACGAACACTTTGTAAAGATCCATTTTGAGGGTTATATTAGCTGTGTGAACTTTTTTTATGTTGTTTAAGGCAAGCGCGAGCTCTTGGGGTGTGGAGCACGAGAATTAAAGGGGCCGCACACCCTGAATCGGCGCATTTATAATGATGCCCCAAAATAGGCAGTTAAAAAAATTAATAAAAAAAAAAACTATGGGGTATTTTGAGCTGAAACTTCACAGACACATTCAGGGGACACCTTAGACTTATATTACATCTTTTAAAAACATGTTCTTCGGCACCTTTAAATAACAAACATAGCCTAAATATAAAGTTATGAAATTTAATTTTCCCCTTAAGACCAAAGATTTCCTGTTTGATATACCCAAATGAATTATATTTTTAACCACTATCTACATAAGATAGTATATATATATATAAACTTATGTCAGATGTGATTAAAGGAACAATATGTAAATTTTCACCACTAGAGGTCGCTTATTCAAAACCAAGGCATAGTTTGATGATGCCTTGATTTTGCAGAATCATGGGAGGTGTTTCCGTTGTCTACAGCCAGTGGAGAAGAATCGGGATGGGACTCGGGCAGAAATCATATTCATGGATGAGATTATTAACGGTACTATATTATGAAGCAGAGCAGGAGCGATTGCTAATGAGAGACGAGCGCGACACATGTTTCGAGAGTAGGGAAACTTTTATTATGCCGCAGTCATCGCTTCCGCTTCTTCCGGTCAAGTGTATGTGTAAAGCAGCGCTGTTTATCATATTAGATACATTTGTGTGTTGAAAGTTGTTATAATGCTACTCTGTGCGTTCCTTTGGCAGCTACTATGAGACACTTAATGCACACTGCAGTAAGATTGATATTAGACATGGTAAAACATGGTAGGCTACTCGCTGTAAATCAAGAAAATGAGATTTAAACAATAAGATTTACTGTGTTGAGCTATGATTAATTTTCTGTCGATGAATGTATCCAAACAGTTGCTCACCTGTCTAATAAAACACATTATATATTAGAGCATCTTTGGTGTTTCCATGGTTTCTACAAAATAAAACCGGAAACCGAGGGTAACGCTGGTATGATGTCAACGGTTAAAATTGCTTATTTCTCTGGATTTAAACATTCTTGGAAACATTTGGGATAATGTAAGTACACAAGTACGTAAGTACATACATATTGTGCCTTTAATAGATTTGATAGCGCTTATAAATAAATTTTATATATATAATCACCTTGGAATTTTAAGGTTCTACATGACATCTTTGTCTAAAATTGAGTTATTCACATATTCTGTTACAGCTTATTTACATTATGTGATGTTTTTTATGTATTTATGTATTTTTTTTATTATTTAGAAAACAAAAAGGTTCTAAAAAAGTCATATGGAATGCAAAAACTGTGAAGCTCAATATTTCAAAACTGCTCAGAATGCAGATAGAACCAATTCCAAGGTGGTGATATACTGCATAATATTAGTTTATTTCTGGTGACAGAAAGTGCTTGAGTCCCAGACCCAACTTCGACCTCCTGGTTCTACATTTATTTATCATCCTTCAATCTGAGAGCCATTGCTTTGACGTCAAAAGTATCTGTGGGACTCTTGCCATCCGAGTCCATCTGAATCAGATGCACAGAAGCCATCAGGCAGACCTCTGTGATGGTCTTTGTTTGGTTTTTACACTGAGAACCACTTATCTCAGAGGTAATTATGATGGGTTTTAGGAGATACAGACAGTTACAATACATGAAATAGTGGAAATCAGTGGCAGAGTAAATTGCTCTCTGTGGGCAAATGCAGCAGTCCGCATTAAATTCAGTCTGGCACTACTCTCACTGAAACTTGATGAGTCCAATTTGGAGTCCAAATGGACACTACAAGCTGGGCCAGCCACAATAAATAATCTAAAAAATAAAATCGATAGGCAGCGTAGAGACCTTTCTGACAAGATTCACTAAAAGGATTTTCTAAAAAGTCGCTATCCGTGCCTTACTCAAAAAATGCCATGGTTTTCATATTCACTGTAGTTTACATACATAAATTATTATATTATATTATGCACAGAAAATTTAAGTTTTACTATAAATGAAAATATGTAATGATATAATGATGAATAAAATATACAAGTATATACATTAAACTTGGATACTGTTAAGAAATAACCATAGAAACTATAATCTAAAATCACTACAGACATTTGGGTAATTAAATTATGACTACAGATTACATTAGTTATCTCTGTGTGTTTAAAAACAACTAATTAATGCCTCATAGAATCATTTGATGAAAATTTGATGAAATCTGTTATTTTCTGGTGTCATTTGTATTTTGATTATTTTAAGCTATTAAAAGGTGCTATAAGTGACTGGAATACTAACCATTGCCTATATGTTTGAGTTTGCTGACACTGGGTTGGCTGACATATTTTGGTGGGCGGGGTTTTAGAGAGGGGGCGTGTACTTGAAGGGGTGAGTGGTGACAATACTGACTTTTTTCTCAGAATTGTGATATGAACTTACAATATAAACTTGCAATTCTGAGGAAAAAAGTCAGAATTGAGAGAATTTTTTCTTCTTTTTTTTTATTCCGTGGCGGAAACAAGCTTCCACAAAAATAGCACAAATGAAACAGCCTTAAATAAAGAAAATACTTATAATATTTATTATCTTTATATCTCACAATCTTCTTGAACATTCTTTCTCCTATGTTTCAACAGAAAGCGTGGTTCAGCAATCTATGCTTTCTAACAGTTAAAGTGCTCTTGACAGTAAAAGTATGGTGACTGCCAGCACTGGTGAGCAATTCACACAGCTAACCACCTCAAGTGTTTGAGTGAACACAGACCACATACCTGGGATTTGTGTGAGAGGCAGGTAATGAAATCCAGGTCCTTGAAATGGAAAACAACAGCTTAGGTGAAATCTGTTGTTATGTCTCTTGAAGAGCTGGTTTGGAGACAAGCACCCATTAATGGCTGTAGTATCCCAGCTAGCATTGGTGGTGGTGTTCTATGAGATCATTTATATATAGCTGCAGTAGATCTGGGGCATCATGGGAACCCAGGGTAAGTGTCTCAATGCAGTTTTTCCTCCATGTTAAACCCTTGACCAAACAGCATTAGGTCTGGCTCATATCACAGCTTTTGGCTATCTCCAAGTAGCATTGGAGCATTTGTTGCATTTTATTTATACCATCCACAGCCATTCTTTTTGGTAACACTTTAGTTTAGGGTCCAATTCTCACTATTAACTAGTTGCTTATTAGCATGCACTATTACTAGGATATTGGCTGTTCATTAGCATATTAATGCCTCATTCTGCATGACCATATTCTCCAGTACATCTCCTAATCCGACCCAATACCTAAACTTAACCACTACCTTACTATTAATAAGCAGTAATCAGAGGTGTAAAGAGTACACTTGAGTAAAAGTACAGATACCTTGCATCCAAAATGACTACACTACAAGTTACAACTAACCAATTCCAATACGACTTGAGTAAAAGTCTTAAAGTGTCTGATTTTAACAGTACTTAAGTATTTTACTCATGCTGAATGTAGGCTCAGAGATGCACTAGTCCTGAGAGACTGCCAGTGAAAATAAGAAACAATTGATTTGTAAGATGAGAAATCAAGTTTATTTTCTAAAATCAAAATAAAACTGAACACCTCAAAATTGCAATAAATCAAGGTCAACACAACAACCTTTTAAATGTCTACAAACTCTCAAGTCTCAGTTGAGCTCAAGTGGCCATAAGTAAACCAATATCTGTCAAAACGGTCTTGTCAGTATAGCGGATAAATAAAACAGTTAAGTAAAATTAAATAGTCAAAGTCTACTCTATGTGCTGGTTTGAGCCTCATCACCAGCTGCAGTCAATTCCTCATATTATTGAATATTAATGAACACTTTAGTTTAGGGTCTAATTCTCACTATTAACTATGCATATTACTAAGATATTGGCTGTTTATTAGCATATTAATGCCTCATTCTGCATGACCGTATTCTCCAGTACATCCCTTAATCCTACCCAATATCTAAACTTAACCACTACCTTACTAACTATTAATAAGCAGTAATTCAGGGTTTATTGAGGCAAAAGTCATAGTTAATAGTGAGAATTGGACCCTAAACTAAAGTGTGACCTTCTTTTGTTCCATAGGTCAAGACTGATTTAAAATAAGACAAAATGCGACCCAATTTACAAAGAAACAGCAAATGTTATATATATATATATATATATATATATATATATATATATATATATATATTTCTTTCTGCACACTCAATATTCTAAATAGAACTCTAGGGTTCTTGACTCCATTTTTAAAGAACACTTTATGCCAAAAAGATTCTATATGAGGACAAATGTCTTAAATGATTGCATAATATTTTCGTGTTTATTGGGTTATTTAATTTTTTTTTCTAGTGATGAAGTATGTTTAATTAAAAAAAAAAAAAATTAAAACAAAATTAATTAAAACTAAATCCATAAAATTATCCTATCATGGGAAGATTGGGAACCACTAAAAGGTTCTATATAAGAAGTGTCTGACAGAACCGTTTAAGGTTCTATATAGAACCTTTTCTTCTAAGAGTGAGTTTTAAAAAAGCAAATTTATAAAAAATAAACAGTATGTCTCATACAGAATGTAGCATTCAACACTACACTGTCAAAGATATTTGGAACAACATCTCAAGGACTCTGGAACACACACACACACGGTGAATATGATCTATTATTTTTCATCCAGACCCAGTGATTCTGTCTGTTCTGGCAAGGTCATATTTTTCAACATCTCATGACCATTTTATTCTGTAACATAGAAATAAAACATGCATACAGATCCCACAGAAATGAATGGGAATAATTTATGCGACGAAAACATAATTGTAAATGACTGCACATGACCAAAACCATTTAGTAGTAAACTCTCAGTCATATGCAACTCATAATCAGGGTCACTGAGAATGATGCAGCCAATCAAACATGCAGGGTCACATGAGTGCAAATACACACATCATAAATGACTTGATCTATGGATCCTAGATCCTGCATTCAGCGGCCTCTGGATACAAACGATCAATGAGACTTAATTGAATGAAAATAAATGGAGATGCAGTAAACTGATTTACTGCCTGAATAAATTCATGTCACGTTCAGCATGGCATATGTATTATGTAGATTTTTTTAAAGCACCATTATAAGATTTACTCATTTTGTATCTTCTATAATACCAAAAAAAAGTTTGATGAATCAAGTCATGTGAAAATCAGATGGAAAAGACTTATTTCCTGCTACAAACCGCTCTTTCAACTCACTTTCTTTTGCTCATTGGATCCCTCATTTCCCCGCTCTTTGCTTCCGGCAGGAAAATAAGCACAACAATTTATCCACCTCCACCTCTCCTTCTGCCAGCTGAACGGCTGTCAGCTGCCCAGTGAGAAGCCAATGATGTGCGATCTTGAGGTCTGAACTCACACGCAGGAGTCTGATGCCCATGCTGTACAAATATCTGAGACATTCTTTTCTGACTCACACTGTCATATTTTAGTTTTGAAGATTGTTGAAATAATGGGGCTGGAGCTTTCGAGCTTTGAAAAATTATCCAAAACTGGTGAGTCTTCTGAAGCCATATGGTATCAATGTAGGATTCATAAACAAAACATTCTTTTGATTCAAATCTTTTCAATGAATAAATTAATTTGGTAAAACTGAACTCACTGATCCACTTGCAGCCATTAACAGCTCATGGGAGGATAAGACTATCAGTGAACGATGACTTATAATTACCACACGACACGAGTCATACCGTCGAGAAAAGGAAGTACACTTACAGTAATTGTATTGAATTTCAAATCTTAAAAGTGTATTTAAAAAAACTGTGCTTGCAGATAATATAATAATTGAATTAAGAGGTACGTTCATGACTTTCTTGACGCACTTTTTAAAAAGTGCACTTTGTAATAATGTAAAATTAAAAGTTTAACTTTAAAGTACATGTTAAATCATGTTTTAATCATCTTTTGTCATGCTTTAAAGAAGTATACACTTATTTTGATGTGATGACTAACAGACTAAAGCACGTGTAGTACTTGGTTATAATTTTAACTGTAGTGTGTTATATTACTATGTTGATATTACATTTAAAGGTGCCCTAGAATCAAAAATTGAATTTACCTCGGCATAGTTGAATAACAAGATTTCAGTACATGGAAAAGACATACGTTGAGTTTCAAACTTGCTTCCTCCTTCTTATATAAATCTCATTTGTTTAAAAGACCTCCGGAAAACAGGCGAATCTCAACATAACACCAACTGTTACGTAACAGTTGGGATCATTATTATGTACGCCCCCAATATTTGCATATGCCAGCTCATGTTCAAGGCATTAGACAAGGGCAGCCAGTATTAACGTCTGGATCTGTGCACAGCTGAATCATCAGACTAGGTAAGCAAGCAAGAACAATAGCGAAAAATGGCAGATGGAGCAATAATAACTGACATGATCCATGATATTTTTAGTGATATTTGTGAATTGTCTTTCTAAATGTTTTGTTAGCATGTTGCTAATGTACTGTTAAATGTGGTTAAAGTTACCATCGTTTATTACTGTATTCACGGAGACAAGAGCCGTCGCTATTTTCATTATTAAACACTTGCAGTCTGTATAATTCATAAATACAACTTCATTCTTTGTAAATCTCTCCAACAGTGTAGCATTAGCCTGTTAGCAACGGAGCACAGCCTCAAACTCATTCAGAATCAAATGTAAACATCCAAATAAATACTATACTCACATGAATCGACGCATGCATGCAGCTTGATTGACGAACATCTTGTAAAGATCCATCTGAGGGTTATATTAGCTGTGTGAACTTTGTTTATGCACTGTATAACTGCACTTATAGTCGAGAGCTCAGGGGGCAGGGAGTGAGAGCATTAAAAGGGGCCGCGCACTGAATCGGTGCATAGTTAATGATGCCCCAAAATAGGCAGTTAAAAAAATGAATTAAAAAAAAATCTATGGGGTATTTTGAGCTGAAACTTCACAGACACATTCAGGGGACACCTTAGACTTATATTACATCTTTTGAAAAGACATTCTACAGCACCTTTAAAGTTGTAAATGTACTAAATTACAACTTCATCATTACAAATAAAATTACAAATATATTTAAATATGTTTGTTTGTTTGTAGTTTAAAGTCATGCCAGCTACCTGGCTATACTCATGGCGTGAAAATGTGAAAATAAATTAAAAATAAGGTTGTTAAAGTTTATCTTTGATAAAACAAAATATGGTCTTACTTCATTAAAAATTGTTTCATAAGAGAAAACTGACGAGTAAAGAGTCCTAATGGAGTTCAAACCATCACAGTCCATTAAAATATGCTTCAGCGATGATAAAGAACCCATGGACCCATCTGCCCTGGATCTGTGATTGTCGGTGTTGCCACACTGACCCTTATTTGGAAGTTTAGTTTGTTTCTGTGTTACACTGTTCCTGTGTTCTGTCTTACTGTGTTTAGTTCCTGTTTCCTTTGATTTCATTGCCTGCCTTGTTAGTTTCTATAGTCATTCTCATTTGTTACCATAGTCCTAATATCCTTCACCTGTCCCTGGTTAGCCCTTGTGTTCCCTTTGTTGAATGTTGTTCTTACAGTATACATGTCTCTACACCTCTTTGTAAGCTGTTGTGCTCCTGGTTTTCACTGTTTGGAATATGTCTGATTTACTGCCTGAATAAATTCATTTCATGTTTACCATGGCATATTCATTTTGTAGATTTTTTAAAGCACCATTATAGAAATTTACTAATTTTGTATCATCTATAATACCAAAAAAAAGAAAAGGTTTGATTAATCAAGTCCTGCGAAAATCTGCTGGAAAAGACTTCCTGCTACAAACCGCTCTCTTAGTTCACTTTTCTTTTTTTTTTTTTGCTTATGGGTGGATTTTGACCTTTACATGCTAGACATACATCACAGAAATGAAAAACATATTTTTAGTTTAACATAAATACTTGCATTATATTCTGCATTACATTTTAACCATATTTAAAAGACAATAGGAGTAATTGTAAAAAAATACATGTAATTATGTCTTAAATCAGTCAAAATACACTCTTAAAGGGATAGTTCACCCAAACATTGAAAATTATCCCATAATTTACTCACCCTCAAGCCATCCTAGCTGTATATGACTTTCTTCTTTTAGACAAACACAATCGGAGATATATTTAAAAAATATCCTGGCTCTTCCAAGCTTTATAATGATAGTGAATGGGGGTTGAGATTTTGAAGCCCCAAAAAATGCATCCATCCATCATAAAAATAATCCATATGATTCCAGGGGGTTAATAAAGGCCTTCTGAAGTGAAGCAATGGGGTTTTGTAGGAAAAATATCTATATTTAAAACTTTATTAACTATAATAACTCTAAACCCGATTCCAAAACAGTTGGGACACTGTACAAATTGTGAATAAAAACAGAATGCAATGATGTGGAAGTTTCAAATTTCAATACTTTATTCAGAATACAACATAGATGACATATCAAATGTTTAAACTGAGAAAATGTATCATTTTAAGGGAAAAATAAGTTGATTTTAAATTTCATGGCATCAACACATCTCAAAAAAATTGGAACAAAGCCATGTTTACCACTGTGTGGCATCCCCTCTTCTTTTTATAACAGTCTGCAAACAGGAAACAAGTTGCTCAAGTTTAGGAATAGGAATGTTGTCCCATTCTTGTCTAATACAGGCTTCTAGTTGCTCAACTGTCTTAGGTCTTCTTTGTCGCATCTTCCTCTTTATGATGAGCCAAATGTTTTCTATGGGTGAAAGATCTGGACTGCAGGCTGGCCATTTCAGTACCCGGATCCTTCTTCTAGGCAGCCATGATGTTGTAATTGATACAGTATGTGGTCTGGCATTGTCATGTTGGAAAATGCAAGGTCTTCCCTGAAAGAGACGACGTCTGGATGGGAGCATATATTGTTCTAGAACTTGGATATACCTTTCAGCATTGATGGTACCTTTCCAGATGTGTAAGCTGCCCATGCCACACGCACTCATGCAACCCCATACCATCAGAGATGCAGGCTTCTGAACTGAGCGCTGATAACAACTTGGGTTGTCCTTGTCCTCTTTAGTCCGGATGACATGGCGTCCCAGTTTTCCAAAAAGAACTTCAAATTTTGATTCGTCTGACCACAGAACAGTTTTCCACTTTGCCACAGTCCATTTTAAATGAGCCTTGGCCCAGAGAAAACGCCTGCGCTTCTGGATCATGTTTAGATACGGCTTCTTTTTTGACCTATAGTGTTTTAGCCGGCAACGGTGAATGGCACGGTGGATTGTGTTCACGACAATGTTTCCTGGAAGTATTCCTGAGCCCATGTTGTGATTTCCATTACAGTAGCATTCCTGTATGTGATGCAGTGCCGTCAAAGGGCCCGAAGATCACGGGCATCCAGTATGGTTTTCCGGCCTTGACCCTTACGCACAGAGATTGTTCCAGATTCTCTGAATCTTTGGATGATATTATGCACTATAGATGATGATAACTTCAAACTCTTTGCAGTTTTTCTCTGAGAAACTCCTTTCTGATATTGCTCCACTATTTTTCACCGCAGCATTGGGGGAATTGGTGATCCTCTGCCCATCTTGACTTCTGAGAGACACTGCCACTCTGAGAGGCTCTTTTTATACCCAATCATGTTGCCAATTGACCTAATAAGTTGCAAATTGGTCCTCCAGCTGTTCCTTATATGTACATTTAACTTTTCCGGCCTCTTATTGCTACCTGTCCCAACTTTTTTGGAATGTGTAACTCTCATGAAATCCAAAATGAGCCAATATTTGGCATGACATTTCAAAATGTCTCACTTTCAACATTTGATATGTTATCTATATTCTATTGTGAATAAAATATAAGTTTATGAGATTTGTAAATTATTGCATTCCTTTTTTATTCACAATTTGTACAGTGTCCCAACTTTTTTGGAATCGGGTTTGTAGCTTCTAGCAGACGACCATACACATCGATTTGCGGCGGAAGAGTAACCCCTGACCCGACACATGACGCAATGACAAACATGGAGCATAGAGGATAGAGCAAAACAAAACACCGGTCATGAAATCGGTCTAAAATTATAATTTTTAAAGAGAAATGTTGATGATTTAGATATAAGAGAAGAGGAGCTTGAGTTTGTTGCACAGCCTTATTTGTTTAAACCATGAGAGGCGTCTAAGCTTACAATACTCCCACATCCTGCGTCATACATCATGTCACGGGTTACTCTAATGCCGCAAGTCGGCTTGCGCAGTATATTATTATAGTTTATAAAGTTTTAAATATGTTTATCTTTCTTACAAAAAACCCATCGCTTTGCTTCAGAAGGCCTTTATTAACCCCCTGGAGCCGTATGGATTACTTTTATGATGGATGGATGCATTTTTTTGGCCGTCAAAATATCGCTATCATTATAAAGCTTGGAAGAGCTGGGATATATTTAAATATATCTCAGATTGTGTTCGTCTGAAAGAAGATAGTCGCATACACCTAGGATAGCTTGAAGGTGAGTAAATCATGGGATAATTTTCGGTTTTGGGTGAACTAACCCTTTAAAAGTAACATTGCATTTCATATAAATTTAGACTATAATGCATATTCATGTAATTATAAGTAACATTCACTTAAGTGTCTGAAAACATTACATTCAGTTCACACTTAAGTATAGGCTATTATTTTCTTTTTAAAAGTATGCTAAAGGATCAATTATGAAGCTTTGACATATTTTGTCTAAGCTTGAACGCTTCTGTCCCCATTCACTGCATGGAAAAAGCGACCAGACAGACAAAACACAGAACAGGGCAGAATTTCATTCTTTTTTCTGTCTCTAGATGAAATTACATGAATCCAATAGGGAGAAGAATACTATAGTCCCGTCAAGGATATGTTTTTTTTTTTTTTTTTTTCATAAATATCCCAAAGATCCCTTCAAATCCAGCCAGTGCAGTTCGCTCAAAATCTCTCTGTCTCTGCTGATAGTTTTGACAGTTCATACATAACAGGCCACAAGAGAGCTCTGTGTAAACTTTCAACCAGCCTTTCAAAATTGACGTTGATGCATAGAAACACACTCTCTCTCTCTTTTTTTATGAAATGAAGTGATTTCAGGTTCATATTCTGCTTTATTTATTTTTTTGCCAGCTAGGTGAGTTCTCCACAATATTAGATTTTGCCACATTTGCTTTTGTACCCACTCAAGGCCATTAATTCAGAAAGCTTGCTGTCAATCTTGCCATCACAAAATCAGATCAGAATGAGTTTGAACACTGAAATTACTTCAGTAAGCTTAATGGAGCATACTAATTCTAATCGCTGTGGAATGATATTTTAGTACATAGGCTACTGTAAAATCATAAATATGTATTACTTTCTTTCTCATAATACCCTTGTAAACAAGGTAGCCTACACTTTATTTAAAAAGAGTAATTATTACAGAAATATATTGTAAAAGAATAGACTTGAGTGCGAACTAAATGTAATGTTTTGGACACTTATTTGAATGTTATTTAAAATTATAATTGCATTAACTAACAATGATACATTTGTTACAGAATTTATTAATCGTTGTCAACATTGGTTAATAAAACTTTCATGTTAGCTCGGGTCCATTAAGTAGTAGCCTATATAAGACACAACTGTATAAGTAAATGTTCAAATTAACATTAACTACTTTTCTGCCCAAGTCCTGGGTTGAGCCTTTTCTGTGCATGTCTTCGGTTTAAATACAGGTTTGTGTATGTTTTATTTAAAATAAAACATCGTTATTGTGCTGTATATTGTTTAATTTTATGCAAAGCTACATACAGAAGTCACCTAAACGAGTGTCACGTCTGTCTTTCGTGTGATGGAAACGCCTGATGCCTTGCATAAAATTGTATGATTTTATTCAAAAAGATTCAGAATATAAATACTTAGGATGTTAAAATATGTTCTCAGAATTGTACACCGATTATTCATGGACAGGTTATGGAGTCAGTCACAGCATTTTTTGGCTACGAGTGAAACACAGGCGGCGGTCTGAAGTTATCAGTTCCCCCGCCGAACGCGAGCGAGCTCCGGCACGAGATCCAACGCCGTTACGGTGGAAACAGGACAACAGAGACTGGTCGATTACACTTGAATTACTTCTAAATGTTTAATTTTTACTTTTAATATTTGTTAAATGAGCCTAAATGTTGGCCATATGTTTTGAAAACTATATAAAATATGCTATACTATAAAATATGATTGAAAATAAAGGAATTATCTTGCAAAGTAGTGGTTGTGTGGAGTACTATTTAAAAAAAAGTTTAGATGATTTAACTCAATCTGTAAACATTAATTCATGTATGAAGTAAAAAAAAAAAAAAAAAAAAAAGCTAGTATTATAGTAAAAATGAATAAACCCATTATATGCTGAGTTAAAGGTGCAGTATGTAATAATTTTGTCCACTAGAGGTCGCTAGAAGCCTATTCAAAACAAAGGCGTAGCTTGATGACGCCATGTTTGAGCGCGGAATCTTGGGACATGTGGTCTTCACCGCAACGGACGGTGCAAAAGAATAGGGATAGGACTCAGGAAGAAATCATGTTCATGGATGTGATTATTAGCGTTACTGTAGTATGAAGCAGAGCAGGAGTGAGTGTTGTGGAGCTGAACGAGGAGCTGGAGCGATTGCGCAACACACACCTCACGAGCAGCGGGACTTTTATTATGACACAGTCGCTGGCACCGCTTCCTCTTTTCCGGTCATGAGTATGAGGTAACGCAGCTCTGTTTATCATATTAGATACATTTGAGAGTGTTGAAAATGATGTTATAACGTTACTCTGTTCGTTCGCTCGGCGGCTGCTGTGAGACACTGTTACACACTGCAGTAAGATAGATCGATTTTACAGTATCATATTAAATGCTGGATGGCTTGTGTTGATAAATGGCATGCAATTAATTTTAAAACATATTGTATGATGGAGAAAATTATGTATTACTGTTAATAAAAATAAAGCTGGATCTGATTATGCTATGTTAGCTACTTGATAAAATAGTGTTTTTCTCTGAGGCATGGTAAAGCATGGTACTCGCAAAAAATCAAGAAAATTAGATTTGAACTATAAGACTAAACGTGTTGAGCTATATAATGATAATTAGTTTTCTGTCTATAAATATATCAAAACAGTTGTTTTTACACGTCTATTAAAACGTGTAATATTTTAAAGCGTCTTTGGCGTTTCCATGGTTTCTACAAAATAAAAACGGAAACCGAGGGTAACGCGGGTATGACGCAATTGACAGGCGACTCCTCACACGTCCCGGAGCCTTGGTTAAAATTGCAATTTTCTCACGATTTACAAATAGTTGTAAACATCTGGGATATTGTAAGTACTCAAGTGAACAAAATATATAACACTGACCTAGTGGTTTTTGGATATTTTACTGCAAAAATATTACATATTGCACCTTTGAATTAAACAAACCAATTTGCTGGGTAAAATTAACCCAACATGTGTTCTGTCCTCCATTTACCCTGGCATTTGGTTGAAAACAACCCAAATTGTGTTTTTTTAGAGTGTAAGATTAATAAATGCATTAGAAGTATTTTTTCATTGTTAGTTCATATTAACTAATGTAGTTAGCTAATGTTAACAAGTTGAACCCTATTGTTAAGTGTTTCCAATGTACTTTAAAGACAGTAAAACCTTTAATTTTTAACCTAAGTGTACTTAAGTGTGTTAAGAATGTACTTTCTTTAAATGCACATTCAATCAAATTAAGCACACTTCTTTTTCAAAAGGGTATTTTTATCACATGACCTGATTAGACCCAATATGCAGATACAACCCAAAATATTTGCAAAACACGTAAGAGCAAGAATACAATAAACAACACCTCAGTATTCATTCCACAGCCTGCACCCCAATCAATAGCAGCAGTTATGGCTTCAGCTATAATATGTTGTCTTGTACCCAATATTGATCCAGCGCTGCTTCATAACCCATGCAGTGTTGCCGTCTGCTGGCACAAACTCTTATCTCAGACGTAACCTTATGCTCTTTACCAAATGATGGAAATGAATGCAAATGTTGATATTTTTGCATTTTGTGCAACTTCGCACAAATTCCCAAAAAATTATGTATCACACTGGCTCTCTGCAACTCCAAACTCATAAGTTGTCCTCAGTTACACTTTGCTTTGTGGGCAATCTTACAAACAATGACACTGCACTCAATAATTTTATACAAATGCAGATAGAGCTTAATACACAAACCTTAATCAATAGGCAAAAATATGAGCTCCTAACAGCACCAAAAACCATATAGCAAATAAACAACAGTGATGGCAGCAACAACAGAATAATAACAAATGCAGCAAACAGCAAAAGAATAAGCCTATATAACACCAACTGCATTAATTAGTCATGCAGCAATGCATGCTGGGAGCTCACAAATCAGCAACATTATTCAATACGAACTTGCTTGTTCAGGCAACTGTAGGAGCTGTGAAATATTGTTGGTCCAACATGTGATTCAGAGTATATGTGATTTAAAAAGCCCCGAAAGCTCGATAAACCACACAGATTACTGGAGATTAGTTCATTTAGAGTAGAAGTGCATATGCAGATGAGTGTCCGGTGTGTTTACCTCACAACAACCTGAATGAGTCAATGCGCTGTGAACACTTGCTTGGCGTAATACAGCCAAAAATGTAGCAGTTGATGTTAATAGAAATAATATTTAATAGAATGCATAATAGAATGCACTTAAATGCACTCAGTTAATTCAGCATTTTTGAAAATACTGTGTATACCCTTGTGAAAAAGAAGTCCTACACTTTAACATACTTAAAAAAAAAAAAAAAGTGCATTAAAGGGGGACCTATAATGCCCCTTTCACAAGATGTAATATAAGTCTCTGGTGTCTGTGAAGTTTCAGCTCAAAATCCCCCACAGATCATTTATTATAGCTTGTCAAATTTGCCCCTATTTGGGTGTGAGCAAAAACACGCTGTTTTTGTGTGTGTCCCTTTAAATGCAAATGAGCTGCTGCTCCCGCCCCCTTTCTAGAAGAGGGCGGAGCTTTGACAGCTCAACAACAACAAAGCTGGAGAATCTCACGCAGCCAAAATGAGGATTGTCAGTAACGGTGTTCAGCCTTACATTGTTCAAACCGGAGTCGACACTGATGGAGAGACTCAGGAAGAAGTTACAACTTTTAGAATGAAACTGGACGTTTCTGAATGGTTAGTGGATAAATTTATGTAGTTGCTGTGGAGTTGATTCAACTCATCCACTAGCATGTGCCGTCATGTTCATCTTTTGTGCAAATCCAGCGTTGAATTGACCCTCGTTTGTGAAGCAGTCCAGCGTTAAATGACGGCATGTCAACAACACTCTACTACAACAACTCTTCCTCTTCTCTACAGCAGCCCAACATGGCCACGCCCCCTTTGTTGTGTGTTCTCGGGGGGCGGGGTTTATGTAAATTTTATGGGAAGAAGCTGGTTGTAGTCCTTACCGGTCATTTGTTGTAGTCCTTAAACAGAGAATTCTTTAAAATAAAATATCTCCCTTTGCATTTGAACTTTGAACGTCGTAACTTTGCAGATGTTGTTTATGCTCAAACAGCAACATTACACACTAACTGAAGTTAAAAAAGTGAAATCATAATAAACCACCCCTTTAAATGCAATTAGTTATTTTTGACCCACTTAAATAGGACTTAATTACACCTTTATATGTAATTTAAAAAGTGTTCTGCAGAATGTACTAACAAGCATTTATGGTAAACTAAAATATACTTTAATGTCATTTTGAAACTTTTATGTCGTGTATTACACATATTTGTAATTATATTACATTTAAAATATATTAACTTTAAATTCTAATCAAGTACTTGCTTTAGTATGTTAATCAACACATCAGTAATGTACTTTAAAGCATGACAAAATATTTTAAAGTACAATTTTTAATTTGACATTATTATTTTAATAGTGTACATCATGAAAGTGGACTCTCGTTAAGTACACTTAAGCAGCCTTTTATTTAATTAATAATACATTATCTGCACGTACACATTTTATATATATAATAAGTACAGTTAATCACACTTCTTTTCCACATCATCATCTCATGACTACAACATTTAGGTTATAGCTAATCACTATCTTTATACAGGCCTGTGGGTCTGCTGGCATAGAGCTCAGTCTAATTTGCAAGGAAATTAATCATATGTGACAAAGCATAGGATTTAGCTTCTCACCCATGCAGCTGAAGATAAATTATTCATAATGGCAAGCATTTGAAGTGAGTATAATTCATGTAAGCAGCTGTGAGTACAATTTATTATGTTTGCATAGGAGAGTAACAGATTTAATGCATAACTGTGTCCATAGTTTCTCCACTTAAACTTTTTTCATTGCAACTGAGCTCTTTTGTCCTCTGCTGTGACACAAAACCAATAAACCCTTGTCTCTAATTGTATTTATGGGCTTGTAATAGCGACTTGAATTAAAGGGAGGGTCATTTTGTAAGCAGGTTGACAGCATGAATGGCCCATCTCACTGAATAGCTGCTATCTCTCAATCATCTCCTAATGAAACTCTGAAAGAGCACAACAGAAACGCAAAATTATACTCAAGATCTATTCAAACAGTTCATAAATAATACATTTAGATAATGTATTTAGATTGTCTTCACAGATGTGGATGATGGAGGATTTTATTCAAAAAGAATGACTTTTAAATCTTAAAATAACAGATAATGTTATTCCCTGAACTGATTCAAATCAGAAAGAGCAGATAAGTAAGGAAGGAATGACATTAAAAAGTCACTGACCCCATCTGCTGGTTAAATGGTGATAGTACCTCAGTCAACATCTAACATCAATTAATAGGCCTATAGGCTATCAGGGTTGCCAGGTCAGTTTGGTGAGGAAGAACTTGACCCAGAGCCCTGACCTCAACCCCACTGACCACCTTTGGGATTGAACTGGAATGGAGATTGTGAGCCAGGCCTTCTCATCCATCGTCAGTACCTGACTTCACAAATGCTCTACTGGATGAATAAAAGGTTTGAGTGGGAGAGCGAGCGGAAGAAAGAGAGTAGCCTTTGGCTTTATCAATCATATGGCGAAGTGAAATGGAACTATAATGCGGTCAAGATCTGCCTGGAACTACTTCAGCTGTGCATTTCACATTTGTCAACCAATCAGATTCAAGCATTCAACAGCCCTGTAGTATAAAGCCTAATAATAATAAATCTGTCTTTGTGTTAACCAGTCAGTAAACTTGAAATTGACTATATGCAGGGAACATTCTTAAAAACGTACGCAATAATATAAGCTGGAAAACTTCCAGTGAAATGTTGGTGTGTCGGTATCTTCAATGTCCTGGTGTAATACTTAGTTTAGAATCACAATATAGTCACTTAAATAGTCAGGCCTAAGGTTAATTTAGTTATTCGATCGTAAGGCGACATAAAAAAGACGCAGCTGGTGTCCCATAGTGTTCCTCCTCAGCAAAACTCAATTCAACCATCAGTTTTCATACTTTTGTGTGAAAAAAAAAATGCATAAACACACTGTAAATTAAAGATTTACTGTGCACTTTAATTAGATTCAAAAAATAAAAATTTAAGTAAAAAATAATTTAAAAAATTGAAAAAAAAAGTGCTGAAATCATTGATCTTGCGTCAGCTTAAGTGATTATAAAGGGAGAGAGCGGTGCTCGCTTTCTGTGTAATTCATTCACAAGAAAAGTTATTGTTTTTCATGAGATTTTGTGAGTACTTCATACTTCACCTTGACAAAATGTATTTTTAAACCTAGTAATTTTATAATGTTTAATATTTATTCAAAAGCGAAACTGAGTGAAAAAAATATTACAGGAAATTGCTAATATATGCGCAAATAAATGGTCCTCTGCCGCCATCTGCTGGTTATATTGGTAATTAATGTCTTTTTTATTTTTAAAGGTGCCCAAGAATGCTTTTTCACAAGATGTAATAGAAGTCTAAGGTGTCTCCTGAATGTGTCTGTGAAGTTTCAGCTCAAAATACCCCATAGATTTTTTTTTATTAATTTTTTTAACTGCCTATTTTGGGGCATCATTAACTATACACTGATTTTGGCAGCGCGCTGCCCCTTTAATTCGCCTGCTCCCTGCCACACGAGCTCTCAACTATATTACAGTGCATTTACAAAGTTCACACAGCTAATATAACCCTCAAATGGATCTTTACAAGATGTTCGTCATGCATGCTGTATGCATGCTTCGAATTATGTGAGTAAAGTATTTATTTTGATGTTTACGTTTGATTCTGTATGAGTTTGAGGCTATGCTCCGTGGCTAAAGCTAACATTACACACTGTTGGAGAGATTTATAAAGAATGAAGTTGTGTTTATGCATTATACAGACTGCAATGTGTTTAAAAATGAAAGTAACGACGGCTCTTGTCTCCGTGAATACAGTAAGAAACGATGGTAACTTTAACCACATTAACAGTACATTAGCAACAAATGCTAATGAAACATTTAGAAAGAAAATTTACAAATATCACTAAAAATATCATGATATCATGGATCATGTCAGTTATTATTGCTCCATCTGCCATTTTTCGCTATTGTTCTTGCTGGCTTACCTTGTCTGTGCACAGATCCATACATTAATACTGCCTTTCCTTGTCTAATGCCTTGAACATGGGCTGTCATATATGCAAATATTGGAGTCATACATATTAATGATCCCGAATGTTGCGTAACAGTCGGTGTTATGTTGAGATCCGCGTGTTTTCCGAAAGTCTTTTAAACAAATGAGATTTACATAAGAAGGAGGAAGCAATGGGGTTTGAAACTCAATGTATGTCTTTTCCATGTACTGAACTCTTGTTATTTAATTATGCCGAGGTAAATTCAAATTTTGATTCTAGGGCACCTTTAAATAAAAGTATTTTCTATCAAATGTTGGATTTCCTTCATCTTGAAACGTTCGGTTTTACAAATGGGGACAGTCTCAGAAGGATGAACAAATAATGTTTTTGGTCATCTCATTAAAAATAACATTTGAAGTGCTAGAAAAATGTTGCGTGTGCGTGTCTAATTACAGACACGGTGTTTCTCTTATGCTAACGTTCCCATTAGCTTCGTCTTTATTGCAATCAATAAAACTGGATTATTGGCAAATTAGGCAAGTATGATAACTGCATTAAAATATAAATATAACATTAAAAAGTCAAACATTGATGGTTTTGTGTCAATGTACAGCGAGTGCAGAATGACAGCTAACAATTCACCGGAAATGCCTAAGCTGGCTTAACGAAAACCAGGAAGTAACCGTGCATATGGTCAGTTAGTTCTCAAAGGTGTGACTGTGGGGGTTCCAAATGCCACCCTGGTCTTCCTCGAGTCCACACTTTCATGCTGCTTTGACTGTCTGCTGCGGAGCTCTGACTTGGCAGAAGTCCCAGGTCTGGAAAATGCCAAAGCTCAATGCTCTTAATGAACACTAAATCATTAGCGCTATCCACACTATCTCTATAGTACCACTTCTCAATCAGTACTGTCATTCATCATGAGCACATGCGCCCTGAAAATGTAAGATTTCAAGGAAAACTTTCCAGTGAATGTTGAATTAATTAGAAATCAAATATAATTTAGTAGTATAAGTGTTGCACATTTTATTGATGAGAATGTATATTTGGTAAAACTGCTTTTTATCACCTAATTAGAAGCAACACAGTGACTAAAATGTGTTGTCTGTAGTTGTCATAGAGACTATACTAACAGACATAAAGTGCAAAGACCGCAAGTATGGGTATTGAAACAGATATATATACTTCCTTGTTTATGTGCACTCTAAAGTGTACAGTGCGCATGCTGTAAATTTCATCATCTGCATATTATGTGTAGGCTATTTATGCATGCATTATAATTTTCTACTGAGGTTTTTACACTGAGCTGAGCGATTAAAGCATGTGCGGTTAAAAATTGGCCTGTGTACATTCAGTAGGCTACTCACAAACTATGCTAATGACAAAATCTGCATCATGTGCACTGTATAGTACCACCATAGCAGTGCACATGATGTGTGCCATTTAAATGTGAAAGAAATACTAATGTGCTTAAGCACATTTTGTCTCTGAGTAAACACAAAAATTATAGGATAATTTGACTTATTTTAATTGACACTGTGTTTAATGAATCAGTTAATGATTCAATGACTCGCTCAAAAGACTCGATGCCACCAGAGAAATCTGTTGTTTTCACCAGAAGAATCCTGTTAAAACATTTTGATTAAAAATTACAAGTTCAAAATAAATAAAAATGAGACATGGATGAATTTTTCACAACAAGATTCAGGGTGAATTTTTATTTAAAGGGTTAGTTCACCTAAAAATGAAAATAATGTCATTTATTACTCACCCTCATGTCGTTCTACAGTCATAAGACCTTCATTAATCTTTGGAATGCAAATTAAGATATTTTAGTTGAAATCCACGGTTCGGAGCGCCAAAGTCACGTGATTTCAGCAGTTTGACGGTTTGACACGTGATCCGAATCATGATTCGATACACTGATTCATTTGTGCTCCGAATCTTCCTGAAGCAGTGTTTTGAAATCGGCCATCACTATATAAGTGGTTATTTAGTTTTTTTGGTGCACCAAAAATATTCTCGTCAGCTTTATAATATTAATATTGAACCACTGTACTCACATGAACTGATTTAAAGGATTAGTCCACTTTTAAATAAACTTTTCCTGATAATTTACTCACCCCCATGTCATCCAAGATGTCCATGTCTTTATTTCTTCAGTCGAAAAGAAATTAAAGTTTTTGATGAAAACATTCCAGGATTTTTCTCCATATAGTAGACTTCAATGGGCACCAAACAGTCAAAATTAGTTTCACTGCAGCTTCAAATTGTTCAACACGATCCCAGATGAGAAATAAGGGTCTTATCTAGTAGAAACCATTGCTCATTTTCTGAAAAAAAATGAAAATTATATAAGTTTTAAACATAAATGCTCATCTTGAACTAGCTCTCTTCTTCTTCTCTATTAGAAATCCGACAGTGTAGACACTGCTAAGTGTATTACTGCCCTCCACAGGTCAAAGTTTGAACTAATTGTTATATACTATTGAACTAGCATATTGCATATAAAAATTAGTTCAAACTTTGGCCTGTGGAGGGCAGTAATACACTTCGCAGCATCTACACTGCTGGAATTCAAATAGAGAAGAAGAAGAGAGCTAGTTCAAGATGAGCATTTCTGGTTAAAACTTATATAATTTTTAAATTTTTTCTGAAAATGAGAGATGGTTTCACTAGATAAGACCCTTATTTCTCATCTGGGATCGTGTTGAACACTTTGAAGCTGCAGCGAAACTAATTTTGACCTTCAACTGTTTGGTGCCCATTGAAGTCTACTATAAGGAGAATAATCCTGGAATGTTTTCATCAAAAACTTTAATTTCTTTTCAACTGAAGAAAGAAAGACATGGACATCTTGGATGACATGGGGGTTAGTAAATTATCAGTAAAAGTTAATTTAAAAGTGGACTAATCCTTTAAATATGTTTTTAGTACATTAATGGATCTTGAGAGAGGAAATGTCATTGCTGGCTATGCAGGCCTCATCGGATTTCAACAAAAATATCTTAATTTGTGTTCTGAAGATTAACGAAGGTCTTACAGGTACGGAACGGCATGAGGGTGAGTAATAAATGACATAATTTTCATTTTTGGGTGAACTAACCCTTTAATGTCGACTTTAAAGTCACCATGAATCAGAAGTTGCGACAGTCTTTCCTTCCCTGTTGTGACGTATATCTGAGGCAGGGTTGCCATGTTTTCACAACAAAACCCACCCAATTGCTACTTAAAACTATCCCAAACCTAACCCAATCGCAGTAAATCCCCTGGTAAAATCTGCATTCCAGGGGCTAAATTTTGTGTTATTTGGGGTCGCTTCAACCTGCGGTCGTGAAAAACAACCCTCGGCAACAGTGTTAAAGTACACAAGGGATAAGGCTTCTCGAACAAGAAAAAATGTATTGTGGGACTTGATTTTGTCTAACCCCTCCCCCACAACTAATCCTAAACCTACCAATACTAGGGGGTAATAATTTGGCGGGGGTCAGAATTCGGCACAAGACCATGGATTAATAATTTATAATAAACACTGCAATATTCCATAAAAAATAACATTTGTTAATTTTGATTTCATGGTGACTTTAAAGGGTTAGTTCACCCAAAAATGAAAATAATGTCATTTATTACTCACCCTCATGTCGATCCACACCCCTAAGACCTTCGTTCATCTTCGGAACACAAATTAAGATATTTTAGTTGAAATCCGATGGCTCAGTGAGGCTTGCATAGCCAGCAATGACATTTCCTCTCTCAAGATCCATTAATGTACTAAAAACATATTTAAATCAGTTCATGTGAGTTCTACCTTAATATTATAAAGTGACAAGAATGTTTTTGTGTGCCAAAAAAACAAAATAACGACTTTTTAACAATATGATGGCCGATTTCAAAACACTGCTTCATGAAGCTTCGAAGCTTTACGAATCAAATCAGCTGGTTCGGAGCGCCAAAGTCATGTGATTTCAGCAGTTTGGCGATTTGATACGTGAATCCAAATCACTGATTCGACTCAAAAGATTCATAACGCTCCGAAGCAGTGTTTTGAAATCGGCCATCACTAGATATTGTTAAAAAGTCATTTTTTTGGCACACAAAAATATTCTCGTCGTTTTATAATATTAAGGTAGAACCACTGAAGGTGACCACTCGGAGCATTATTAATCTTTTTAGTTGAATCATGATTAATATTGATTAATCAATGATTCAGATCGCGTATCAACCCGCCAAACTGCTGAAATCACGTGACTTTGGCGCTCCGAACCGCTGATTTGATTCGTAAAGCTTCGAAGCTTCATGAAGCAGTGTTTTGAAATCAGCTATCACTAGATATTGTTAAAAAGTCGTTATTTTGGCGCACAAAAAATATTCTTGTCGCTTTATAATATTATATTGAACCACTGTACTCACATGAACTGATTTAAATATGTTTTTAGTACATTAATGGATCTTGAGAGAGGAAATGTCATTGCTGGCTATGCAGGCCTCACTGAGCCAACGGATTTCAACAAAAATATCTTAATTTGTGTTCTGAAGATTAATGAAGGTCGACATGAGGGTGAGTAATAAATAACATTATTTTCATTTTTGGGTGAACTAACCCTTTAACGAAGTAGGCCTGAATGATTCAATGACTCGCTCACTCGTCGCCACCTACTGGCGAAACGATATCCAGCAGGAAAAACACCACTGAACGAATCTCAGCGGATCTTTTTGATGATCGGTCTCATTGTGCTCGAGTCACATCAAGATCAAAATCCCCATCCTAATTTTTTTTTTTTTGTCAAGTGTAGGTGCAGCGAAACTTGATGATGACGTGCCATCCAGCATGTTTGACGCGTCACGTGAATAAAGTTGCGGCTGTCCGTGACGTCAGACCTCACAGTTCTCCTCCTCACACCGGTGCGGCCAGTTATCTCAAGGCGCACTGTTCCTCAACCATACTACTATTAACGTTTAAGTAAAACTCGTTTCTTTTTCTCATCTTTTTTCTTTTCCTTTTTGGTAACCCAACACCATCAAAGCTGAAGTTCTTTTAGAAAAGGTAAGATTATTCTGACTTACATTAGCCAGTGAGCTGCTGCTGCTGTAAAATGGCTCCGGTTGCTTACATGTTCTTGCTTTCTACCTTTACTACACTATAACCGCGTCCAGTCAGTCAGTCATCCAGGTGAACTGACCGCCGGGTTAAACATAGAGGTGTAGTGCTGTGTGTGAGATACTGTGTGTTTATATGTTAATCGTTTGGCCGTACTGACTCGCTTTATGATCGCTTATGAGAAAATGGCGTCCGGTTATTAAATCAGCTGTTCTCTCGCACCACCCTGCCGGTAAACCGCACATTTGACCACAAACCGGCGAATATTATAACACTAAGTGACCTGTTATCAAACTTGATGCCTGGTTTTAGTTATCACTTGTTTATTGAGCCGACTTTAAACGTTTGATGCCTCGATCCTGGCTGTTTTCTTGTGTGTGTGATAATTAGCCTCAATGCTAATGGCACGAGAAGATCTCTATGACAACAGCCCAGTGTGGTTTAATTGTTGTCTATCATCATCATCGTCGTCATAAAATGTTAATTATTTTACTACTCAGATACCGTCGTTATTAATTGATCATAAACACAATTTATAATGCCGCTCAGTGTGTAATGTTTAATAAATCAAGGCTCTTTTGTGAAATCTGAGCTCATGGCAGAGGCCTCGGGCTTTGTTCAGATTTGATGGCAATTCAGTTCTTTACATTTTCCACAGTAACTCAAGAACCCTTTAATCTCTGCTGTGTTTTAGTTCATGTTCAGTGTGTGTCATGTTCATTTATGGTGTAAATCTATTAAATGAAGTGTTTTTCCTCTCTCTCAGGCCGTGTTTCTACACCCCCACCCTTTCACTCATTCTTTTTGAGGATCTTTCATTGTCAAGCCGCCAAAGTGGAGAGTGTGATTGCAGAGGGGGGTGCTTCTCGTTTCAGGTACACATTTTGCTTCTTATACACTGTTTTCGATGTATCTTATGCCATTTGAGAAGACCATTAATTTAGCTAAGGTTAAATAAGTGAGGAGGTACATATTTGCTTTTTAATTAAAGGTGCAATATGTAAGGTTTTTGCAGTAAAATATCCAAAAACCACTCGGCCAGTGTTATATATTTTGTTAACTTGAGTACTTACAATATCCTAGATGTTTCCAACTATTTGTAAATCGTGAGAAAATGGCAATTTTAACCAAGGCTCCTGGACGTGTGAGGAGTCCTGTCAATTGCGTCATACCCGCGTTACCCTCGGTTTCCGCTTTTATTTTGTAGAAACCATGAAAACACCAAAGACGCTTTGATATATTACATGTTTTAATAGACAAGCGAACAACTGTTTTGATATATTTATAGACAGAACTAATTGTTATATAGCTCAACACGTTTAGTCTTATTGTTTAAATCTAATTTTCTTGATTTTTTGCGAGTACCATGCTTTACCATGCCTCAGAGAAAAACACTATTTTGTCAAGTAGCTAACATAGCATAATCAGATGCAGCTTTATTTTTAGTAACAGTAATACAGCATTTTCTCCATCATACAATACATTTTAAAATTAATTGCATGCCATTTATCAACACAAGCCATCCAGCATTTAATATGATATTGTAAAATCGATCTATCTTACTGCAGTGTGTAACAGTGTCTCACAGCAGCCGGCGAGTGAACGCACAGAGTAACGTTATAACATCATTTTCAACACACTCAAATGTATCTAATATGATAAACAGAGCTGCGTTACCTCATACTCATGACCGGAAAAGAGCGCCGGCGACTGTGTCATAATAAAAGTCCCGCTGCTCGTGAGGCGTGTGTTGATCAATCGCTCCAGCTCCTCGTTCAGCTCCACAACACTCACTCCTGCTCTGCTTCATACTACAGTAACGCAAATAATCACATCCATGAACATGATTTCTTCCCAAGCCCTATCCCTATTCTTTTGCATGGTCCATTGAGGTGAAGACCACATGTCCCAAGACTCCACGCTCAAACTTGGCGTCATCAAGCTACGCCTTTGTTTTGAATAGGCTTCTAGCAGACAGAAATCCTACATACTGCACCTTTTAAGCTGAAGATCTGAAAGAACATATTTTTTTGGGGATGTGGGTGTAAGGAATTGCAATCATTTCAATTAAATCAATTTTCACTTTTATAGTGCTTCTTCAGGCGGAGGAGGAGGTAGGGGTGCACCTCAGCACTATCCCAAGTCTGTCGGCAACAGGTACGTTCGGAGAACTTGGTTTATGTGGAAGAGACTGTGCTGTAGACATTGAATCATTTTTAAAAAGCTGTTTGTGTATTACAGGGGTGTTTGTTTTTTTCTTTTTCTATGGAAGCAAGGGAGGCAGTACCTCTATTAGAAAGAGGGGGAAAACGGAAACAGAAATATTATGAAATTTAACATTGAAACGTGTGTATTTTTATCTATTCATTCATTTTAATTAACACTTTCCAGAAGTGAAGCCGGCAGCTAGTTTCACACAGTGTCTGCACCCGACGCGAGCGTCGCAATGCAACAAAAGCAGATAGTAGAACCCATTATAATCAGTGATGCTGTCTACACTGGATGCGATGCGACACATTCCCGGCACTGATGCCCCATTAAGTGGATATTTCTCCCTTGAAATCGTGGTATCCGTAATCGTAATTGCGATTAGAAATTTGATTAATCATGCAGCCCTACCGGCACTGATGCCCCATTCTATTTTTTGACGTAACTTGCGCAACTTCTGACACGAAGAAAAACTGTTGCATCCAGTGTAGACACGGTGTCAGAGAGAGGCAGAAACAGTTGATGGCGGTATACATCTGAGGGGGTCATTATAATGGTGCCAGATTTACGTTCACAACAGGTCCATGAATGTTTTGAACTAATTGCAAAGTTCAAACAAATCATTTGTTTGGACAAATCACCACTTTGGTTATGCACATCACTTTTGACTGAATAAAATTTAACTTTGAAAAGCTGCGCCTTTACATCAGTGACCATCATTACGTCAGCTGTATTTATTGAGGATTTGTGTTTTGACCCAGCAACGATTAAAAATGGCACAAAACAAAAATTACTGCAATTTTGTTTTAGACTGAAAGATAATAAGTTAAATTTGAAGTCACCATGAAATCAGGAATGACAGAATGACTTATTTGTCCATGCACAACATTATTTTTATCAATTCATGTGCACTCATAATCTTGAATCAAAATAACTCCCCCTCCCCCTTGCAACAACACTTCTGTGTTCACTGGCGCAAAGGCAGGACAGTAACCGGACACTCGCATGAGTTTGCAGCAATAGCAAACAATGAGCCAATCAAATTATAATCCGCAAAACTTACCCAACTCTTTTTCTTTCCTAATTCGAGAAGCCGTTTTACTCAGATATACGTCAAAATAGGAAGGAAAAGATGATCAAACGTGCGGTTAATGCCAACTTTAAAGTGCCCCTATTATGCTTTTCAGATATTACCTTTCATGCAGTGTGTAATACAGCTGTTTGAATCTAAAAGGTCTGCAAAGATCAAAGCATACAATAAATGTTATTGTCTCCCAAAAAGTGTGGAGCGGGGAGCGATTGATATGATAAAACCAACGCCATTGTTCCTGTTTGCATCCCTGTGTATACAAGTGCTGAAGAAGAGCTGAAATTCAGATATGGTAATGAGTGTTTCATTTCCGACATGACCAATCACAACAACTGGGCCATCTGACCAATCAGAGCAGAGTAGGCTCTGAAAGGCGGTTTTTAGGCAAGTTTATTTGTATAGCACATTTCATACACGATGGTAATTCAGTGTGCTTTACATGAAAAGGAAACACATGCATAAGAAATAAAAAATAACAATAAAAGCCTGGAAGAGTCGGAGTTTCAGTGATAATATTTGTCCGGGAGCTGTGCGTTTAAACGGTACCCTTGCTCTGGGACTTCCCTATATTGGATGTCTTTCTCTGTGTGGTTTAGAGAGACTGAATCCTTTATTGAACCGTTTTAGATACCATGAGGAAACGGCTGATGCTGCAATGAGAAAATTAATGTGTTTTTTGACCTTGGATGCATGTAAACTATTAGACCTCCAAAACAAAATTAGGAACCTTTTAAAATAGCATAATAGTGGCACTTGTTACTAAGTTGCATGTTAATTTTAAATAAACATTATTAGTAGCTTGGTGTCAGGTAAAATGGTGTTTAGCCCATGTGATAAAATGCTAGAGAAGGCATTTAAGTGTCCATTTAGTCATCTCAGGGTAGAATCCTTTCTGATTGGCACAAAGATATTTCAGTACTGATGTTTTATGTCTGACATTAGAAGCTTTTTCAAAACAATAACCTTGTGGTATTTTTTTTTTTTTTCTAGCGAGTTCCTGGGGAAAACCCCAGGGCCTAGCGTTCAGAGATGGGTTCCTTCACGAAGCACTAGACGAGATGTCAACTCCTCCAATGAAAAAGAAAGACACGATGCAATCTTCAGGAAAGTGAGAGGGTAAGTCCCTGAAACGAATTGCTTCATTCACCACTGCAGAGATACAGTAGAGTTTGCCCTGATTTATCTTTCAAGAACAATGCATTACACTACAGAAAGCACAATTTGCTCCCTAGTCTTACTGTAGAAGTGTACAAGCATCTGGCATAGCAGAATATTTCATCTTGGATTTGACTATACTTGGTTGCACACATACTTGAACTGGCTTTAATACTAGTTGCAATGAAAATTACTGAAGAACTGACCATTTTTCTTCTGTCTTTCTAGCATACTTAATAAACTGACCCCTGAAAAGTTTGACAAGCTATGCCTTGAGCTCCTGAATGTGGGCGTAGATTCAAAGCTCGTCCTCAAAGGAATCATCTTGCTGGTGAGTATTTTATACTTGTAGACTAGAGTTGTCACAATACCAACACTGCTGAATAATTTCACAGTACTCAATACCAACTTCAGTTCCACAGCAATATGCAGTAGTATTTGTTATTAAAGGATTAGTTCACTTTCAAATGAAAATTAGCCCAAGCTTTACTCGGCCTTAGACTTGTGCCGATATTCGGTAATGCGATAAATCGCGATAATGAATATGCACGATATTGTAATCGTCGGCACTTCAGAATACCGTAAATAATAATTTATTACCAATTATTATTTTTTTTATAAGGCAATTAAGAATACTTTACCCATCAATCGTATAAAATGCACAACACCGCTGTATTCTGCGTCAAAAGGACACGCGCTCAGATGTAAACAATCCCAACGTGCACGAGAAGCACATGGCGGAACCAGTGAAGGAGACGAGCTGAATGAAAGTGCGTGTTCACTCTCTGACAGCAGAGGGCGCTGATGGAACAGCAGCGTGCAGCGGTTACCACGGAAACCGTGCAAACAAAGTAACTGCGCTAGTGAAGTTTTTAAAATGCTTCGAACAGCCATTCATTTTTTTGTAATCTCAGTGTTGTTCATCACAGCACCAAATACTGAATACTTAAAAAAGACTTAAAAGGATATTTATTTTCAAACCTAAACATTTTTATATTTTAATCTGGACTACAACATGCCCTAATGATTAGAAATGTTCTGATTATTTGTTATTGTTCAGTAAAACTTTGAAAACATACAGCTTCATTAGTTAACATGTTAATTCATTATCACTAAACTGACAATAAAAATACTTATAAAGTATTAATTATTATTAATTAATGTTAATTTCTTAGTTACTATTTAATAACATTACTAAAATCAAAATAACTTATTTAATGGACCTGAGATAAAACTAACAATGATCAGATGTGTTTCTAAACTAACATTAACAAAAAATAACACTTTCTGTAACAAATGTAGCTATTGCTCAATCTTAGTTAATGCATTAAATAGAGTAAAGTGTTATCTGTTGTTCTTTAAAATGCAAAAGAATTAGGCTATAATCTGTTTGAAAATTTCAGTCAGAGTTGTTTTTGTTTTATTACAAAAAGAGTTCTTAAACCTGTTAAACTATGACAAAAATGGTTTTGCAACTTATTTTAATATCGTGATAATACCGTATACCGTGATAAAAGCTTCATCAATTAATCGCAACATGAAAATTTGATACCGTCACATGCCTACTCGACCTCTAGGTGTATATGACTTTCTTCTTTCTGATAAACACAGTTGGAGAAATATTAATAAATATCCGAGCTTTATAATGGCAGTGAACTGGGGTCACAAGTATGAGCTGAAGAAAGTGCCTCCATCCATCATAAACATAGGCTACGTTCCACTCCAGTTTTAGACACGCACTCGCGAACTTCCCTAAACACTTTTGGGTGAACTATCCTTTTAATATTATTAAATTTAACATGGCAGGTCTGTTTGGCTGCAATTACACAGCAAGGCTTAATTCTTATTTTTAAGTCGCTGGCCTAAAATACACAAGCTTTCAAATGACGTTGACCTTTCTTCTTATTCGCTTCAACTAGATTGTAGACAAAGCCCTCGAAGAGCCGAAGTATAGTTCGCTATATGCTCAGCTATGTCTGCGTTTGGCAGAGGATGCTCCAAACTTTGATGGCCCATCAACAGAGATCCAATCATCACAAAAACAGAGCACTGTAAGTAAGAATTCCCCATTTATTCATTCACAAGAAGCTTCACAAGTATTGGTATGTTTATTTCACTATTTCATCCTGTTCCTACAGACATTCAGGAGACTTCTGATATCCAAACTTCAAGATGAATTTGAGAACCGCACCAGAAATGTTGACAGTAAGGAGACTGAGGAAGTGCTAACATTATTACTGCAGCTGTGCTGAATTGCCAGATATTTACTTATGATTTTATTTATTTTATTTTTAAGTCTATGATAAAAACGACAGCCCTCTCACCTCTGAGGAGGAGGAGCAGCGTGCCATTGCCAAGATCAAAATGCTGGGCAACATCAAATTCATTGGAGAACTTGGCAAACTCGATCTCATTCATGAGTCTATCCTTCATAAATGCATCAAAACAGTGAGTCATCCATAAATCCTGCATTTTAAATATGTGTCCGCTACTCCGTTTCCATCCTAATGTTGTTGCGTGTGAAAACTCTAATTAAAGCTTCTGGAAAAGAAGAAAAGAGTCCAACTTAAGGATATGGGGGAGGATTTGGAATGCCTCTGTCAGATAATGAGAACTGTTGGGCCAAGACTAGATCATGAGAAAGCCAAGGTAAGCTGCTTTAAGACTACCAGGACTTTGAATAGGTTAAGACGCAGTGGTATTTCCTAACACCCCTTTCTCTCGCAGTCTTTAATGGATCAGTACTTCGGCCGTATGCGATCCTTAATGAACAACAAGGACTTGCCTGCTAGGATTCGTTTCCTGCTTCAGGATACTGTGGAGTTGCGAGAGAACAACTGGGTGCCTCGGAAAGCTTTCATTGATAATGGACCTAAGACTATCAACCAGATCCGTCAGGATGCAGTAAAGGTGAGTGTAGGATGTTACCATTTTAAAACAACACTGCCGTTTAAACGTGTAATTTTCCAAAACGTCTGATTCCAAGAAATTAAGGAGAAAAATTCCCAATGCTGATATTTTTTTTCACAGGATTTGGGTGTTTTTATTCCACCCATGACTCAAGGAATAAGGACTGACTTCTTTCAAGAAAGCCCTTTCTTGCAGACGAGAATAAAACCTGATCGAGAAACTCTCGGGGGATTAGCGGATATGTTTGGGCAGATGCCAGGTATGTCCTGAAGTGCGTTGACATTTCTGGGACAGGTGGTGCGTGACTGGATTTGCACTATTGTTCATTGCGAGCTTAATAAGTCTGTTGTCTGGTTGTTGTAGGCAGCGGGATTGGAACTGGCCCTGGGGTCATTCAGGACAGGTATTCCCCCACCATGGGCCGTCGCACAAACCCTCTTTTCAACGGACATGGTGGTCACATGGCCCCTGCACCCCAGCCTTTCATGAAATCCAACCAGGTAAATGCCAATCTATCAAAGAACTAATGTCAAAATATTAGTGCAACTTACAGGTGTCTTAACTTTTCTTTTCTTTTTTTAATCAAAGGGGCAGAATCCGCTTTTCCAGAACCAGACTCATTCATCTCAACAGCAAGCTCAGTCCAAGGATATGCCACCACGTTTCATTAAGAAAGGACAGCTGAATGCTGATGAGGTATAAATGATTTTCATTTCACATGATGAACTTGTACAGCTGTCAATAGCTACGTTTACCTGTACACCTTTTGTTTCAATCAGATTGAATTCATTCTGATTGATAAATCGAAACGTAGTGCTCACATGAACGCTAAATAAAGCAATCGGGTTGATGTGCGTTTATACAGTATGTCACAAGTTTAAAGGGTTAGTTCACCCGAAAATGAAAATGCTGTCATTTATTACTCGCCCTCATGTCGTTCCACACCTGTAAAACCTTCGTTCATCTTCAGAACACAAATTAGGATATTTTAGATGAAATCCGAGAGGTATATAACTCCATAGACAGCAATATAATCAACACTTTCAAGGGCCAGAATGGTACTAAAGACATCATTAAAACCGGCCACATGACTGCAGTGGTTCAGCTTTAAGGCCATGTGTCCATCAAAGCGTTTTTAGCCAGCTGAAAACGCTAGGCGCTCTGCTTAAAACGCCTATCTGTGAGCGCTTCTGCAGCGCAGCGTTTTTTTTTTTTTTTCTGTTGGGACGCTTTGTTGCTATGATACGGAATATCCACGGCAATGTTACTTATAACTGATTTTGCAGGTAATTTGTTTCAGAATAATAATGTTGACACAGTGTGGAATTACTTGCTATGTATTTTTGGAGACCAGCAATATTAATTTCTCATTTTGTTCCATACTCGTTAATGTCGTTGTACAGCAAGAATGTTGTGACGGTTGGTCGGTGTTGTATTTGTCCCGCCCCTCCTCCACTCTGATTGGACGGCTGGCTAAAAAGTGACAGTGATGAGCGCAGTGTTTTACTCAAAGTTGAACATTCTTCAACTCGAGGCGACCAGTAAAAAAACGCCGAACTCTCAATGCTTGAGCGTGAAAAAGATGCTCAGCGCCTCGTTACGCTCCTGGCGTTTAAAAAAACGTGGCGTTCCCATTGAAAACAAACAATTGAAAAAGTACGCTAGCAGCTGGAAAAAACGCTTTGGACACACGGCCTAATGTTATGCAGCGACAAGAATACTTTTGTGTGCAAAAACAAAAATAATGACTTAATTCAACAATATCTTCTCTTGTGATTCTCAAATGTTGTTCATGTCCAGCGCTTCCAGGTTCTACGTCAGAATGCCGGCTCATTATTGGCCGGCTCCTGCATGAGCATCTCACGCATGCGTCGTGCTGGTCATGTGATCAGCTTTGGCCAATAATGAGTCGGCATTCAGATGTAAACAAAAACCTTCACTGTGCTTACTGCATCACCTGCGTAAGGATAATGACGGAAGAGAAGATTGTTGAATAAAGTGGGTATTTTTGTTTTTGAGCACAAAGTATTTGTCGCTTCATAAAATTAAGGTTGAACTGCTGTAGTCACGTCGACTGTTTTAACGACGTTTTAACTGCTTTTCTGGACCTTGAATGAAGATTGATTGGAATTAGAATGATCTCGGTTCATCAAAATGAAGATTGATTAAAATGAAACCGATATTGTCAACCCAGCACTTGCATCCATGCCGCTGACATGTTTTTGTACTCTGGGATAATCTGAAGAAAAAATGACTGATATTAATGATTTTTTTCATATTTCAGATTAGCTTGAGACCTGCTCAGTCATTCATCTTGAACAAAAACCAAATGCCAAAGTTGCAACCGCAGATACCTACCATGATTCCTCCCAGTGCTCAACCTCCACGCACATCCACTCCACCGCTGGGACAGGTAACGAGTACTACATCTTCACATGGGAACGGAATGTCATCTTTTCATTTTTAAAGGTGCATTTAACCCTTTTGGTTGTTTGCAGCCACCGCAACTTGGCCTGAAAACCAACCCGCCTCCAATTCAGGAGAAGCCACAGAAGACGACTAAGAAGCCACCTCCTGCTAAGGAGGAACTGCTTAAGATGACTGTATGTACCACTCAACATTTTCTTAATGAAAGCCATTCACTGAAACTTCTGAGTGAGTTGTTCCATAAATTTATCTGTGTGACTTGGCAGGAAACTGTTGTGACCGCTTTCCTGAGCAGCAAAAACATGTACGACGCAGTGAATGGGGTGCGAGAGATGAAAGCTCCCAAACACTTCCTGCCTGAGATGTTGAGTAAGATGATCATGTGCTCACTGGAGAGCCCAGACGAGGACCGAGAGCATGTCAGCACTCTGATCAACACACTCCGCATGGAGGGACTGGTCACAGGGGAGAACTTTATGCAGGTTTGTGTGTACACAATGAAATTTACACTTCCTGCATCGTGAATCAAATTGGGATCCTTAAATCGCATGTTTTTACAGGCTTTCCTCAATGTTCTGGACCAGTGTCCCAAGATTGAGTTGGATATTCCTTTGGTGAAATCTTACCTGGCTCAGTTTGCTGCTCGGGCCATCATTGCTGAACTTGTGAGCATGGCGGAGTTGGCCCACCCACTGGAGAACGGCACCCACTTCCCGCTTTTCCTCCTCTGCTTGCAGCAAATGGCCAAGCTGAAAGACCGGGAGTGGCTGACCGACCTGTTCCAGCTGAGCAAGGTCAACATGCAGAAGATGCTGCCAGGTCGGTGCTTTTGTGTCCTTCCTGTGTGGAAACACTTTTCAGTAAAGTCCCATTATTTAATGTTTGCTAATGCATTAACATTAACAGTGAGCAAAAACAAATGTTTTGTTCACTATTAATGTTAATGCATTAGCTTTTTATTGATATTAGTGTTAGTTAATAAATACAACTGTTCATTGTTAGTTCATGTCAACACAGGTACTTTTAAATATTAACAAATAACTTTTAAGGACCTGAAACTGCAAACTTTTAAAAACAGGAAAAAAGGAAAAAACTTTTCCATTTTAGTATATAGTTGTCGTGTAAACGTACCTTTTAGTACAGTTAACTAATAGTTACTAATGTTAACAAATAAAACCTTTATTGTAAAGTGTTACCGTCATTTTGTATGTGCATCTTTCAGGTCATTCAGGTGCCATTTTGAAAAAGATTAAGTAAATTGACTTCACATTAGTATGTAATTAAGCCTTCAGAATGCTAACAGTGTTGACATTTTTACAGTTTAATTTGGCTGTTATAAAATATTAGAGCATATGCTGATGTTTTTACCCTTGTATCCACTTAATTTTAGTTTGGTTTACAAAATCATGGTAACAGGGTTGAATTTTTAAGATCGTCCTCCAACTTCAGTATGGCACAATCTAAGACAAAGTGACAAGTTCTTAAGAGTCCACTTTATGAAAGGATCATGATTAATGGGTGGAGAAATGGGGTAACAGGGTTGATAACCAAGTTACTTTAAAAAATAAAAAAAAAAGTTTGTCTTTTATTTCCATATTTTATCAAAATATCTATTTGTCAATGACAAACTTTACAAACATTAAAAAAATTGACAGAATTTGAATGCTGGGATTATTGTATGGTAGATGCTCAACAAATAATGTTTGAAAATGGCATACACTAAAAGATCTTGATTGATCAAAATGAAGAGTGATTAAATGAAAAACCATTTGGGGAAAAATGAGATATTGTCAATCCAGCCTCAGCATCCGCACAGCTGGTGTTTATCTGTTGTAGCCATCCATATTGTGTGCATGAAACGGACGCCGATGAAGCGCTAATTAAACTGCATCACCCTTTTTGGTCAATGAGTTTGGGCCTCTAAAACTCTTAGGCCAAATCCAAACATTTATTTCTGGTCTAATTTCTGTTGCTGAAATGTAGGTGCATCACTAATGCTGGGTTCAGACTACACTATATCAGCCTGATTTTGGCACAATCCTTTAGGCGTAGGGTGTAGTGGTGATTCACAATGGCTGTACACAAGAATCGACTGTATATCTAGTATAGTGTGTCATAGTGGGTGAAAACCAATGCAGCATCTGCGACTCTTCCCGATGCCACGACAGAAAAACTAGCATGTTTAGGTTTTTTTTTTTTTTTTTTTGGTCCTCCATGATGGGTCTGTCACATCTGTGACATTGACCAATATGAGCACAGAAGCTTGATTTTTGCACAGTACTTAAGTAACCAAAACAGAGACCAGAGCTAACTGGTGGTTGCAACTACACAGCCCAGCCTAAGATGGGTTTGATAGGAGACAGGCCAAATTTGCGTTTTACTTTCGCTTTCGAATTTGCGATTGCACATACTCTGTGAATAAGGAGCAGCGGTGCTGACATTTCCTCTCTCAAGATCCATTAATGTACTAAAAACATATTTAAATCAGTTCATGTGAGTACAGTGGTTCAATATAAATATTATAAAGTGATGAATATTTTTGGTGCGTCAAAAAAACAAAATAACGACTTATTTAGTGATGGCCGATTTCAAAACACTGCTTCATGAAGATTAGGAGCATAAATGAATCAGTGTGTCGAATCATGATTCGGATCATGTGTCAAACCACTAAATGGCTGAAATCACGTGACTTTGGCGCTCCGAACCGCTGATTCGACACACTGATTCATAACGCTCTGAAGCTTCATGAAGCAGTGTTTTGAAATCGGCCATCACTAAATAAGTCGTTATTTTGTTTTTTTGGCGCACCAAAAATATTCTCGTGGCTTTATAATATTAATATTGAACCACTGTACTCACATGAACTGATTTAAATATGTTTTTAGTACATTAATGGATCTTGAGAGAGGAAATGTCATCACTCCCTATGGAGGCCTCACGGAGCCATCGGATTTCAACAAAAATATCTTAATTTGTGTTCCAAAGATTAACGAAGGTCTTACAGGTGTGGAACGGCATGAGGGTGAGGAATAAATGACAGAATTTTAATTTTTGGGTGAACTAACCCTTTAAGAGTCAAAATCGCATAATCTGACCATGACACACACACATCATGTAGTCTGAACATGACATAGCATCAACAAATCTATTCACTTTGAAATGAGAAATGAATAAGTTCATTTCATATGGACTCGTGTTCATTTCCTATATTCCTATCTCTGCCCACAGAAATAGATCAAAACAAAGATCGCATGTTGGAGATTCTGGAGGGGAAGGGCCTGAGCTTCTTATTTCCTCTCATGAAGCTGGAGAAGGAGTTGCTGAAGCAGATCAAAGCAGATCCTGCCCCGCAAACCATCTACAAGTGGATCAAGGACAACATTTCTCTGAAACTGCACACTGACAAGGGTTTCGTTAACATTCTGATGACCAGGTATGATCGTGGACCTGCTAACTGAAACGATTCTTGTAAAAGCACTTGAAGTTTTATTCTATGTACACTTGATTAAATCCCCCCCCTCCCCAAATTCTTCTAGCTTTTTGCAGTACATCTTCCATGAAATGTATTCCACTGAAGGAGAAGACCAATTGTCTGCACCTACGAAAGAGCAGCTTGACCAGGAAAAGCAGCTGCTACTTGCCTTCAAACCGGTGATGCAAAAATTCCTGCATGATCATGTGGACCTGCAAGTCAGTGCACTGTATGCGCTGCAGGTCCACTGCAATGCCCATGCTTTTCCCAAAGGTACGTCTGAAAATGCTCCCAGTCTCAGACAACCTGAAATATGAATAAGAATAATTATCTCCCCAGACCTGGAGGACTATCTGTTTATCAGAGAAATGTTTTTATTTTTAGATTCAAGTTAGTTTTTGTTTCATATTAGGGATGTTTATTTTTTTTTCCTCCTAACCGAAGCTCATTAATCGATCATTAATGGCAGAAAGTGGCATCCTGTTTGTTCTTTATTTTACAAAATCACAATGTTTTGTTTTTAGTGTGTGTACACAAGTAAACCCTTTAAAGTTTCAAATGATGGCTTACTGTTATCAGTATGATCATAAATTGAGTATTTTAAGATTGTGCAGATCCCCTCACACTCACACACGGCTAACTTGCCATCGCAGCCTGTTCATTATCAAAATAAGTCAACCAAAAGTATATACATTGCTCAATTTAAATAGTCCTTAGTAGAATCTGTGCCGAATTATCTCAAAAATCCAATTATACATGTATAGCTTATTTATTTTATGTTTTTATATATAATATATATAAAAAAAAAATCTTTTTCATAAAATCTTGAAATTCTTACTGTCGGTTAATGGTTAACCAGTTAATTATGAGCATCCATATTTTAAAATGGTTTTGTTTTTAAATGCATATTTTTATTTTTGTGCATTTAAAATTTTTATAAAATAAAACCATTTAAGTTTATAATATTTTTTTTTTAAAATATATATATATTAGAAAGCTATTATTTTTTTAAATGATTTTTTTTTGTTTTATTTAAATTCGTTTTATTTGTTTGAAATGCATGTTTTTATATTTTGTATTTAAATGTATGTATTTTATATTTTATAAAATTAAACCATTTTAAGTTTTTTTTTTTATATATATATATATATATATCTTACAATACTTTACAATATACTATATCTATATCTCATATATCTATCTATATCTTTTTTTTTTTATATATATTATATCTCAACAATGCAGAATGATTGAAATTCATGGCACTTTATTGGTGTAAAGGTGTGGGAACAGTGGAGTTTGTTTACAGAGAGATTTGAAGTAATAAGCGGAAATGCTTGTTTTCCTGTTTTTAATCGTCTCTTATCTCCTTAGGAATGTTACTGCGCTACTTTGTCAACTTCTACGATATGGAGATAATTGAAGAAGAGGCCTTCCTAGCATGGAAAGAAGATATTACCCAGGAGTTTCCAGGAAAAGGAAAAGCATTGTTCCAGGTAACGTGCACCGCGATTATCCTACCGCAGCAAACAATGACGGCCTTTCATCGGAAGACGTGTCATTTACATAATTTTTTTTGTTCCCTGTCATTTAGGTGAACCAGTGGCTCACCTGGCTGGAGACGGCAGAAGAGGAAGAGTCTGAGGAGGAAGCTGACTAAACCAGCCAAAGCCTTGACGTACTCGCCTGTGTCATCTCTCCCGTTTAGTTTCACCACCTCCTCTTTCACCTGTATTAACCGCCGCACTGCTGTTTTCTGCAGTGTCAAGCCAACGTATTACTTCACGCTTCTCTTCGGCCTCATCGATTAAAGCATGTGATGACTAGCGTCTGTTAAGAACCACCACTGATAAATGGTATTAACAACTTGAAACCGCATCTTTTTTTATATATGTTTTGCTTTTAAGAACATGTATTTTGCAAGAGCCTTTTCTGCCGCTGTTCATTTCAGCACAAAACTATAGAAATGCACTTTTGCTCAGTGTCATATTTTGAGTTACTGCAATATTCACTTTTATTTGTTACGAAGAATCCTCAGTAATCATTGGTTACCATCAATGCTTTGTTCATACCTCACAGTAGTATGCGGTGTGTAAACGAGAACTCTCCAGGTCTGCAAGGTGCTCGAGTCTGAAATGGTTTACTTTCCAGTTGTTACATGATTGTAAAATGTTTTTTTTTTTTTTTTTTTTTTTTTTTTTCCTCCCCCTTCCCTCCTAATTCTCATAATAATGAACAAAGCCATGTGGGAGAGATGAAATTATGCGGCCTTTTATTTTAACCCATGTTCGTCCCCTCCACTACTTGTCAAGCTGATACTTGAATTTTTTTTTTTTTTTCTTTACAGCATGTTCAGGGATTACCAAACACAGCCTGTTTAGATGCAACAATTTGATCCAAACAGAAATGTGTAATTTTTTTTTAATGCATTTTAATTGGTAAAATAAAGATGAAACGAGATGAGAAATTTTGGTATGGATGTTCAATTTACAGATCACTGTTTTACAACCTAACAATGATTTCCCATGATGTGTATTATGGATATTATACATATTTATTTAATCATGGGGGGGAAGTTGAAGCTTTATCATTAGGTAGGAAAACAAATGGTGACCCACTCATGTGGCATCTGTACAATGAGTTGCTATTTAAAGTGTTACTGTAAGGTGCAAGAGCTCCGAATGTTCAGTGTACCACTGTTGCTTTCAATAAAATTACACACCAGCATTTATTTGGCCTTATTGTAATGTGTGCTTGGGCATGAATATGTGGAACAATGAACTTTTGTCATCAACCTCAAGTTTAAAATTAATCAGTTGATTTAGAAATGAAAAATGCTGGATTGAATGTTTTAAAGACAAATTTCAACCTCGATCACATTTATAACACTATACTGGCTTACAGGCCTCAATGTTCAGTTCCTGTTTATTTTGAACACTGAGCTCAGTGTTTAATTCATTCTGTCACTACTTGTGTGATTTGATAATGTATACTTGCGCAGTGATTCACAAATGTTTCTTTATTCAGGAATGAACAAACTGCTTAGAATCTTTAATCAGAAAGGAATTATGATGTTATGGTTGCAAGTCAGAATATACTGTTTTGGTATACGAGATGACCCATAAATAATGCTTTATGTAATTTTTTAAAGATGTTAATTTTTATCTTGTTTTTTCTGTAGTTCTTATGTATCTTTCTCATTCGTATTGTGCAATGCTTTCCATAGGTAGGCTATTATTGTATTATTGATGCCATGTTGGAAACATTTTCTAATAAAGTATGAGAAAAAAAGGCACACTGGCAGATCTACTATTCCATTTAAAAAAAAAAAGAAAAGAAATTATGCTTTACGGTCAGTCACTTTAATGCATACTCATTCGAATAAAGACATAATGTTCTTTTGAACTTTCTATTTATCAAAGAATCCTGAAAAAAATGTATCATGGTTTCCACAAAATATTGATGATGATAAACAAAATCAGCATATTAGATTGATTTCTGAGGATCATGTGACACTGAAGACTGGAGTAATGATGCTGAAATTTCAGCTTTGCATAACATGAATACATTACATTTTAACATATATTAAAACAATGCAGTTATTTTAAATTGTAATAATTTTAAATATTGTTTTTGAGACCGTAGCATATATACAGAGAGAGAAACTAGAAATGTTATATATATATATATATATATATATTACTATTATTATTGTTATTTCTCACTAATGATAAAACTCTGTAAGAAAATTACTTTATCAATAGTAAGGGCTAGATTTTTCGTGACTCAATTTATATAAAAGCTAATGTTTTATTTGAGAAGCGAAGAAAAGTGTCTTAATCTAGCATTTGTCGTCGAGTGAAAGCCAATAGGCTACTGTCTTAATTAACCTGAGTGAGATTTTGACCAAATGACAATGAAAAACTGAGCTCCCACATATAGCTACAATAAACGGCATATTGACAAGAACGTAACGTGTAATTTCCTTTGCCAATGCCATAATATGGTACATTCAAGTCCAAATGTCCTCACTTATAGTGAAATATTATGACAACCAAACAGTGAGGACAGCTTACTGGTCCTCACTAGTTAAAAAAATGCTTATGGTTTAAGGATTTTTTCCAGCTGTTGAATGATAAAACCCTGACAGCCAATCAGAATGTATTCTAATTCAACGGCTCGCGTGTTTAAAATGGCGGACGACACTGCGAGAAGTTAATCGCCGAAACCAGAAAAAGACACCACTGTTTGACAAGTCAAACCCCCTTTTCAAGAATATTTTAAAGGATTAGTTCACTTTCAAATTAAAATTTCCTGATAATTTACTCACCCCCATGTCATCCAAGATGTTTAAGTCTTTCTTTCTTTCTTCAGTCGAAAAGAAATGAAGGTTTTTGATGAAAACATTCCAGGATTTTTCTCCATATAATGGACTTCAGTGGCCTCCAAACAGTTGAAGGTCAAAATGTCAGTTTCAGTGCAGCTTCAAAACGTTCTACACGATCCCAGACAAGGAATAAGGGTCTTATCTAGAGAAACCATCGCTCGTTTTCTTAAAAAAAAAAAAAAATTAAAAAGTTTTAACAATAAATGCTCATCTTGAACTAGCTCTCTTCTTCTTCTCTATTTGAATTCCAGCAGTGTAGACGCTGCTAAGTGTATTACTGCCCTCCACAGGTCAAAGTTTGTACTAATTGTTATATACTTGCACTAGCATTGTATATGACAATTTAGTTCAGACTTTGACCTGTGGAGGGCAGTAATACACTTAGCAGCGTCTACACTGCTGGAATTCAAATAGAGAAGAAGAAGAGAGCTAGTTCAAGATGAGCATTTATGGGTAAAACATAAAATTACCCTTATTTCTCGTCTGGGATCGCTGTAAACTGTAATTTTGACCTTCAACCGTTTGGGCTCCATTGAAGTCCACTATAAGGAGAATAATCCTGGAATGTTTTAATCAAAAACCTTCATTTATTTTCGACTGAAGAAAGAAAGACATGAACATCTTGGATGACATGGGGTGAGTAAATTATCTGGAAATTTGAATTTGAAAGTGAACTAATCCTTTAAAGAAAATGTATATATGAAAAACAATCTGAATAAACGGTGAGAAGTATTAACGATGAGATCATTATGCCAGGCTAGCAAACAGAGTAATGTAAAATTACCTCAGTGCTCGTTTTGACGACATTGTCTTGTTTCCTTTGAAGTTGCAGTGGAAAAGACTAGGCATTGTTTTTATTGTCAGATTAGATCGATTACACTAGCTATTCACTCCAAACATAGCATGCTGAGGACATCTGCTGGTTAAAGCTGTGTAAATGCAACAAGAACAGCAAAAACATGTTGTGCACACTTTGAAACCGCAGCACATGAGCTTTATCGTTTGTTGGTGTGAACGCAAATATAGTCTTTGTTCTTGGTGTGAACCGGCCTTAAGTCGGCAAAAACCCTGTTTTGCACAGGTTTCTGAGGGTTGTGTTTACAGGTAGGGGTTGGTTAGGCCAAAGGAAATATCATATATAACCTGATATAGAAAATATCGTATTTATAACCTGATTTAAAATCAAGTCTATTCAAATGTCCACACTAATATAGTGAAACAAACGTGTGTGTGTGTATATATACAGTTTGCTTATTTCTGTTGCTAATAGGTAGAGCTGGGCATCAATTCAGATGTCCTGATTCGATTAGATTCTGATTCACAAGATCTCAATTCAATTCTCAATTTCCTATTCGATTCAATGATTCAATTTTAACTGGCCCCACCACAAAAAAAAGTAATAAATGAATAAAAGTTACTGTTTTTGACCCATGTATACTTGTATTGTGATAAATAAGGTTATGACACCCAATATTTTAGATACCAGTGAAATTTAACAACTCAATTCCATTTTCGATACCACAGCTAAAACTACTAATGTGAATTTCAAAGATTATTGAAGACAAGTCAATAATAAAAAATAAATATTTAAACTACAAAATACTATTTTTCAAAATACTTTTTATTCAAAAGGTATTTCATATTGTACACCAACTCTGAATCACAGCGTGTGATTGTCCCTTCAGACCACAGAGCACAATATTTGCTGTAATGCTCCTCAAAAAATGTCTGTTAAAGAGGTTTTGAACATTTCTTACTCAAAAGACTGAACAGAAAACACGTTCTCATTTTTTGAAAAAACAAAGAAAAAAACTAAAATCAGAGAAACATTATTCTGGATGACATAACTACGTAGGCTATGATCTGAACATTACAAGAACAAAAGGCTTTTCTTTTTCCCAACAGACCGCAAGGTCATTAAATTCAGTCACTGTCGTCATCAGATCCTCTGTTGGAGGCTTCATTGTTGGACCCCTCAGGCTCAGAGTCGTTGTCGGACCTCTGCGGAGAGCCCTCGTTCTCTGAGCCGCGATCTGACGCGGCGGCCGGAGATCCAGCCTGGGATTCATCGTCAGACCCTTCGGAGCGGCTCTTTTTGCTCTCGTTGTCCGACTGATCAGAGTCAGATTGCTGCTGCTGCGGTCTCCTCCTCTTCACCGGCCGATCGCTGCCAGACTCATCCTCGTCCGAGTTTCCGGAGCGCCGGGGGCTGCCGGCCTCACTGCCTGATTGGTTCCGCTCCTCATTGGAATCGCTGTCAGAAGCGATGCGTTTCCTGTGGCCTTCGTTGTTGTCGTCGTCGTCGTCTGAACCCGATCCGCTGTGCCTGGGGTTTCTGGACATAAAATCAACAATGTTAGGAAATAAATAAACTTCAAGTTGTGATAAAACTAACAACTTTTTTTTTTTCAATATTGTGACACAGTTGCTGTGATTTTGCAACGTTATTTCTAACAGCTGCTCCCCTTTTTTAAAATAGCCAATAGCGTTTCATTTATATCACAGCTCGATCAGAGCTGTTGAACTCCGTAAAGCCTCAGTTTCCTCCTAATCTCCTCCATATCACTTTAAAATACAGCATTCTTTGCAGAATTCAAATGGGTCCGGTACGTTTTATGGTCTGCGCCGACTCACGCCTCACGCATACGATCCGCTCTGTGCTATCGTGTTTCTGGACCAGAGCTGCGGCGGTTCACGTGACACTAACGTGAATCCAGACTTCATTCACCCCAATGGAAAGCATTGTCTTAATCGTTCCCTGTTCCCTATATAGTGCACAATGTGCCACTCAGCATGTAGAAAAAAGTAAATGTGGGAACCAGTGACCGATTTTAGACGCAGCTTCAGCATCTATTTATAATGTAATTGATCCTTTTTTGGCGGAAGTGAGAGACTAAGTTTTGAAAGCTTATCTTCTAAATATGAATTTTGACATTTCTAAAGAGACACGATCACTTTATATGATTAACAGATTTAATTTAGGCTTTTACTCACTAAGTGTGACTGAATAAACCATGTGAATTAGCTTTCTGATCTCTTTTTGAAGCATCAGTTTTATTTTCATAGGCTGTCAATGGAGGGACAGAAATCTCTTAGATTTCATCAAAATGATCTTCGTTTGTGTTCCGAAGATGAACAAAAGTCTTGCAGGTGTGGAACGACATGAGGGTGAGTAATTAATGACAGAATTTTCATTTTTGGGTGAACTAACCCTTCAATAGACTCATTGTCATTTATGAATGAGATCGCTTGGGTGTTTGAATCGAGACTGCAATCTTTTAATGATTAATTGTGCCGCTCTAATTACAACTAGAGATGCACAGATACTAAATTTGTCCACCGATACCGATAGCTGATTATTCAGAGTGATATCTGCCAATACTGATAATTTGGGGATTCTCCCTTTCATATCTTCTTTTAAATTAATGATAATCAAAAATATAATGATTAATTATAATGAACTTATTAAAAAAAAATGCAAATAAAAACTGTATTCTCTCCATTTTATCAACTTGTTTCAGAGTAACTGGTATCAGTTATAAACAAACATTAATATTGACACACATTAACTAATTCTGAAGATTAAATTAATATTTCTTAACTTTCAGAATGTTAATAATTCATATAATTACTATTAATATTGAACATCAAACTGGTTTCTTAGCATTTTCTTTACAAAAAGCCCAAATGCGGTGCATTTTCCTGTCCTCTTTTGATTGACAGGATAAATCGGCCCTGACTATCGGCTGTTTTTAAATCGATATCAGCCGATACCGATTATTGGCCTGATATATCGGTGCATCTCTAATAACAACCATTTAAATTCACATCTATGCGTGAAGGTTAACAGGTAAATTTAAAAATGAAACATATGCATGGATCAATCATTCACAATAAGATCAATAACATTCATTTACAACACAGATAGTGTGAATTTTCAGTTCATGCAAACTCAAGTGACCATCGCTCACCTGTCTTCTGCTATTTTCAGGCCGTCCTCGTCGGAGGATGAATCGGACGATGAAATGATGGCCTTGGACTTGATCTTCCCTTTAAGAGATGGCGGCATGCGCTCTGGCTTGGACTTGGAAAAAAAAGAAAAATGCAATGAGATCTAAATCTCTACATCCAGGTAAAGCTTGCATATTAAACGCAGAGCATCAGTACCTTCTCAATCCTCTTGCGCTCTCTGGGTTTGCGCTGCTTTTTAGGTCTTGAGCTTCCTTCTTCTTCATCTGAACCAGCTGGTCTGAGGAAAGCAACAAGAGAAACACACTAAAACTCAACCTGACCCTGCTTGAGTCTGTTTTTAACTACAAACACTAGGGTTCAACATTCTATTATATAATTTATAATACATAAATCATAACTTACATGTTTGATTTATAATTAAACTATTCAATTAGATGCAAAAAAAGTGCAATTGCAATTACAAGTTCAACACTAGATCATATTTTGCATTTCACCACATGAACGCTATGAATTCTGTGGATCTGTTCTCATTAATGTTTACCTCCTCCTCTTCTTCCGGGGTTTCTTCTCTCCGTCTTCCCCTGCATCCTCAACTTCACTGCCGCTCCCAACTTTCTTCTTCTTCTTCTTCTTCATTGGTAGGTCTTCATCAGAGTCATCGTTGACAAAGTCATCAAAATCACCTTTTTTGCGCTAATGAAAAAAGAAAATGAACATAGAAAAACAATGTCTTGCATTTTTAAAAATCCCAGATCCCCAAAAAAAAAGCTCACCCGTCCACTGCCTCCTTTCCTCTTCTCCTTTGCCGCTTCTTTCATTCCCTCTGAGAAGTTGAGCAGGTTCTTGGTCTTCTCCACATACTGGGCTCTCTGCTCAAGAAGTTTCTTCTGCTCTTCAGCCTCTCTGTTCTTCCTCTCCTCCTGTTCTTTCAGCATTTGCTGCCGCAGTTGGTCTCTCTCCTGCTCCTGTTTGGCGCGGTGCTCCTTCTCCTCCTCATCTTGTTTACGAGCTCGGGCCACATGGTATTGAGCCTGGCTTAGCAAATCAGAGCACTGCCTGAGAGAGAAAATACATTTATACTGATCAGATCACTGGAGATTCTGACATCATTTATTCCCTCAAGTCATTCAAAAGACTTTCTGTTCCAAGAAAGACAGAAACAACAAATAAAGAAAGCAATGAAGAATGGTAGGTAGGAAGGAAGGAAGGAAGGAAGGAAGGAAGGAACAAACAAACAATGATGAATGGAAGGAAAGAATGAAATATGGAAGGAAGGAACAAACAAAGATGGAAGGAAGAAAGGAAAGAATGAAGTATGGAATGAATAAACAAACATTGATGATGGATGAATGGAAGGAATGCCGAAAGAAAAAGTATGGAAGGACTAACAAACAACAAACAAAGGATGAATGGATGGAAGGAAGGAACAAATGAAGGAAGGAAGGAAGGAAGGAATAAACCAAGGATGGATGGATGGATGGATTAAGGAGAGGAGGAAGTATGGAAGGAATGAACAAATGAACAATGATGGATGTAAAGGAGGAAGTATGGAAAGAACAAACAAATGAATGAAGGATGGAAGGAAGGACGGAAAGAAGGAAGGATGGAAGGAAGGACGGAAAGAAGGAAGGAAGGAAGGGACTGATGGAATGAATGATCACAGGATGGATGGATGGATGGATGGACAGAATTAATAAGGGATGGATGAAAAGAACAGAGATGAATGATGGATGAAGGAAGGAATAAACAAAGGATGAGTGGATGAGTGGAAGGAGGGAACAAACAAAAGATGGATAATGGAAAGATGGATGGATGGAAGGAACGGACGAACAAAGGATGGATGGATGGAAGGAAAGAATGAATGGAAGGCTGAAGGAAGGAAGAAAGTATGGAAGAAACAAACAAACGAAGGATGGAATTGATGGATGGATGGATGGATGGATGGATGTAAGGAACGGACAAGCAAAAGAATAAATGGATGGAAAGAAGGAAGAGATGGATGGAATGAATGATCAAAGGATGGATGGATGGATGGACAGAACTAATAAAGGATGGATGGATGAAAAGAACAGAAATTAATGAAGGAAGAAGAAACAAACTAAGGATGGATGAGTGGAAGGTGGGAACAAACAAAAAATGGATGATGAAAGAAGGATGGATGGAAGGAATGAACAAACAAAGGATGGATTTAATGAAGGAAAGAATGAACGAATGAAGGATGGATGGATGAAAAGAACAGAAATGAATGATGGATGAAGAAAGAAAGAAGGAACAAACTAAGGATGGATGGATGGATGGATGGAAGGAATGAACAAAGGATGGATGGATGGATGGATGGAAGGAAGGAAGGAGTGAACGAAAAAAGAATGGATGGATGACGGAAGAAAGGAAGGAACAAAAAAGATGGATGACGGATGGAAGGTACAGACGAACAAAAGATGGAGGGAAGGATGAAAGAACGAACAAATGAATGATGGATGAAGGAAGGATGGAAGGAACGAACAAACAAAGGATGGATTTAATGAAGGAAAGAATGAACGAATGAAGGATGGATGAAAAGAACAGAAATGAATGATGGATGAAGGAAGAAAGGAAGGAACGAACAAAGGATGGATGGAAGGAAGGAAGGAAGGAAGGAAGGAAGGAGTGAACGAAAAAAGAATGGATGGATGAATGGATGAAAAGAACAGAGAATGAATGATGGATGAAGGAAGAAAGGAAGGAACAAAAAAGATGGATGATGGATGGAAAGAACAGACGAACAAAGGATGGAGGGAAGGATGAAAGAACAAACAGATGAATGATGGAAAGATGGAAGGATGGAAGGAAGGAACAGACAAGCAAATGATGGATGGATTATGGAATGAATGAAGGAACAAGCAATTGAAGGAATGAACGAACAGTGTGTGTGTGTGTGTGTGTGTGTGTGTGTATAAACAAACAATTTCAGACTGGCTGGGATGTTGCTGTCATGCAGTTCTCAGGAGCCGTCGGATCACATGTGTCTGCGTCATGCTGTAAGAGGAAACTTTCAGAAGAAAAGTCACATATCAGGAAGAGCAACCGTACCTGGCTTCGCTCGCGGCCAGCGCAAGGTCAAATCTCATTTTGTCTCCAGCCTTACTGAGGTAGCTGAAGTACCTGTGAGAACAATAACAGAGTTATGAAAGCAGCACACGAGAGCCTCAGGCTGGAGGTCACGCAGGTCATGGAGTTCACGTACCTGTGAGCCAGCTCCAGCTCCTTCACCGCGCTCAACACAGCCTTCAGATTACTCTTCTCGTCCTTCAGCACCAGCGTGGCCAACCTCTGCAGCACCAGCGCCACATTGAACATCAGCACAGTGTCACTGGGAGCCACATGCCGAGCCTGGGAATCAAAGAACCGGAAAAACATTTACAATTAATAGATTAAAGCAGTAGATCATTTTGAAATAATAAAATCAAATACAATATTAATAAATAAATAAAAAACACTAAAAATAAATGCATTTTTAATTTTACATTTTTATGATTTAAAGATGCCCTAGAACTTTTTTTAAAAAGATGTAATATAAGTCTAAGGTGTCCCCTGAATGTGTCTGTGAAGTTTCCGCTCAATATACCCCATAGATTTTTTTTAATTCATTTTTTTAACTGCCTATTTTGGGGCATCATTATAAATGAGCCGATTCAGGGCTACTGGCCCTTTAATTCTCGTGCTCTCCGCCCACGGAGCTCACGCTTGCCTTGAACAGTGCATAAACAAAGTTCACACAGCTAATATAACCCTCAAAATGGATCTTTACAAAGTGTTCGTCATGCATGAGGCATGCATGCGTCGGATTATGTGAGTATTGTATACTGTTATATTGTTTACATTGATTCTGAATGAGTTTGAGGCTGTGCTCCGTGGCTAACGCTACACTGTTGGAGAGATTTATAAAGAATGAAGTTGTGTTTAATAATGAAAATAGCGACGGCTCTCTTGTCTCCGTGAATACAGTAACTTTAACCACATTTAACAGTACATTAGCAACATGCTAACGAAACATTTAGAAAGACAATTTACAAATATCACTAAAAATATCATGATATCATGGATCATGTCAGTTATTATCGATCCATCTGCCATTTTTCGTTATTGTTCTTGCTTGCTTACCTAGTCTGATGATTCAGCTGTATCCAGACGTTAATACTGGCTGCCCTTGTCTAATGCCTTGAACATGGGCTGGCATATGCAAATATTGGGGGCGTACATATTAATGATCCCGACTGTTACGTAACAGTTGGTGTCATGTTGAGATTCACCTGTTCTTCAGAGGTCTTTTAAACAAATGAGATTTATATAAGAAGGAGGAAACAATGGAGTTTGAGACTCACTGTATGTCATTTCCATGTACTGAACTCTTGTTATTTGACTATGCCAAGATAAATTCAATGTTTCATTCGAGGGCACCTTTAATTATTTGCTTTTCATAAACTAGTGAAATCCAGCCTGCAGTAAAGAAAAGAAAATGTAAAGTTGCATTAAGATTTTCCCACCCTGAGAAGAGTCTGTTTGCACTCCTGCAGCTTGCCACATTTGAAGAGCGCTCGAGCCAGATACAGCAGCACCTCTGTGTTCTGATATTTGTAGAATTTCTTCAAGCAGTTTTCATACTGAAGAGAAAAACAGGCGGTGAGTAACAGATCCAGAGCAAAACCCTTCCTGTTCAGAGGAGGTTGTTTGTTCTCTCACCATCTGCACAGCACTGATGTACTGCTTCTGCTCCACATAGATGTGTGCAAGATTCAGCCAGACATCACTGATCTCCGCTGTGGCTTCTCTGACCTGGGCAAAGACATCCCGTGCCTCTCGGAAATAACCCTTGTGTGCCAACACAGCACCTACGTCACACAGAAGAAAGATAATTACGATGAGCGGGAGAAGCTGACGGGCAAACACAAGTAAGCTGGTAAGTCTGGCCTTGCAAGGCTAATTAAAAAGCAGATAAAGCACCTATGCCATTGGCAGCATATAGATTTTTGGAATCATTCCTCAGAACTTGTTTGTAGATCGCCAAAGCTCGATCCTGGTGTCGCTTTTCCTGGGAAAAAAAAAGGAGCAAATAAATAAAACAGACACATTCTAACAGCACATGATGGTTTGTCAACTGAATAACGTGAGGCACCTTTTCTCGGTCTCTAGTGGGCTGGTGTAGCGTCTGAAGCCACACGTTTCCCAGCGCCAGCATAGAGTAGGTGTCGTTCTGAGTTGAGGGCTGTTTAAGGATGCGTTCAAACTTCTTCTGGCCGGGACCCCACTCCTGTTTGGCCAAGTGTAGGTTACCAATCAGCGACCAGGCATCAGGGTGGTCCTGCAAAACACATTTTATTAATACAGATCTGAAGAAATTACCAAAAGCTCAGTGCTCCTAATAATGTCCAAAACGTCTAGGTGTCTTCCAATACTCATTTTCCGTAGAATAGACACACAATACCAGCTGCTCTTTCTCTCTCTCTCATCTCTCCAACAGCAAGTCAACAAACAAACCTGCCTCCCCTCACTCACTAGTTTCATTTGCTCCGGATGAATATTGAATTTCGGCGTGGGATTGCACATATTGCGCATAATTTTACCAAAGTGTGCGCACATAAAGCCACCTCTCAGTACTAAATTGAGTTCTTTTTCGCTGCTTATTGCACTTAAACAGTCAAACACACACAAAATAATGTCAAAATGCCGGTCTTGGTGAGTATTCACGTAAACACAGTCAGTTGTTTGAAGTGAACGTAAACAGTGGAGAAAGAAAACGCATGTGTAACAGTATATTGGATCCGTGCATCAGGTCTTAAAGTGACAGCAGCCTAATAAACCTGCTGCCAAATTATGAGATAATATTAAAAATAATTGAGATAATATTAAAAATAACTATATGGCAGTTTTTCCCAATGGTATTGATGTCAAAATTGTGGCCAGTGAAAATGCTGAGTGGCTAGTAACTTTGGAAAACCACTAGCCAGAGTGGCTGGAAAGCAAGAAAGTTAATGTCAAGCCCTGGATATATATATAAAATATATAATTATCTCATAATTTGGCAGCAGGTTTATTAGGCTGCTGTCACTTTAAGACCTGATGCACGGATCCAATATACTGATACACATGTTTTCTTTCTCAACTGTTTACGTTCACTTCAAACAACTGACTGTGTTTATGTGAATACTTGCCAAGACCGGCATTTTGACATTATTTTGTGTATATATATAAAATGAACATTTATACGAGTACACGTTATACTAGACAATTCATCTCAAACTAGAACAATGCAAAATTCCAAGGAAAGATGACTGTTAATGATTTTTTTCCATGTGATTTTTGGTCCATCATGTGACGTATGCAACCATGTGATCTTTCTTTGTTTTAAGAGACTCTTGCAGCTGGCATTGTAATTAGGCACTAATTATTTAAAAGAATGACAATATATGTAGGCCCATGTATGTCGGCAAGAACTATCTACCTGATTGATCTGAAGGGCTTCTTTAAACCAGTCAGAAGCTTCGTAGAAATTTCCCTTGTCACGTGCCATCGCTCCAAGACGCAAGTAACCTGTTACAAAATCAAATAAATCAAAATAACTGACTGTTTGCTGAAAAAAAGCCACACATAATTAACACTGTGATGATGCATACAGTCCACATAGTTAGGATGCTCTCTCAGGATGTTCTTGTAGAGTTTCTCAGCCTCGTGAAACTCGCACATGGCTTCATAGAGTCTGGCCAGGTTATAGGAGGTTGTGACAGAGATGGCGTTGTAGTAATGCTCATCATGCTCGCCCTCAGCTTTTGCCCTCTCCAAAGAAGCCAGGAAGTATTTCTACAAAGAAATTGAAATGTGTGATTGACTTATTTAATGCATTCCTGATGCTACTTTTTCCACAACCAAATTTTCCATGACATTTCATTCCAATAATTTCCAAGTCAAATGTCATTTCTGAGGTAATCTCCATTTTAATGGTTAAATAAAATTTTGCTAATCAAAAAGGCATGTCTAATTAATTGAAATCATGAATCTTGTACAATTTAACAACAGTTTAACAAAAATTCAATTTTTAGGGCCCTCTGAAATACAGTTTTATTTGTTTCTCAAATTCCGTTTTATTTTTACCAAATTCTGTGTTTTCTGTTTCAAGTTTTCTGGGTTCTATTTTAATGGTTTAATTAAATTTTAAATTAATAAAAAAAAATATGAAGTTTAGTTTTTGTTTTTTCAGAAATTCTGTGTTGTGTATTTTAATTTTTCGGCCCATCAATGAAGTCATAAAACATTAATTTATCTTTTAATCATATGAAATTAAACTTTTGTCAAACAAAGTGCTGCACAACAGAGCTTTACTGTTAAAATTAAAACATGGAAGAAAAATGGATTATTCCATAAAAAATAAAGTTTTAATAATTTTTATTAGTGTTAGTGCTAGTATTATTACATTGAGATGTAGCTACATTCTACTGTACAACAGTAATATATTTCTGTTACAATTTATTCAAGTTAAATTGAACTTTTATTTTGATGCGTTGCTATGAAGACCTTTGAGTTTCTGTGTTTATGATATAACAATAGTTTTTCTCAAAAGAAAAATGCTCATGAAGTGACTCTGGAGATGAAGTTCATGCATTCATGTCCTCAAGGCGGCAGAGACTGAAAACACTGAGTGTCACGCTTGCTTCAGTGTGTGTTTTAAATAAAACCACACGTCTGTGCCATTCATACGCACAGAGACACAAAGAACAGGCAGGATTCATGTTTAAATTGTCTTTTTGCGATTTAAATATTCACAGACACTAGTCTATATCGCAATTTGCTTTAAGTGTACCGACCCACTTTTTATTTATTCATCAAAAATTTGACAAATTCTGTGACATGCTGCATTATACAGTACATTCCGTTTATATGACTAGGTTTTGCGATTCCGTCCATGTTTTCTGCATCATGGAAATCATAGGGCCCTAGTTTATATAAGAGAGATGCTTATGTTCACTCTACACAGAGTTAGTCTGCTCAATTGCTTACTCATGATTAGGGCTGTCACGATATTAGATTTTTCACACCACGGTTATTGTGGCCAAAAAATATCACAGGTATCGATATATCACGATATTTATAGAATCCTTGGGGGGGGGGTCTTGGGGGGGTCTTTTAAGACCTGGAGAAATAAAAATTAATACTAGCATAGTAGCCTATACATTATGGCTGTTACCAGTCAAATTAAATCGTTATCAACAAAATCCATCTTTGCAATACAGAGGTGACACAGAATGAGAAGTCGCATTAATATATTTACACAGCATTTACAATTTGTCTACACAAATTTAATTCAATATTATATATTTAAATACATTTTTCTAATTTTAACTTTTTAATTAAAATGTACATAAATATGAAACTAAACTAAACTGCCAGTAGGTGGCAGCAAGTCACTGTCTTAATGAGTGAGTGAGTCAAACGATTTGTTCAAATGACTGATTCATTCAGGAACGAAGCTCGGATTCATTCGTTCTAAACGCGGATTCAGTCAGAATAACAAAAACATTTCTGTTGCACGGGGCTGTTCTGCTGTTCATAATTTTGAAATTTTCGTTGGCGAAATAAAGGGGAAAAAAACAATATTAACAATACTGTGTCTAAAATGTAACTCACATTGTTCATTTAACAAGTTGAATTTGTGCTGATTTGGGGAAAACGGCACTTTTGCTCGTGTGATATTTTAATATTTAACTACATCTTATAATATGATATAATGACAAAAAATTGTCGGGGCAAAAAAATGCCCGTGTATCTTGAATTTTAAGGGCATATAACTGCATGCATAGCTGCATCATGCTGAAAAAGATGAGTAAAGAAAACACGGTAGGCTTATTAAAGGAATCACCCTTTATTTAAATATATGGACACAGAAAATCGCTGTTAACAGGTAAATATAACATTTCCCATTCCATGACTAGTAAAATAATCGCAACTTACTCTCTGTAAAATGGCATAATCCACAGGATGTTGGACACGGAGGTGGGTAAAAATGACTGTAGCTAGGCAAATCCTGCGGATTGAGCGGTCTAAGGAGCCGAAAAACTCCCATACTGTCGAGCTTATTTACTTTTTTCGGGTGTGGACAGAGCCTCTCCCGCTTGGAACAGCTGTGCACGCTGCGTCTTCTTCTTGTTTGACAGGCGTCAGCGTTAAGGTGCAATACTGCCACCTGAGAGCTCAGCCAGGTACTGGCGCTGGACTATTTACGTGTCATGATATCATAAGCGCCCTACTCATTTTAAATATTGTGGTTATCGTCAATACCGGTATATCGTCACACCCTAAATTAACACGATATCGATATTTCATGCTTTGAATATCACGGTTATCGTCAATACTGGTATATTGCGACACCCCTACTCATGATACACAGCAACACAGCCAAAATTATCCTAATATGTTGGACCGTTTATTAAAAGTAGCCTACTTTTGCCTGAGACAAGCCTTCACAAGCACAAGTAAGAGCTGTAACTACAGACTGCACCTTTAATTTGAGCCAAATATTTCTCTTTACCTTGGCCTCGCCGAGGTTTCCCAATCTGAAGTGTAAAGCCCCCAAATTATTGAGGATCTCAGGAGGAACATCAGCCTGGACCTTCTCCTGAAGGATGCGAGTGGCAGTGCCATATGCGGAAAGAGCGCCCTGCAGGAAAGATGGACGATTCACAGTGAGAGAGGTGTACATTACACAAGTCAAACACCGTGCATGTAGAAACAGCACTGTTACCTGAATGTCGGTTTGTTCCAAAATTTGGGCGAGCTCGATCCAGGCTTCCACATCGTCGGAATATTGTACTGTGACTTTTTTCAGATGTTCCTATGAGTAAAAAAAAAACAGCCTTATAATCTCTGAGAATTTTTTTTTTGTGTGTAATTCAGTTTTTGGAATATATCAAATGTCATACTTTAGCAATGTCTCTCTTCTCCTGGTCATCCGACGTGGCATAAAGTGACCCAAGGATTTTCATGGTTTCATAATTGTTGGGATATGCCTTCAGGACCTTTTCAAAGCACTGCGCAGCATTCTCTTTGTCTCTACGATACACATACATCTGGCCCAGGCCGAAGAAGGGCAGTACAAAAGTAGATGATGCAAACTGAGTGGCCTGATAGTAGTACTGGAAGGCTTGGTCATAGTCCTCCTAAAAGCAAAGACATGTGAAAGTTTATTAGTCTCAGACATTACAGGAAATTTCAGTTGATATAATCGGCCAGGTCGATTCATGTTTGGCCTCGTCCGAGTGTGATATTGCGTTTATACAGCAGTTTGATGGCACAAGTGTGTAAATAAATAAGAAACAACAATGGAGTGTCTTTAAAAGCCCTTTTTGTGCAGAACTACTTCTCTTTGCCATGAAGTCTCAAGCCTCCTTTACTAATTCTAAAACATCACTTTAGTAATGAAGGAACGTTGAGTCGCTTCATTGCAGCTTATTGTATTATGTAGAGTATTATGGTATTATGAGAGAGAGATCGACTAAACGAGTGTATTACCTGCACCTGATATAGCACTCATTCTTCAGGTCAATATCCATAATATTATATCCATTATAAAAAAATCTGTTTGAATGTCCGCTGAGGAAAGCGATATCTTTGTCCTTTTAAAAGTTAAGGGGATTTCCCACTTCCTTGTTCTGACTCACTCATAAAGACTTCTTTGCTGCCATCTAAAGGCGTAATAATGTAACTTTCACTGAAGTCATATGCCGATTCAACACACACAGACGGCGCACGAGCGGTGAGCCTTGCGTCTTCACTAAACTCTGTCAGTTGTGTTTTACGGTTTGCCAGTTTAGCGATTTAGACGATCGTATGTGTATTATATTGTATTGTTATTATATTATATTTTATGTATTATATATATATTATATCGAGCTACCGTGCTCGCGCAGCTGCATTGTGGCACGAACACTCATGCAAACAGTAGCTGCACAAAACGTGAAGATCACGTGCATAGAGAGGAAAGCAGGAACTAGTTGTCAACACTTTCCTGTGATTTATCACTGAAGTAGCTTAGAAACTCAAAAGATATTATAGCATATATTTTTCTACTTTTGAATTTACAACCCACAGCTTCACAATTAATAGAGAGACGGTATGACTAATTCACACACGCAATCGCTCTCATTACGTACTTGTATTGTGCTAATTTATATTTATCTGATTTTCAATAAGCGGAAATCTGTAAGAAATGTTACGAACCATCGATAAAATAACTGCTGAAAGTGAGCTGTTATGTCAGATCACGCTTTCAATAGGAAAAAATATCCCACCTTTAATAAATCAAGCGTATTTACAGTACAAACCTTGTAAGTGAACGATGAGGGCAAAAAACATACAAAATAATCGTTCATTAATCGTAATCGAGGTTTTGATTTTAGGTCATAATCATCCAGCCCTAATATAAAATAATATTTATTGAACAACAAAATTTACACTACCGTTCAAAAGTTTGGGATCGGTAAGATTTTTAATGTCTTTAAAAGAAGTTTCGTCTGCTCGCCAAGGCTGCATTTATTTAATTAAAAATACAGTAAAAACATTGTGAAATATTATTACAATTTAAAATAACTGTTTTCTATTTGAAAATATTTGAAAATGTAACTTATTCCTGTGATCAAAGCTGAATTTTCCGCATCATTTCTCCAGTCTTCAGTGTCACATGATCCTTCAGAAATCATTCTAATATGATGATTTGCTGCTTAAGAAACATTTATTGTGTACAGATGTACAAAATATTTGTGCACAATATTTTTTTTTCAGGATTATTTGATGAATAGAAAGTTCAAAAGAACAGCATTTATTTGAAATATAATCTTTTGTTACATTTTAAATGTCTTTACTGCCACTTTTGATTGATTTAATGCATCCTTGCTGAAAAAAATATTAATTTCTTTAAGTTCTTCTCAAAAAAATAAAAATAAAAATTCTTACTGACCCCAAACTTTTGAATGGTAGTGTATAATGTTACAAAAGCTTTGTATTTCAGATAAATGCTGTTCTTTTGAACTTTCTATTCATTAAGGAATCCTGAAAAAAAAGTACACAACTGTTTTTAACATTGATAATAATAATAAATATTTCTTAAGCAGCAAATCATATTAAAATGATTTCTGAAGGATCATGTGACACTGAAGACTGGAGTAATGATGCTGAAAATTCAGCTTTTCCAACACAGAAATAAATTACATTTTATATTATATTCCAATAGAAAACAGTTATTTTAAATTGTAATAATATTTCACAATATTACTGTTTTTACTGTATTTTTAATTAAAATAAATGCAATCTTGGTGAGCAAACAAAACTTTTTAAAAATATTAAAATCTTACCGATCCCAAACTTTTAAACGGTAGTGTAAATTAACAACAATAGCCATTATAAAAGACATTAAACACAAGCAAACAATAAACACAATCAAATAAATAAATAAACAAGCAAACAATTCAGTCAAAAGTTCAAAAGCAGCACTCTAGTACAGTATTTTAGTTAAATCTAGCCTAAATATAAAGCAAATTCCCAAAGGACTGGCCGAGATGAAGCTGTTCTCTGCGGGTACACGAGCTCTGAACGCCCGCTGACAGCCTGGAGCTCACATCTGCCAAAGCGTCTAAACAAATTGTAAAGTAGGCGCTATGTTTATATACGAGTCACATATTTGAGGTTTAAATAACTACATTCTCACCTAAAAAAACTCTTAAAACTACTTTTCATGACACAACAACAGTAGTATTTTTTTTTTAAATATGGTTGATTTGCTTGACCGCCATGACAGTCGCCGCAAGCGGAGTGATACACACGGTTCCAGTGCTGATACTAGTGTTGCACGATATACCGGTACTAGAAAGGTATCGTGATACCCTGCTTTTAAAAACGGTCCGGTTCTTTATTTTATTAGTACCGGTACTTTGAGTGCCAGCTGTATTTCCTAATGTGCGACAGCAGGGGGCAGTGTGCGTGCAGCGCGCTGCTTCTAAGGCAAATTGAGTGCGTCTTTATTCCTCTCAACTGCGCAACGGCTTTTATGGTGACGAAACGAGAGGTATGGTTGCATATACAGGTGCTCTTGCAGACCAATCACAAATTGTTGAGAAAGCAGATGCACGAAGCGAAATATGGCATTATTTTGCTGACATTGCCGACAGCCAGGGCAAGCCCACGGACACCACTAAGCCCGTCTGCAAAAGATGTTACAAAATAACGCAAGCGAAGGGAGTCAAAAGCATCTTGCAGTCAAACATCCCGATTTGTACAAAGAATTAAAGAGCGACAGGTTAGTGAATGTGATACCAGCATTATGTTTATGCTCTCAAACATTAAATGAGTGTTATTTATTTATTTTACTCGTGCAAGCAGAACTCCGCAAAGAGGTGTATTATTGAGTCTTAGTTTAATAAGTGATATCTGGTTGCAAAAATAAAATTAATTTAAAAATATATAAATATGTGAAGGGTATATACAGTTATTTTAAACCAATTTATGCTTTAATAACATTGCTCTAATTATTTACAGTAATATAATTTTTACAATAATCTTACTGTCAAAAACACCTACATGTATTAAAAAAAAGCAAAAAAAAAAAAGCATAACAGCAAATAAGTTACAATTTTATTGAGCATGAAAATAATAAACATTAAAAATTATATTAAATCTAACTAACTTCATGGCAATGAAGCTCAAATCCAGAAGTATCAGCCTGCACACTGGTGAAGAAAGAAGTTCTGTCATATGTTTTTTATTTACTTTTCCTGCTGTTTTAGGTTTTTGCCATAGTATCGTTTAAGTATCGGTATCGTGATATTTAAGTTGGGTATCGTATCGAAGTCAAAATTTTGGTATCGTGACAACACTATCTGATACTGGGGGAATATCACACGCTTCTCAGCCAATCAGATTCAAGAACCAGAAAGAACTGTTGTTTGTCGATATTATATATATGTATGTTGTATGTATTGTATGTATATTTATATATAGTGTGAAATAATGACCGTGATAACTTAAAAGACAATTAGAAATGTTGCTTTGGCAACTACCTGAAATAAATAAATGTAAGCATTAAAAATGACTACAATTGAAATAAATTTTAATTAAAGCCATAACCCTAAAACCCTTCATAAATCAACAAAAGCAATCAACAAAATGATTAAAACTATAATAAAAAAAATATGCATTATATTTCTCATATGCAAAATATATACCCATACAGGTTATACACTATTTCTCAAATGAAAGAAGTCTCTGTCTCACCTGGACATGGAAGGAACGAGCTAACTGATAGCAGCTCTCTGCTTGCATAGCCTCCACCTCTGTGTTGTGAAAAGCATGAAGAGCCAGATGCTGCACTTTGCTGTAGTCCTGAAAAACACAAAGTACATATAAAGTACAAGATCTCCAATTCTAAACGGTAGATCACAAGAGGGATCTAGCTTTACCTTTTTGAAGAAGAAATGATTGGCGAGGTGATTGAGCACCATAGGATTGCTGGGGTCAATGGTGTAGGCTCTGGAAAGCAGCTGCACGCCGTTCTTGATGGAGTCGGCCTCTTTATTGTTGAGCTCCAGCACAGCCAAACCCACCAGTGCTCCCACACATTTGGAGTTGAGCTCCAGAGCTCTGCCAAACGCCAAGCGAGCTTTCTCTAGTTTGTTGAGCTTGACGAAGCAGTGGCCCATGCCTAGTCTCACCTCGGCTGCAATAAGACAATTACAAAGAAATGAGCTCTGCCACTCTTGACTAGGGCTGGGCAAAAAAGGCGATTTTTCGATTAATCGTTTTTAAAAATATGGTCGATTCGATATCGAATCTTCAAAACCTACGAATTGATCTTTTTTCTGTATTTATTTCCACAAACATTGAACATAATATCTAACTGACGTTAATTTCATTACTAGATGTCAAGTGACAGAGACAGAAATTAAAGATTTCATTAGTATAAATTGATCTACTATCACCATCTAGGAAGTATTCAGGATTCAAGGAAAGGATAATAGTATTTTCAACTCACCTGGACAGCCAGGGTTTGTGCGAAGAGCTTTTTTGTAGTAGGCTAAAGCTCCCCTATAATCCTTTTTATTGAAGGAGATGCACGCCTTACCTGTTAAAGAACATAAACATAAATAATCATTCATAACAAGACAACATCTATCAATAACCATGAAACAGCATTCACATTTAACTTCAATATTACGCTTATATAATAACGTGACTAATGTGAACTGCACAATATGACCAGGAACATGTATTACAGGATATCTAGACTTTTCAAGACCTGCACAAATAAAATTAATAACGTGTCCATACTAAACAATCTCAAAATAAATCATGTACACTATCGGTCAAAAATTAAAATCTTAAAAATTAAAGTCTCTTATGCTCACCAAGACTGCAATTTACAATTTATTACAATTTAACAGAACTGTTTTCCATTTTAATATATTTTGAAATCTAATTTATTCCTGTGATCAAAGCTTAATTTTCAGCATCATTACTCCAGTCTTCAGTGTCACATGATCCTTCAGAAATCATTCTAATATGATGATTTGCTGCTCAAGAAACATTTGTTATTATTAGTGTTGAAAACAGTTGTGCTGCTTCATGTTTTTCTGTGTAAACCATGATTAAAAACTTTGGGGTAAGTAAGATTTTTTTCAAAAAACTAATAATAATAAAAAATAATAATACTTTTATTCAGCAAGGATGCATTAAATTCATCAAAAGTGACAGTAAAAACATTTATAATGTTACAAAAGATTTCTAGTTAAAAAAAATGCTGTTCTTTTGAACTTTATATTCATCAAAGAATCCTGAAAAAATGTATCATGGTCTCCATAAAAATATTAAACAGCCCAAGCAGCATAAGAAATGTTTCTTGAACATCAAATCAGCATATCAGAATAATTTCTGAAGGATCATGTGACACTGAAGACTGGAGTAATGATGCTGAAAATTCATAACTATTTTAAATTATAATGATATTTCACAATATTACTGTTTTTACTGTGTTTTTGATCAAATAAATGCAGCCTTGGCGAGCAGAAGAGACTTCATTCATTAAAAAATCTTAATTATCACGACAAGAGCGCTGTGTTTTGACTTTGAGCATGCAGCGCTCAGTTACTTCAGTGCTTCCCACACATAGACTTTACTTGGGCGGGCCGCCCACGTATAATAACGGCCGCCCAAGTATATTGGAGACACATTTTTGCTTTTATTATTTTTATCCTCTTATACTTTTATATCCGCGCAAGATAATGAAACCATCCGCGATCGAATTACTAGTCGTTTCGTACCTGCTCGTTATGTGTGCGTCAGAACTGTTTACTTCCGCTAACATTCCCATAGGCGCTGCATTTTGCAAAGTCACAAGGGGGCGCTGTTGCGCGTTCTACAGGCTCGCGCAACAGCGCTTCAGTCTGCTTCAAAGTGATTCTCAATCAATGAAAAGCGCAGATTTATGCCAAGCGATTGCTAATGAACTCAAGTTGATGAATTATTACAAAGTCTACTTCATGGCCTTTATATAAAATGTTTTAGACGATTGTAAGAATCTGAAGGATTAGCCTGCAATAGTACAGACATTTCAAAATAAGAGTCCCGGTGTATTTCGGACTTGTTTATAATTAAAGTCACACGCTAAGTTTTTTCTTTTTCTTTTGGGCATTATTGGTATTTTGGTTACACAATAAATTGTATTTAATTTGATTTCCATTTAATTCATAGTAAATTATTATAGTCTCCCCCACAGGAAGAAAAGACTAAGAACATTATTTGACACATATATTATTCATTTTATAAATTTTACTAGTAAAATCTGTGTCCCATTCACTGAGAGAGACACTATATGACAGCAAGGAGAACATAGGAAAAGGTGAACCATTTAAATGCTGTAATTTTGCATAATTTACAATGCATAATAATGCATAATATTAGTATGTAATTAAATGTAATATGCTATGTAATTAAAATTAATTTCAATAAATAAAAATACTGTTAAAGATCACACATTATTTGTTTGTCACATGTAGTAGACCATTTTTGTGCTGTGGGTAATAGGAGGATTTTTTTGCCCGGCTACCACCGCAAGTGTATTTCAAACCTGTGGGAAGCACTGAACTTAATTCAATTAAGACTTTTATGATCTTAAATCAGATCATTTAAGACATTTTAAGGGTCCGTGGGAAACCTGTATTAGGTAAATAGGGTGAATTTTGATTTCAAGTTGACGTTTAAAGCACGTTATGATCATGTGACTTTTACCCAGCAGAGCAGGGATGTTGTTTGTTGACTGGTTAAGAACGAACTGGAACTGAGCATCTGCTTGATCCATCTTATCTCCTTCCAGGAGACAGAAGCAAGCTCTTCCCAGCAGATGGTTCTGTGGAAATGAGAAATAGCATCATTACAGTTACAAAAACACAGTACAATAACAGTGATTGCTACAATATGACTATGCAGCCTTCATTTACCTGATCGTACATGATGATCTTGTCTGCCATGGTGTACAGAAGAGTGGACTGGTTGATGAGGTCCTTCTTCGCATCCTTGTTCTTCTCTTTTCGAGCCTGTTGGACATAATAAGCTGCTAGCGTGTCCAAACACGTCATCTGGTCCTTCTCGTGGTCTCTGTAATCCAGGTTTCCATCGATGCGTGCCGCCTCCAGCAACTTGACGAAATCTTCTGTCTTGCCTTGTTTGTAGTACTCCAACTAAAAAGAAAGAAATAGCAGTGAGGTTTTTGTGCAGCAGAAACCCTAATAAGTCGCCTTACATGAGCTTGACACTCACAGCGAGAGCGATCCATATGTGCAGCTGCGTGTGCTCCTGTTTGAGGATACTGATGACTTCATCTCCTTCTGGAAGCTGATCGAAGTCGAGCTCAATAACCTGAGAATGACATGACATGAAACTTTGTAGTGGTTAACACTTTCTGGATATACAAATTAAAAAAAAAATAAAATAAATATCATCTTGTTTTTATGTTAGTGTAAACACACTCAGGGTCTTTGGGGTCTCCAGAGTCCCTAGGCAACAAAATGTAATTTTGTAACAAAATAAATTGTTTTTTTTTATTTAAAAAAAAAACAAATGTAATTTTACTCTGTTTATTAATGTTTTTGCTTCATATTTGTGCAGTTTTTAGAAGATTTATCATATCTTTTAAATTTATATAAATAAATAAAAGTTTGAGTAGGTTTTTATACAAAAACAGCTTTTTATGTAAAATTCACTTTATAAAAGACCCACATTTATAACTTTCATTCATGGGGATAACATGGATAATTTGACATGGTTTAGTGTGAGATTTTTGTCCATCTTTTGGAAAATGCAGTGTTAAAAGTAAAAAATGATCACTTTATCCAGTAGATGGCAGCAGAGCTCCACTATTTGCTATTTGACTGACTGAAAGACATCTTTTCACAAGTATTTTTCAGTTGGGTTCATATCTACATATTATGAAATCACAATTATGACAATAAAAAATTATTTTTGTTTAAGTTTAACATTTTTTTGTACTAAAAAAAAATAAGTTTTTCAATAATGTTGTTTTTGAGGATGAATTTTGTCCATCTTCTAAGCGGGGTCTCATCATAATGTAACAATATTGAAAAACTGATCTTTTTCAGTACAAAAAATGCTAAACTTTGACAAAAAGTAACTTTTATTGTTATAATTGTGATTTCGTAATATTTAGATATGAATTCAACTGAAAAAATACTTGTGAAAAGATGTCTTTCAGTCAGTCACATAGCACATAGTAGAGCTCTGCATCATCTACTGGTAAAAGTGATAGTTTTTTTACTTTTATAACTGCATTTTCCAAAAGATGGGCAAAAATCTTACACTAAACCATGTCAAATTGTCCATGTTATTCCCATGAATGAAAGTTAGAAATGTGAGTCTTTTAAAAAGTGAATTTTACATAAAAAGCTGTTTTTGTATAAAAACCTATTAAAAAAATATATTTTTTAATTTATTTATATGAATAAAAAAATAAAAAAAATACTGCACAAATGTGGAGTAAAAACAAAATTACATTTTACTCTGTTAAAAAAAATATATATATTATTGTTACAAAAATTACATTTTGTTGCCTGGGTTCTCTGGAGACCCCAAAGACCCTGAGTGTGCACCTCAAATGAAGACCGCACAAGGGTTAAAACAATTGCGACCGGTTAAAACATGAAGGCAGGTGAAACAACACACATTTGAGAAATAAAAGTCCAAATTGTATTTCAAATAAAATCAGGGAAGGCTCTTCGATAGAAGTATGTTTTATGAAGGGATTTAAAAGAGTTCACTTTTAAAAATAAGTACAGTAGAGCTCAAATAGCTGCAATAAATAATAAAATGATAATAAAAACATTTTATATAATAATATCAGTTCATGTGGAATGTTTTTTTTTTATTTGTTTGTAAAAATGTCCCTGAGACATGTTGCACTGCATGACAAATTAATAATAATAATGAAATATACAATTATATGATAATAATATAATTATGTCTAAAATTATTATAAAAATATAATATAATAATAATAATAATTATATATTATATATATATATATATATATATATATATATATATATATATATATATAATGTGTGTATATATAAAAAGGTAAGAAAGAATTATTGTTGTTAATTTGATATAAGTTGATGTGATATTAAGATATTTTTTAGTATTTATGTTTGATTTAATCATTAGAATTTTGGGTTATTATAGTCAAATTGAATAAAAAAATGCCTATGATTGAACAATTTAAAAAGTACATTAAAATGCATTTGTAAACAATATCTGAACGTAAACACGGATGAACTTCAGCAATGCAAACTATGCAACTGTTTGATATGTACAGTGTTTCTCTGTTTTTGTATTTTTGGCTTGGTTCTAAAAAAAAAAATGAAATAGCACAAAATATATCATACAGACAAACTTCAAAAGGAAAAGGCTTAAATATGCTTGGATGATGTTTCTTGGCAGAAACAAACTAAAGTATTTTTACATCGTTGTATAATGATAGTATAATTATGACTGTGTAGCGCAAGACTCACGGAAGGACTTCTGTCATTCGCCTTTGTTAGTTAATTAATTTGATGTAAACTTATCAAAAGCGCGTAGATGATAGCATGCTAGCAGAAGATAGCTGTCCACAGAGCTGCAATAGAAGCATCACACAGAGACAAAACGAGTCCAAACCTCATCGGTGTCCCGCAGAGGGATTTCAATGGATCCCCGAGACATGGTTGCGACTCGAGCCTAAACCCAATATTGCAGGTTTTGGTTTGTACTTGTTCGTATCCAGCAGCAGCAGCCGCACACTCTCACCAACTGAACCTGAACAACACAATAACACTACACTTCCGGGTTAGCGGTCAGACGCTTCAAATTAAAAGTCCTCAGAAACGCGTGCTTGACTCGTCCATGGATTTTTCTTTAAATCAACAAAACTATTTCAACATTTTAGTTATTTTTCTGTCTTTACTAGTTATTTTTGTAATAATCCTGCGCTGAGACAAATGATTAAAAAATACAAACATAAGTAAAAGTAAGGTAACAATAGTTACACACACAACAAGACAAATTAATAATAATGAAAATTATAATAACAATATCAAAAAGTATTATATAATATTAAATAGATAAATAATAACAATAAGAAACATTACATATAAAATAGTAATATGATACTATATAGATCAATTATAATAATAATAACACATTTATAATATGATACTTGTACACTTATATAATATATTATATAAAATTATTGTATTATATAGATACATAATAATAAGAAATATACAATTAAATGATTATGTATAATTATATATACAATTGTAATATAATATTATATAGATAAATAATAAAAATATAAAATGACAAAAGTATAATTATATCTGAAATTATATATATATATATATATATATATATATATATATATATATATATATATATATATTCTATCAGTATAATTATATATAATTATATAATTAATTATAGTATTATATCTAAAAAATATATATAAATATTACTACCTCTAATGATAATAATAATATAACAAATAAAACAATAAGATAATATAATATTATATAGATAAATGATAATAACAATATCTAAAAGTATTATTTAATATTAAATAGATAAATAATAACAAGAAGAAACATACAATTAAACGTATAATTACATATAAAATTGTAATATGATATTATATAGATCAATTATAATAATAATAATAACAAATTTATAATATGATAATTGTACACTTATATACTGTATATAAAATTATTGTATATAGATACATAATAAGAAGAAATATACAATTAAATGATAATGTATAATTATATATAAATTGGAATATAATATTATTGAGATAAATAATAATAAACATAATATGATAATAATACAATTATATCTAAAATTATATATATATATATATATATATGTATATATATAACAAATATATTATATTATAATAGTGTAATTATATCTAAAATTATAGTATTATATATATAAAATATATATAAATATTACTACTTTTGCTAATGATAACAATAATATAACAAATACAACAATATGATAATATAATATAATGTTATATAAATAAATAATAACAACAACAATAATGTTGTTATTATTATTATTATTACATTGAGAGAAATGCTTTGGAGGTTGGATATGTTTGAAGAAATGAACAAGGACATTAGTGGTGGTGCTAATAAAGATGACTGGCCTTGAATCATTTGATATGGAAAACTGCTGAATAATGTTAATTAAAATGGTCCATTACATCATTGTTGTGTCCTGCTGGAAGCACACAGGCAGTGAATGGAGGGCGTTTGGGGGGAGGCGGACATGTCATCTGGTTTTGATGTGTGCCAGTGATGATGAAAAGAGGCGAAGATCAGCTGCTGCTCTCAGAAGCACTGAGATCTACAAGCAACAAGCATGTTTCACACACACAACAGTGGAAGAATTAACCATAAGAATGAAAAAAAGGTATGTAATTTTCCATTGCAATGAGTATGTATATATATATATATATACATATTCATCATTCTATTATTTCTGATGTCTCAGCTGTTGTCAATATCATATTTCAGTAAAAGAATGAAACGGAAGAACACATCAGTCAATAGTTCTGGAAAATGTAAGTATGCCTCTTAATGAAATGAAGTGTATTGCGATACAGATATGATTGGAGTAACGGTTTCTTCTGGTTGTCAGAGACTATGGCCTCAGAGAAGCTGAATGGACACCAGAGATCTTCAGAGGAAGACGTCGGGCCTCATCTGCCCTCTCTCAGGCTCGTATCACAGAATCGCAGCGTCCCAAGCCTTTCCATTGACTCCGGAACATATTCACTGGAGCCCTGCCATGTGCTGGAGAGCGGTGAAGGTGATCTGATGCTTCAGTAGGATTTCGTTAAGTATTTTCTTAATGTGTGTGCAGCTGTGATTACAGTCATCTCACCTGTGACTTCAGATCTTACATCAGACAGGGCTCTGTGTGACTGTGCTGAAACAAATGGCTTTTCAGAGGAAGAGCTCCTGAACATAACTTTTGAAGCATGTGACACTACTGGCAAAGGTAAGACCTTCTCTCTCGACAGTGCTGTAGATGCTTATACGTTTAATAGTGTGGGGTCAGTATAATTGTATTTATTTTGTGACAATGATATCACTTATGGACCTGTTAAATCCATGGAATGAAAGAGCTTAAGTAGTGATGTTCGATTACTGAGCGAATCGTTCTTTTGAGCCGGTTCACTAATCGAACTTTAGGTTTATTATGCAAGACGCACAGCCGATGTAACACATGTGACTCAAAAAGAAAATTCAAATTGCTTTTAATAGGTACTCTCTTTACCACCTGATTACAATTCCTACAAAATCATGTCATGATAAATGCTATTTCAACTATTTTTTAATGACCGTTTATGTCTGTATTAGTTACCTTAGCTTAGTTTATACACACATTTGCACTTACCCTAAATGTATTCTCAATCATCTTTAATGTAATTATGTGTTAAATTAAGTGTTAAATGTCCAAATATTTCAGTTATAAATAAAACAAATGGATGATGTCCAATTATTCATTCAATCATTATTATTTATTAAAGGATTAGTCTGCTTTCAAATAAAATTTTCCTGATAATTTACTCACCCCCATGTCATGCGGTGCATCCATAAGTAGAATAGGGAAGGCGTAGGACATACAGCGTAAGCTTTTTGAAGAATAAAGCGGAAACACGTTCAAGGTGATCATTTGTGTTTATAAAGCATATACAGTTGTATTTTTGTAGAAAATGAGCGATGGTTTCTCTAGATAAGACTCTTATTCCTCGTCTGGTGTTGTTTAAAGCCTTTGAAGCTGCACTGAAACTGTCATTTTGACCTTCAACCGTTTGAAGTCCACTATAAGGAAAAAAATCCTGGAATGTTTTAATCAAAAACCTTAATTTCGTTTCGACTGAAGAAAGAAAGACATGAACATCTTGGATGACATGGGGGCGAGTAAATTATCAGGAAAATTTAATTTGAAAGTGAACTAATCCTTTAATTAATAGTTAAGAAATTACATTCAGTTGGTTTTATTATGCACTAATGTGTTTTCGTACACATTATGTAGTAACCTATGCATGTTTTAAGTTAATATCATTCGTATATATTTAAGATAATCATTAACTGACAGTTTGGGGAGACCCAATTTCGACCCGATTTGTCATGACATTGCCAATGTCCCAATACGGCGCTGACATCTTGTGCTGATTCGGGACCCGGGTCTGTGCATCAAAGCCCCGCCCACACTCCCGCAGAATCAGTTAGTACAGTTTACTGCAGAACAACTCATTATGTAAATAAAATAAAATAAACAGCTATGTAGAAATTATAATGTAGAAATGTAGAAATTAAAGCTCCAACCTCCTCATGAAAATCCCGAAAAAAGTCCAATGACTACTTCACTGTCAATCTCAGCTGTCAATCATGACGTCACACCCCCGTTTTTATAGCATCAAATAACTAAAACTAAATTTATTTAAAAAAAATAAATAAATAAATGAATGCTTGAACTTACATCAGTGTGATAAAAACTACATAAAATGACAGAAACCATCTTTGGAAAGAAATTATCTGAAGTGTAATTTGATTGTTTAGTTTGTCTCACGTCCCATAAGATTACATGGAGAGGGCGGGGTTTATGACCTATACTGCATCCAGCCACCTGGGGGCGATCAAGACGCTTTGGCTTCACTTTTCAGGACTTGTGCGGCACACTTGTTTGGGAGTAATGCATTACAAGTAACATGCATTACGTAATCAGATTAATCTTTTGATGTAACGAGTAAAGTAATGCATTACTTTATAACTTTACACATTAATATTTGAGTTACTTAAAAAAATTTTTTAAAAAAAAGCAAATGCATGTTACTTTTCAGTTTAAATTAAATCAAATGAATGAATTTGCTCTACTCCATAACATAGTCACTTAGACATGCCCGGGAACAGATCAAAAGTACAAAAGTAACAAAACACATTACATTTTCAACTTTCAATGAAAAGAGTTGTGTAACTCGTGATGTTAAGAGATCTTTTTTATGGCATACATAGCTCTAGGAAATATTTTAAGTGGTCAGAATATAATCATATTCTAAATGTCATTAAAAAAAGAAAATGAAGGTGTATGTTATATAGGGTATGTTGTTGAATGCATTAATGCGTTAAAAAATTTTCTTTTCAGTAAAAAAACAAAACAAAACAAAAACACCTGCAAGGCCTGAAAGAAAGCGAGCCTCAGCCAGTTGGGAAAAAGTAACACAAAAGTATCATAACACATTACTTTACATTAAAAGTAACCAGGTAATTTGATAAATTAGTACGTTCCCCAACACTGATCAAAAGTGACAGCAAAGACATGAGCATTGTTATGTTTCAAATAAATGCTCTTCTTTTGAACTTCTATAAATCAAAGATTCCTGAAAACAAGTATCACGGTTTGCACAAAAATATTCAGCAGCACAACTGCTTTCAACATTGATAATAATAACAAATGTTTCTTGAGCAGCAGATCAGCATATTAGTATGATTTCTGAAGGATCATGTGACACTGAAGACTGGAGTAATGATGCTGAAAATTCAGCTGTGATCACAGGAATACATATTTTAAAATATGTTAAAACAGAAAATGATTAATTTAATTTGTAATAATACTGACTCCAAACTTTTGGACAGTAGTGTACATCTCTCTGTTCCCTACAGGAGAGGTTCAGGCCTCCACCGTGGTGCAGTATCTCCAGGCCATGACGCTCCAAAGCTCCGGCCACGACAAGCTGACCACTTTACAGCACATGCTGGACCCAGAGGACCAGGACCCGCCTGTTAGCAGGGACGTGTTTCATGCCACCATGAGAGAGTGGATCGCCCAGTGCTGCCAAGATGGGTGAGAGATACGGGCAAACACAATGTCAGGGTCGAGACTCTGTATGATGTGATAACTTTAAATAGAGATATTATAAACATTGCATTTCATGTACAGGTCTCCTGTGGATAAAAACCAGGCAACAGGATCAGCCTTAAGAAAATTATCTAGTAAGTGAATAATAGTCAAGGCTTACACCTCTATTTAAAAGCTTGTTTTTCTATTTAAAAAAAATGTTTTTGTCTCATCTGCTAACTAAGGATGCATTTATTTGATCAAAAATACACTAAAACAGTAATATTGTGAAATATTATGACAATTTTAAAGAACAGTTTTCTGTTTTAATAATTTTTAAAAATGTAATTTATTCCTGTGATGGCAAAGCATCAAGCTCAAAAACAAACAAACAAACAAACAAACAACCAAACAAACAAACAAACAACCAAACAAACATGTATTATTATTATCAATGTTGAAAAAAGTTTTTGCTGCTTAATATTTTTGTGGTAACCATGATACATTGCATTGTAGTATTTTTTTTTAAAGAAATTATTATTTTTTTTTTTTTCAAGGATGCATTAAATTGATCAAAAGTGAAAGTATAGACTTTTATAATGTTACAAATGATATTTATATTTCAAATAAACACTGTTCTTTGGAACTTTCTATCCATCAAAGAATCCTGAATAAAAAGTATGATATGTTTGTGTAAACTTTTCTTTGCTGAATAGAAAGTTTTAGCATTTCTTTGAATAAATAATTTGTAACATTATAATTATTTTACAGTCACTTTTGATCAGTTTAATGCATCCTTTTCAAAATATAAATTTCTTAAAAAAATAAAAAAAATCTTACTGACCTAAAAATTTTAAATGGTTGTTTTAAGTTAATAAATGTTCATACTGTATGTAACATTTGTAACTGTGAAATTTTAAACTCAAACTCAGTCTCATTCTGTTCCATAGGGACTGAATATTATCTTCCTTTAAATGATGCCACGTTCACAGATGGAGCTGAATGTCATTGGTTAGTACATTTTAAAGCCGCACTCATTTTGATTTCAGTGGGTTTTTAGAGATGCACGATTCTGGATAAACTGAGAATACCACAATTCCCTGAGAATAGGCAATTTTATCTGTATAGCACATTTCATACACAATGGTAATTCAAAGTGCTTTACGTAAAGAAGAACTAAATACATAAGAATAAAAATGGAATGCATAAGAAATAAAAATAACAGTAAAAACAGAGAATACCACTAGAGTTAGAAAGTTTCAAGGAGTTTTTTGTTGTCCATCAGAGCGGATCTAAATGGATCTTCCTCACGTGGAGGAATAACTGTAAAAATATTTTGTCAGGTAGCTGTGCGTTTAAACAGTACGCTTACAGACAAATCTTCCTGGACTAACTCTGTCAGAGCTCCATCCAGGGATAACAAATGCTTACTTTCTCCCAGCTCTTTCAACCAGACAACAAGATTTAAAATGCATTAAAAGTCAGAAATAAAAAGATGATACATAAAAGATTGATATAAAATGCATTAAAAATGAAATAAAACAAAACAAAAAAAAGAATTAAAAGAATAAAAAGATTCTCCCAGAATTCTGAACAGACAATTAAACAAAATAACAAGTAATTTACCAGAGATTCTGAAAAAATGTTAATTGCTTCAGTCTATTTAAAATTTCTAATAATCTGAATTGGTTATTTAAAAAAAAAAAAAAAAAAAAAAAAAAAAAAAAGATCAGGTTGAATGAATGATTCAATGACTCACTCATAAATACTTCACTAGTTTCATTACTAGATGAAGCCTTTTTGAACAAATCTCTTGAATGATTGATTCAATGACAAATAAATTGTTTTACAGTCACTCGTCGTCACATAATGGCATAATGATGTAATCAATACAATCGTTATTTGAAGAGCCAAGTTACTTCAAAAGGTGATTTGCTCTATTATAATAATCAGTGTTTATATCTGAACTACAACTGAACTTTTTTGATAATTTGAATATTTACAACACAGAAATAATGATTCTGTGTGGTTGAAAAGACCTATAACTACATGATAACTGCAGCACGAACATAGATTTGAATGTTCCCGTGTGATTTCGCCAGAGGTTTGATAGACACAAGCGAATCAGTGTCCTTTATCGTGTGGTTGTTTGAATCGAGATGCCGATCTTTAAGCAGCTGTAACGAACATCTGCGAACAGCCTCTGATTCTGTTTGTTTTCAGTGAGTCTGGAGATTTGTCAGGTTTGGTGGCTGAGCTCAAGCACACGCAGCACAGGTTGAGAGAGCAGAACAGCAGTCTGCTGAGGAGCGTTTCTCAGTGTGAGGACACCATCCTACAGCTCAGTCTGGAGGTGTCAGAGCTGCACACCAAACTGGCCAGGTATCCACTCTAACCACAACGCTATCTACTGTAAGTCAGCATATGTGTGCATAAAATACCTGACAGATATCACCAACAGTGTTGGGTAAGTTACTGTAAAAAAATGAAGTAATTAATTACTAGCTACTACATCTTCAACAGTGTAATTAGATTACTGTACTTATTACTCTCTCTAAAAAGTATTGCATTACTTATTAGTAATTACTTTCAAACTAGCCATTATCAATATAAGTGATATAATACAATAAATAATTAATACAATATAATACAAATGTTTACATTTATTCGTTTTGTGTTGGTTAATGTCACCAGTGCGCAGCTGTTTGTGGTAAGAGCGCGGTCCCTCTCAGAGGAGCTTGATGAAAGCAGAAGTGCACTGAGGGAGAGCCAGGACAGAGCCGCAAGAGCACAGGCCAGCAACTCTGCATTAGTATGAATCATTATGCTAATTAAGTCATTAATACTGATGAATTTGGTTTTATAAATGACTATTCTTACTCAATAACTTGACATTTGTCTTTTAGATAAAGGAAAGTGAACACTTGAAAGCTTTAATCCAAATAACTGAAGAAAAGGTATTGACTTTGTCTTTGATAGAATCATATATTTTGAAGCAGGGGTGTTTCTGCTGTCGCCAGTACTGGGGCACAGGCCCCCATCAAAAAAGCGTGTCCATATTTTGATACTCTCTCTCTCTCTCTCTTTTTTTTTTTTTTTTTTTTGTATATATAATATTCACCTCACCCAGTGCTATTTTTGTTTTCTGTCTTATAAAATACCCTGTTAATATTTCAGAAATATTTTGAGAAATAGCTGCAAACAAATCAAACTGAAACAAACAATTTCAGACCTTTTTTGCAAACACGTTTATTTAACGATTAGATCAAAAGAGTGTGTATGGAAACCCATTTCCACCACATCAGAAAAAAAAAAACATGCTTTGGTAAATATTAACTACAATAAATAAATAAATAAATAAATAAATAAATAATCACAATTGTAACAAAATCTTTATCACTAAATTATGATATGTTAAGTCATTATTATCAATTATGAGATATAAAAGTTGAAATTATGGCATATTAAGTCATAATTATGACATTCAGTCATAATTATGAGATAAAAGTTAAAATTACGGCATATTAAGTCATAATTATGAGATAAAAAGTTGAAAGTATGAAATAAGAAGTTGAAATTATGGCATATTAAGTTATGAGATAAAAAGTTGAAAGTATGAGATAAAAGATCAAATTATGGCATATTAAGTCATTATGAGATATAAAGTTGAAAGTATGAGATAAGTCGAAATTGACAAACTAAGTTATAAACTAATTATGAAGAAAGAAAGAAAAAAGAAAGATAAACTAAGTACGACATATTAAGTCATAATTGGGAGATTAAAATGTGAAATTATGAGAAAAAAATCAGCATAAAAAATTGTCATAATTGACTTTTATGTTATATTTCGAATTTTTGCCATAATTTCAATTTAGCATGTTAAAATTTCTAATTTTTAATGTCATAATTATGACTTTTTAATTCATAATTTCGACTTTTTGGTAATAATTTCGACTTTTTATGTCGTAGCTTTTACTTTTTTTTAAGTATGAGATAAAAGATCAAATTATGGCATATTAAGTCATTATGAGATAAAAAGTTGAAAGTATGAGATAAAAGATCAAATTATGGCATATTAAGTCATTATTATGACATTCAGTCATAATTATGAGATAAAACGTCTAAAGTATGAAATAAATAGTTGTAATTTTGGCATATTAAGTCATTATGAAGGAAAAAGTCGAAATTATGATATAAAATGTTGAAATTATGGCATATTAAGTCATTATGAGATATAAAGTTGAAAGTATGAGATAAAAGATCAAATTATGGTATATTAAGTCATTATTATGACATTCAGTCATAATTATGAGATAAAAGTTAAAATTACGGCATATTAAGTCATTATTATGAGATAAAAAGTCTAAAGTATGAAATAAATAGTTGTAATTATGGCACATTAAGTCATTATGAAGTAAAAAGTCGAAATTATGATATAAAATGTTTAAATTATGGCATATTAAGTCATTATGAAGTAAAAAGTCGAAATTATGATATAAAATGTTTAAATTATGGCATATTAAGTCATTATGAGATAAAAAGTTGAAAGTATGAGATAAAAGATCAAATTATGGCATATTAAGTCATTATGAGATATAAAGTTGGAAGTATGAGATAAAAGATCAAATTATGGCATATTAAGTCATGATGAGATATAAAGTTGGAAGTATGAGATAAAAGATCAAATTATGGCATATTAAGTCATTATGAGATATAAAGTTGGAAGTATGAGATAAAAGATCAAATTATGGCATATTAAGTCATGATGAGATAAAAAGTCTAAAGTATGAAATAAATAGTTGTAATTTTGGCATATTAAGTCATTATGAAGTAAAAAGTCGAAATTATGATATAAAATGTTTAAATTATGGCATATTAAGTCATGATGAGATATAAAGTCGGAAGTATGAGATAAAAGATCAAATTATGGCATATTAAGTCATTATGAGATATAAAGTCAGAAGTATGAGATAAAAGATCAAATTATGGCATATTAAGTCATGAGATATAAAGTTGAAAGTATGAGATAAAAGATCAAATTATGGCATATTAAGTCATTATGAGATAAAAAGTTGAAAGTATGAGATAAAAGATTAAATTATGGCATATTAAGTCATTATGAGATAAAAAGTCAGAAGTATGAGATAAAAGATCAAATTATGGCATATTAAGTCATTATGAGATATAAAGTTGAAAGTATGAGATAAAAGATCAAATTATGGCATATTAAGTCATTATGAGATATAAAGTTGAAAGTATGAGATAAAAGATCAAATGATGGCATATTAAGTCATTATGAGATAAAAAGTTGAAAGTATGAGATAAAAGATCAAATTATGGCATATTAAGTCATTATGAGATATAAAGTTGAAAGTATGAGATAAAAGATCAAATTATGGCATATTAAGTCATTATGAGATATAAAGTCAGAAGTATGAGATAAAAGATCAAATTATGGCATATTAAGTCATGAGATATAAAGTTGAAAGTATGAGATAAAAGATCAAATTATGGCATATTAAGTCATTATGAGATAAAAAGTTGAAAGTATGAGATAAAAGATTAAATTATGGCATATTAAGTCATTATGAGATAAAAAGTCAGAAGTATGAGATAAAAGATCAAATTATGGCATATTAAGTCATTATGAGATATAAAGTTGAAAGTATGAGATAAAAGATCAAATTATGGCATATTAAGTCATTATGAGATATAAAGTTGAAAGTATGAGATAAAAGATCAAATTATGGCATATTAAGTCATTATGAGATAAAAAGTTGAAAGTATGAGATAAAAGATCAAATTATGGCATATTAAGTCATTATGAGATATAAAGTTGAAAGTATGAGATAATTTGAAATTGACAAACTAAGTTATAAACTAATTATGAAGAAAGAAAGAAAAAAGAAAGATAAACTAAGTATGACATATTAAGTCATAATTGGGAGATTAAAATGTGAAATTATGAGAAAAAAATCAGCATAAAAAATTGTCATAATTGACGAATTTTTGCCATAATTTCAATTTAGCATGTTAAAACTTCTAATTTTTAATGTCATAATTATGACTTTTTAATTCATAATTTCGACTTTTTGGTAATAATTTCGACTTTTTATGTCGTAGCTTTTACTTTTTAAGACATAATTTAGATTTAGTATGTCATAATTTCAACTTTTCATCTCTTAAATATGACTGTGTCATAATTTTGACTTTTTCACCTCATAATTATGATTTACAAAAGCATGATTTTTTTTTTTTTCTTATGTTTTCTTAATTGATGAATCTGGCATTGCTAAATTGGCATTTAAAACACACATGACATGATTTCTGAAATAATATCAGGTAAAATAATTCTCTGGTCAGTGTATGATAATCTCCATAAACACAGTGATTTCTCAGTAACACTTTACTGGAACACTGCTGTATTTTTGCCACAGTAAAATGGATCTAGTGTAATGTGAACTACTACTTCTGAAAACTTCTGTTATTTATCAAGTCACAGTATCTTCCACAGAATGAAAAATTAACCCTTGAGAAGAACCTTGCTGAAGATCGAATGAACAAACTTAGAAGAGAAAACTCTGAATTAAGGGTGAGAGAATACTGAAGTGTGCAGTTAGTTTACTGACCACAGGGGGAGCTACATTAACACTGTCTGATAATGTTTACAGGGAGAATTAGAAGAATCTCAAATGGTGCTGGCTGTGAAAAACAGGGACCTTACAAAGGTGATGATTGATTTCAGTCCTAGAAACAGTGTTGGCTACATGTGTGTCTTTCTTTATGGCATTTGTCCTTTATTCCACATAGAAAAACATCCTGCTGGAAAAGCTGAAGGACACTCACTTTGAAAGTCACAAAATTATCGAGGTATTCCATTGTTGAGTCCATTGGGAACATGTGAAAGAATGGTTTGACTGTAGAGTGATGGCGTTGTGTTGTCTGCTAATGCATCTGAAGGGCCTGCAGTCAGAATTGATGAGACTACAAGAGCACTCACAGCAAGCACTCTTCAGGTAAACTCCACAGATGCACCTCTCTGTCGCGCTGCTGTTTCAAAAGCAGGAACATTTAATTGGTACTTGTGAAAAGCAGCAAAAATGAGCCATTGTTTATGCTCTAAATCAGGGAGTTTCAAACTGGTGTCCGGGGACTTGAAGGGGGCCACAGTGCAAGAGTCTAGAGAAAAACTGTAAAAAATAAAATAAAAAATATATAATATGATTAAAATAAATGCAAACAATGTAATGTAAACAAATAGATTCAAATAAATAAGTCAAATTTAAACTGTCATTAAATTAGATTAAATTAGATTATTAATAGATTGCTATAGATTAAAATTTTGATTAATATAAATAAATACAAAATTTGATTAAAATTAAATAAATAAACAAACAAATAAATAATACATTTAACAGTATATTACTATAGTGAGTAAGAAAATATATAATAATGGAACTTAATTGAAACAAATTTTAAATTTATAATATTAATGTATCATAATTATTAGATAAAAAGCCAAAATTATGACATATTAAGTTATAATTATAAGATGATAAGTTGAAATTATGAGATAAAAAGTTTAAATTATGGCATATTAAATCATAATTATGATATACTAAATTGTAATTATGAGATAAAAAGTTGAAATTTTGGCATATTAAGCCATTATGACATATAAAGTCAAATTACGACATACTAGTAAATTTTGATTTTTTATGTCATTATTACATAAAATTGAACGAAATTGACAAATTATAAACTAATTATAGAAGAAAGAAAGATAAACTAATTATAACATTAAGTCATAATTATGAGATTAAAATTTAAAACGCTGATTTTTTTTTTATTAATATAAATAAAAATGTGATTTAAATTAAATAAACAAATCATCTTACATAAACAGTGGATTCATAGTTTTGTTTCAGGTCTTTGTTTAAATGTTGTGCTTCTTTGTAAAAGCATTTTCAAATGATTTTTGTCAGGTTAAATAAACGCCACATCATCTCTCGTGGTCCACAGAGGACGGGTGTGACGAACCACGAGTCTCTGCACCATGAGATTCAGGAAGCTCAACCGGTAACAGTTCATTCACATACAGTATACTGCAGGACCATCTGCTTACAGTAGATTAACCCCTTGATGAATGAATTATTACATTCATGAACTCTTTGAATGATGAATTTTAAAGTTGCACATCTGTTCACCCTAGTGGACAACTTGCATTTATTGTTATGTAATATAAAGCCTCTCTTAAACCACTAAAATATAACAATTGTTTTAAAAGATTTTAAATAACATACTATAATATGATCTTAGATAGATAGATAGATAGATAGATAGATAGATAGATAGATAGATAGATAGATAGATAGATAGATAGATAGATAGACATCTTTCCACCAGTAGGTGGCGATAAGTGACTGCCTTTATGATCATACCCCTTTTATATAATAAGTGAATCATTCTGTTCAAAGCCACTAATTCATTCAGAAATGAAGCACTGAATTGATTCTGTTTTGGCTTCAGTTCTTGTGGTGGCCCAAAAATAGACTAAGAACTGGGGAATATGTCCTTGAAATGTAAGATACTTGACTTATTGTGTATTGAACTGTTGCTTAAAAGCAATATTACACCTATAATCATCATGGTGTTGATCTGATTACCTAGTAGTCGGCCATATTGAACTTTCAAACACAATTGTCCATAGTGGTTTAGATCCATGAATGGTTAAAAAGCCATCTGGTTTTAAACAATTTTACATGTAGACACAAAATGGATGTAGCTGTACAGTATATGTCTTCCTCTTCTTTTCTTTCAGTCCCAGAATGTGGCCGTGGAGTTGATTAGTGGCTCCCTCAGCCAGATCTTACCCAGCGTCCCCCAGAGAGCAGATATTCAGATCAAGCCTGTAGTGTTGTCCCATATACTGCATGCACAACTCTCAGAGACTGTGAGAAACATACACATGACATCAACATAATACACTGCTGGGGTTTCTCTCAAATTACTAAAATAATAACAGAGAATGAAAGTTATTGTACAGTTTATTCATTTTATTATTCAGTATCACCAGAACTTTTTCTAGTTTTGGGACTTAAAATTGCTTAGTTAGCTGTGGAGTATTTCAAATACTGCAGTGATATTTGGAGTATTTTTTGTGTGTTGTTGTCCAGTGGAAACCCATCATGGTGTACTTTTAATTAGTGACCTGTATTTTTTGTGCATAATAACTCAAAATGTTTGTCCTGTACAATATATAATATGACACATCTTAAATACGTTAATTGTCATTTTCAAAATTATATCATTGTCCTTTTTTTCAAATTAATATTATTTTTACAATAAGAACTGGGAAGGTTTTTTGACTGCATTTATTTGATATGTTAAAAAAAGTGCACATCCAGTAAAATAATGTATTTCTTTAAATGTAATCTACTGGTAAAATCAGGCATTATGAGAACTAATATTCATGATATTTAGTATTATATATATAGTATCATTAAACCTCTAGAAGCTTATTAGGATAGAACAATATTTGGCCGATATACAACTACTTGAAAATCTGGAATCTATGGAAGAGGATTAGGGCCAAGCAATAATAAAAAAAATAAATTCATCTCGAGATTAAAGTTGTTAAATTTCGAGAAAAAACTCGTTAAATTTCGAGAAAAAAAGTCGAGATAAAATGTTGAGAATAAACTCATTAAATTATGAGAAAAATTCGTTAAATTACGAGAACGAATTTGTTCTCATAATTTAACGACTTTTTTCTCGTAATTTAATGACTTTATTCTCAACATTTTATCTCGACTTTTTTTCTCGAAATTTAACGAGTTTTTTCTCGAGATGGTTTTATTTTCTTATTATTGCTTGGCCCTAATCCTCTTCCATAGGAATCTGATGGTGCAAAAAAAAAAATCAAAATATTAAGAAAATTGCCTTTAAAGTTGTCCAAATGAAGCCCTTAGCAATGCATATCCACTCACAAAAAATATATATATTTTTGATATATTTACAGTAGGAAATTTACAAAATATCTTCATGGAACATGATCTTTACTTAATATCCTAATGATTTTTGTTATAAAAGAAAAATCGATCATTTTGACCCATACTATGTATTGTTAGCTATTGCTACAAATATACCCGTGGGTGTTGTAACTGTTTTTTTAGTCCAGGGATATATATATATATATATATATATATATATATATATATATATATATTCTTATTTGCTGATCAGACCTTAAAGGGATAGTCGTCCAGGGTTATTATGGTTAACTAAAACCATAAAAAAAAAAATTGCTACTTGAAATTAAATAAATGTTAACTATATATATATATATATATATATATATATATATATATATACAAAACTACAATATTATCTCAATAGGGCTTTTCACACTGCGCTTAACCCTCGGTTATCGTCGTTCTAAACACCACTTTTAACCCCGGTTAAAGGAACTTTTCTCACTTGAAGTTTAGAACCAGGGTTAGCACCGCTTTTTACCCAGGGTTATGAATCCCTGCTCTGGAGCAAGGCTAGCACCGCTTTTGTGGTGTTAACCCCACACTGCGGTGCCAAACTTGTACAGTGTGAAGCGATGCAGTATTAGAATGTTACAGCTAAACGCTTAGCAACAGACAACCAATCGCATACTCATATTTGCCTGCTTTGGGCAGTCACGGAAACACTGCACATAAACAGTAAATTCAGAGGAAAAATGTCAAATGCTGATAGAAAACTTTGAGTGAGAAAGAGACCATTTCATTCTTACCTTTATAGTCCGAAATGTCCATTAAGTATAAACTCGATAGTACAGTCAGCAGTATGAGGATGCGGAATGTGAACAGGTTGCATGCTGTGTTTATCCAGTTAATGACACTGACCCTGCAAATATGCAAATAAGAACGTTAATCCAGGGTTTAGTAATGTGCAATGTGAAATGTCATCTTATGAATACCCAGGATTAATTGTTAACCCCAGGTAAATTATGAGCAGTGTGAAACGTGAAGCAAGATAACCCAGGATTTTGTTTACCCGGGGATTAGAATGACCCAGGGTTAACTGTTTCAAGTGTGAAAAGCCCTAATGATACTAGAATAACACTGCAGTCGACCCTTAAAATTAAAGTAGTGGTTTTTCCCTGATAACCCTGGGTTAAGGGCAGTGTGAAAAGCCCTATACAGTGCTTTCTTTCTTTGTATTATCTGCTCTTCAGGACAAAGTTGGCAACTGTGCAAATGAGAAGTTACAGAGACTCTCTCTGCAGGAACAACAGCAGCATGGAAGTTCAAGGCAGCAGCTGGTGACACTGTAAGGAATCATTTCCATTATCCTCTGCCATCTTTTAACATTGCTTTCATTGCATGACATGTTGTCCTTCTGCTTTCCAGTCTAAAAGAGCTGGAGCTTCTTGAAGCTCCGCTGGCGGCACAAGGACAGCACAAGGCCAAGCGTGAGACACAGGAAGCCCACATAGCGGCCGCCATCACCTGGTGGAGGGGCCAGACTAAGGAGGCCAAGAAAAGCCAGACTACCCAAGATCCAAAAGAGGCTGTGGTGGACATGCAGAAACAGATCCAAAGCCTGGATGTTGATCGCACGAAAGCCCAGAGTGGCGTGAAGGTGCTTCTCCAAGACCAGGGAACGAGCACACAGGAAGATGCTCAGATTCAGTTTAGGGATGTGGCTGTGATCACCGATTCATCAGCAGAGCGTTTGGCCGAAGAAGACCTGCTGAAGTCCCTGAGGAAAGTGGAGGACATGGTGGCGCAGGCCTTACGGGCAGCCCACGTGCTTATGGGCAGCGAGAAGATGATGAAGGAGAGGATAGAGGCCATCAGCATAAGGGTGGAGAGAGCGTTGAGCCGAACTGAAACCACTGAGAGTAAACTCAATGCCCTGGAGGCTACGATCTCTGCTAACACACAGGTGTGGACTGACAAATGCATTTACACTGGAAGTCAAAAGTTTGGAATAATTAAGATTTTTACTGTATTTTTGATCAAATAAATGTAGCCTTAGTGAGCATAAGAGACTTTTGAATGGTAGTATATGTAAAGTATTTAACCCGCATACTATGGTTATAATTGATCTAACATTGTTTGTTTTGTTCTAGTCGTTATTTAGGTCTCAATCTATGGCTACAGGCATCCTGGATTGTAGCTCAGCTGCCGTCACATCCTTTCCCACACCAAAGCCTCTAACTCAGGAAAGCACCCTCACTCCATTTTCATCCAAAAACGGTATTGTTTTTCTCTGTAATTACTAAAAACATTTCAAATGACACTCTCTGAAGCATGATGGCAATTTTTAATTTTTTGGTTGAATGATACGTCCTTGAATTTGATTGATTGAGTTCTTGTTTGTGCATTTTAGTCAGTGGTTGAAAGTCAGAATAGCATACTAGCGTATAACACCGTGTCCTAACCTGACATGATGCAATAAGATTCCAGCGACAATAAATTTGTCTGTCCACACCTGATGCGACATGACAATGAGACGTGACAAAGTCAATCAAAAATCACAGCCAATCAGAAGAGTGTGTGGGCGGAGTCTCTCTGCAAGTGCACTGCACTCGCAATCAAATGGATAAGTACATAAAACTACATACTGATGGACTTATACTCATAGAATACACTTGTTTGTTCACACTGAGTTCACAGTTTGAACTTTCTTGTTTCCTTTCAATTATTTTCAAGATCTGAGTTGAATTATCCATTGTCGCTTTCAGTATGACTATAAAGGTCACAAAAAATGATATTCAAACTCACAGAAGACACTTTTAATATGAAATAAAGCACATTCTGACGTTGCAGAAATAAAAAAAACGTTTTTAAAGGGGCCTTTGCACAGGAGGAATGTTTTCATAGTTACTATAACTATTGGCGGAGGTACCCACTTTTGGCGTGTTTGCACCGCAGGAACTGGGAATGATTTTAGTTATAAGGCTAGGATGGTAAGAGCCATTCGCACCACCAGTAGGAACTCTGAAGTGACGTAAGCCGTTCTTGCTGCTCTGGTTGTTGTGCAGGACTTTTATTTTGAAATTTTATTTTGCATTTTATTTTGATGGTGCTGAGAATGCCAGAGCCTGAGCACACAACGCTCCCATTCTCCATCTTCATTAAATTACGATCTGTTTAACAGTTCTATCTAATACGATATTAGATAGAACTGTTAAACAAAGAAAGTAAACTTTACACTTGTGGGGTCAAAAATTGGCCAAGCCCAAAATGGCTTAACACTAAGCTTTTGATTGTCTCAACCACAAGTTATTGGTCAGGAAATTAGCAGAATTTAAGCATATGCACAACTTATATACATATATTTATATTAGTAGTATTCTATTTAAAATTCAGGACACTACAATGCACTGTCTGACGCGATACTGTAGTAGACGGTTGCATGGTTATAATTTTCTCTCTAATATTATCAATCTTGCAAGTAACAAAGTTCACAAAGTCATTACTGCTGTGCTGTTTGGAAACATCAGAAGTTGAAGATTTATTTCTTGTTTTTTAGCCACTTAATCAAATAAATACCTAGGGTTGTGTTTGTTTTTTTCTAAGACATTTGAAAAATACGCTGATCTAGCAGTTTTTAAGGCCTTTCTGTATGCAAAAATGCTTTCTTTCCATGAAATGCGAAAAACCTCCAGTTTTGTTTTCTTCCAGCTGCGCTCCATTTTTCTGGCTGCTCTCTTAAGGGCCCGGGTGTGCTTGTTGTACCACAGCGTTGGACTAATTTCCTTAATCTTCTTTAAAGGATTAGTTCACTTTCAAATTAAATTTTCCTGATAATTTACTCACCCCCATGTCATCCAAGATGTCCATGTCTTTCTTTCTTCAGTCGAAAAGAAATTAAGGTTTTTGATGAAAACATTCCAGGATTATTCTCCTTATAATGGACTTCAATGGACTCCAAACAGTTGAAGGTCAAAATAACAATTTCAGTGCAGCTTCAAAGGGCTTTAAACCAGGGGTCTCAAACTCAAATTGGCGGGGGGCCGTTTCTGTGATTGACACCTCATAGGAGGGCCATATTAACATTCAAGCGCAAGAAAGCGCAACATTATAGAAAATTTACTTTACTTTGCATTATTTCTCATTTACTTCAAATTTCATTAGGCCTACTAAAATATTTTTATACGTATACTATAAATATTTTATTTACCATACTAAATGTAAACAGCAGTGTCTCTCTCATTGTTAAAGAGTGTAATGTAATTATATAATACTATTACTAATATAATACTACTAATATAGCCTACTAATATAATACTATTAATTGCAATAGTCTGGTGAAACTTCTCACATCCAACAAGGTGCATGGAATAAAAAATCAGTAATTTAGAAACAAAACCAGCAACACTTGTGGCGTGGAGGCGTCAGAAATAAACAAAAAACTGGAGCTATATATCAACTTTATTTTGCCAAAAAAATAAAAATCTCTCATTGTTACATAAATTATTAGTTTTTAACATCTAGTGGAAGTATTTTCCCTTATTTTATGTTAGCTTAAATAACATTGAAAACTTGCACTGAACAACACTGTACTGAACAAATGCAATCCCTGAATGCATTTGTACACTCTGTTTCTTGACAGACACCTGCAGCGCTTGTGCTCACACAGCTGAGACACATTTGTCCAAGATGTCGTTTGAGCATCGGTAATGTTTAATGGTTGCATCGGACGTGATTCGGTGGTTTAAATCGACGCTCGTGACTTAAAGTCGAGTGCTTTTACTGTAATTTATTTTTGAGATCAGTTGCGGGCCGGGTAGAAGGGGAGGGCGGGCCGTAAATGGCCCACGGGCCGGCAGTTTGAGACCACTGCTTTAAACGATACCAGACAAGGAATAAGGGTCTTATCTAGCAAAACAATCGGTCATTTTCGAAAAAAAATGTAAATGTATATGCTTTATATAAACAAATGATCGCCTTCGAAGTGCTTCCGCCAAAACCGCATTTCCGTATTCTTCAAAAAGTTTACGCTGTGTGTCTTACGCCTTATCTATTCTACTTACGGAACGAACGCAGTGCCAGTTACATTTTTTCCGTAAGTAGAATAGGGAAGGCATAGGACATACAGTGTAAGCTTTTTGAAGAAATGATCGATCATTTCTCTAGATAAGACTCTTATTCCTCGTCTGGTATCGTTTAAAGCCCTTTGAAGCTGCACTGAAACTCTAATTTTGACCTTCAACCGTTTGGAGTCCATTGAAGTCCATTATAAGGAGAATAATCCTGGAATGTTTTCATCAAAAACCTTAATTTCTTTTCGACTGAAGAAAGAAAGACATGGACATCTTGGATGACATGGGGGTGAGTAAATTATCAGGAAGATTTTATGTGAAAGTGGACTAATCCTATAAGCGCAAAGGAGCAACTGTGTCTAATGTGCTGGAAAAAAGAGAGTCAGAAGTTTCTGTTGTAACATCGAGTTCTTCTAAGTTATCTGGTATGCTAAGGAGATGAAACTGATTAGGAAGAATATTTTTAAAGCAAGCATTAGTGGTAGAAGTTATAGTTCCACCATATTTGTAACAGGGAGGTGGTTTTGCAGCCTTGGCTAAATGTAGTATTCACGAGAATAGATAATGATCTGAGATCAAAACGGAAACACAAAGTCCAACAGAGTGAAACTGTGACAAATTAGAAATACTGCCTTGGCAACTAACTGAAATAAAATAAGTTGAATTAACACTAAATAGAAAAATAAAAACAAAGACTAGTAAAGTTGACAAGCACATAGCAAAATTACTAAAACATAAACTAAATTGAAAAAATTAAAACTGAAAATATAAGTTATTTCAAAATATTCATATATAAATAATACTAAAATAAAATAGTCTTACATAAATGATGACACCCTTCACCTTATCAAGTACTTTATGAATTATTAATCCCATGTTGTATTACATTTTTGCAGACATATAAAAGGTGTTACAGCAGTTAAGAGATAGGGTGTCTAAAAAAGAGAAGAACAAGCAACACAACAGAAAGCACACACACAGACACACACACACACACACACACACACACACACACACACACATACAAAACATAAACCACCACCAGCCAATGCAATCGTCATGTTATGGAGGAAAAGCATGCATCCATTTAAAGAGGACCATCAAATTGCTAAAGGCAATGACGCAGTGCACTGTGGTTGATATAATCGGGGTTGGGAGAAAGCCAAACAGTCAAAGAGTTAATGTTGGTACTGAGGGCCTGTGAAAGTGTCCTAAAAATGTCACAACAGTAGTCCGTTAGCATCAGGAACTTTATCAGTTATTATTATACGTTTTTTTTTTTTTTTTGATCGGTATATATTTTAAGTGTGCACTATGGCATCTGCTTTTTTAACTTAACCGTGAATGAGTTTTTCGTTACGTGCAGTATTTTTGTGTGTTCTCTCATGGCGTAACCTCCTTCCTGCCGTGTCTCTTGGGAGCTCTGTGGCTTTGGCCCAAATGCAGATGCTGTTTAGAGTTGAAGGAAATAGAGATTCTCTGTTCACACATGTGATATAGGCCCTTAATCGCGCATAATCATTTGATAAATGTAGACTGTTTGTGGAATAGCAAGTTGCTGTGCTTGCTTTCTCACTAAACAAAAGCAGATGTCTGTGTAAGTGTGTGTATATCTGATGCAGACACTGTTTTCACAGGCTTTTTCTCTGTGCTTATTTGTGGATGACAAAAAAAGTGTTGCATTTGCTTATCAAATGAGTAGTCCAAAGTGAAGTGAAACAGGCATGCTATAATATGGCTGACCACGCAGCGCGCCTGGCAGTCTCTCACATGCTTTGCATTTTATGGCTGGTGTCTATAACTGTTTCATGGAGATAACATTGTGTACAGGTAGTGCGTTTCAAAAACAATACATTTAATCACACTCACTCAGCAAATTTTCAGCACAATTACATAAAATAATCTCAATCTGCATAAAATTGTTTTGATGATAAACCTGACTTCAAAGTCAAGAGTTATTGTAAACAGTGGTTCGACATTAAAAATATACACTACCGTTCAAAAGTTTGGGGTTTTTGACTTTTATGCTTAAAAAGGCTGCATTTGTTTGATCTAAAATACAATAAAATCAGTAATATTGTAAAATTACAATTTAAAAGAACTGTTTTCTATTGTAATATTTGTTAAAATGTAATGTATTCCTGTGATCAAAGCTGAATTTTCAGCATCATTACTCCAGTCTTCAGTGTCACATGATCCTTCAGAAATCATACCGATTTGCTGCTCAAGAAACATTTCTGATTATTACATAATGTTGAAAATTGTGCTGTTTAATATTTTTTAATGAAAACCATAATCTGTATTCCTTAATGGAGATTCATAAGAACAGCATTTATTTATCGGTGGCTGTTTCAGAGGAACGAGAGTAGAATCCAGATACAAATGCAAACATTTATTCAAACAAACATGAATAAAAGTAAATACAGGCAAAACTGATAAATCCAGACATGGGGCAAGGAAAAACTGACAACAAGCGCACACACGTAACATCCATGGAAGGACAACACCAGACAAAGAACATGAGAAACACTGGGGTATATATACACAAGGAGAAACAGGCTTTAATGACATAATTTTCATTTTTGGGTGAACTAACCCTTTAACAAGATAAACAAAATCCAAAAAACAACCCAACGATGAATGCAGACCCTCTCGTCTAAGCTTGGACTGTAGAGGTTGATTAATGCCATCACAAATAAAGTCTATCAAGAGACAGTCCGGTAGATCAGAAAAGTTCACAATGGCTAAAAATTTGCGAACATAGTTCTCCAGTGATCGTGGGCCTTGTACAAAGGTTGCAAAAAAAATAACCCACATACCCATGGCCATAGTAGCCGAGCCTGGGGTCAGGACTGAGGCCACGGAGGAGGCCACACCACCATGGCGCCCTGAACTGCCCGATCCGCCATGGCTCCGCTCTGGAGGCTTCCTGTCCCCTGAGCTACGTCCTTGCCAGCCTCCAGAGCGCCCCCTCCCAACCCTGTGAATGTTCGTGGGACGCGCCTTCCGGGAGGGCGGGGTAATGTAACGGTTCGAGTTGTGTTTAGAGTTCTGTTTAGTTCATGTCTAGAGTTTGTTTTTCACTGGTCACATGTTCGCCTTTGTTCTCAGTTTCCCAACACTTGTTTGTCTCCTTGGTTACAGATTTGATTAGTGTTTGAGTTCAGCTGTGTCTTGTTAATTAGTCTTGTAGGATCTTCTGTTCACTGTGTATTTAAGCCCCGTGTTTGTTCTGTTTAGTTGTCAGTTCTTTGTTACGCCTACGTTGTCGTCCTGTTCCGTTGATCCTGTATTTCAGAGTTTTGTTCATTAAATACCTACTGCTGCATTTAGATCCTGCTTCCTCCTTGTTTTCAACAACATGTGACACATGCATATTACCATATTGGCTGTTTATTAGTACTTATAAAGCACGTATCAATGCCTTATTCTGCATAACTATATTCTACATCCCTTAATCCTAATAAATACCTCAACTTAACCACTACCTTACTATTAATAAGCAGTAAATTAGGGGTTTATTGATACAAAAGTCATAGTTAATAGTGAATGTGTTCCCCAAACTAAAGTATGACCAATGAATTTCCAAACCTGTATGATTTAGAAAACACATTTTGTACTCCACGCAAGAAAGAAAGTAATACAGGTTTGGAATGATATTTTAAAAAAAGACTTTCATAATATTTCAATATTATTGTGTCATCATGAACTTTTTATGCTTACTCTCTCAAAGGATGTTTGTGTGGTTTTATAACTTGCAAATGTTTGCAGCATGCAATAAAGCACCTACACAGAACTGAACAGAATTCTAGAGAAGTTTTATGGCTGAGAAAGAGGCTCAATGCAAAGCATTTACTAGGTTATTTTACTGTACAGAAAAGCCTGTTCCTCTGGGAGGACATTTGCATTTGGTATAGCGTTTAGCTGTTGTGGTATGGTTAAAAAAGTTTTGCAATCTTTAATGAAGTTCCTCTTTTTGTATGGTCTTTAGTTTTAATTTTAGTTTCCTGGTCATGTAATCAATAATTGCACATTGATATTTGTCCATTTAGCAGGTACTTCATCCAAAGCGACATTACACAATTAGATCAATTTGTTTATTATCAGCACAAACAAAGTTCATCATGCATTGCTGTAGTCACTGTAATAGGAAATGTCAGCATATCAGTTCAGTTCATATCATCTCATCGCTGTACATCACAGTCCGTAATAAAGAATGGAATAATGACAGTCAGCATTAATCAGCTTAAAACTCTATCCTCACAACACTTTGAATAAATAGCAGCTGCTGTAAGTCCTTCAGCTTATTTTCTTCTCCTGAAGCACTAAAAGTGGATATGTTGCAGTGAAGGGGCTCGTTTTTACCAAGATCTGCCTTTAACCCAGGCAATTTTTAGTGCATAGCTGAACCTTTTTACGACTGCAAGACTGCCGTCCAAATGATACGTGCTTCTAAAGGAAGTGAAACAATGAGTCTGTGCCTCGCCAAGTGCTTTCAACCAGAGGATCAAGCTCCTCATGTAAATGGTTGCCAGGTTATTGTTGCCCTTAGATATGGAGGCAGGGAGGGAGGGGGAGAGAGAGGCTGAAGGAAGTATTGAAAACTCTGCTGTCAATCAAGCGCTACGCCTCCTTTGGTGCGTCATGCTTTTGGATGGCCGACTATTTAATGTGCATTTTAACACTTGTGCATTTGCATGACAGACCCGTGACTTGCAAATAAGCCTGGATCTCTCTTGCTGCTTTCAAACAGGTGGTTGTCTTCTGTACACGCGAGCAGAGGACCACAGCAACAAGGTAAAAAGAAAAAAGCTCTTTTTTATTAATTATATTATTTTGTTGTTGTTGTTCATCATTGTCTTTTCAATTTTGACCGTGGTGTTACATCTTGAAATATCCCAGAGTATCTTCACAGCAGATTTCTTCTTTTTTTTTTTTTTGCGTCATTAGTTGTGCTTGCTAAGGTAAACCTCACTGTTACTATTGCTAATACTTAAATTTGGGGCTTTTGGTGTGTAACTCATTCCGCAAATTTGCTCTATGGATAAATTATACCAAAATGCCACCTAAAATGATGCTGAATATTGAAGATAGATGTGCTAATACTTTTTTTTTGCCACCCAGAGATATTAAATAAAGTATCCAAATCATATCTAGGGACCAGAATGTACAACAGGCCTAGTTCCTAAATAAAAACCCTGGTTTTTAAATAAAAATGTCAGTTTTTTAAAATAATAAATTAAAATAATAAATATGATGCCGGTAGCTGTATTAGTTTGTTTTAAATCATGTTTTGTCTCATTTTAAATAAATTAAAGTCAACTTGAGGCCCCTTGGGAATTTTTCTGAGGCCCTCCTGTTGAGAACTACTACTACAATACGTTCCGCATGGTGAAGCACCACACAAACTGGCTTCATAAAATGTAAAAATCTAGTTTATCTTTTCTTGTTGCTGATGAGAGGTCAGTTTTCTGTCTTATAATCATGGGGTGCGTCTCAATCAGCTCCCTAGTTCACTAGTCAGGGCACTGATCAGGGAGTCGGCCATTTTAAGGGCTGACTCAGTCGTGAAATCCTTCCAGTGCACTGAAACGTTCGCTCCCTAAAAAGTCCCACAATGCAATGTGAAAATCATGGAGCATCGATGCTCACTACGTTCCCTTAAAGGTGCCCTAGAACCAGTTTTTACAAGATGTAATATAAGTCTAAGGTGTCCCCTGAATGTGTCTGTGAAGTTTCAGCTCAAAATACTCTATGGTTTTTTTTAATTTAAATTAATTTTTTTAACTGCCTATTTTGGGGCATCATTAACTATGCACCGATTCAGGCTGCGGCCCCTTTAAATCTCCCCCCCCCCCAAGCTCTCGACTATAATACAGTGCATTTACAAAGTTCACACAGCTAATATAACCCTCAAATGGATCTTTACAAGATGTTCGTCATGCATGCTGCATGCATGCGTCGGATCATGTGAGTATAGTACTTTTTGGATGTTTACATTTGATTCTCAATGAGTTTGATGGTGCTCTGTGGCTAAAGCTAACATTACACACTGTTGGAGAGATTTATAAAGAATGAAGTTGTGTTTGTGCATTATACAGACTGCAAATGTTTAAAAAATGAAAATAACGACGGCTCTCTTGTCTCCGTGAATACAGTAAGAAACGATGGTAACTTTAACCACATTTAACAGTACATTAGCAACATGCTAACAAAACATTTAGAAAGACAATTTACAAATATCAAATATCATGGATCATGTCAGTTATTATTGCTCCATCTGCCATTTTTCGCTATTGTTCTTGCTTGCTTACCTAGTCTGATGATTCAGCTGTGCACAGATCCAGACGTTAATACTGGCTGCCCTTGTCTAATGCCTTGAACATGAGCTGGCATATGCAAATATTGGGGGCATACAGAATAGGTTAAGTAACAGTCGGTGTTATATTGAGATTCGCCTGTTCTTCAGAGGTCTTTTAAACAAATGAGATTTATATAAGAAGGAGGAAACAATGGAGTTTGAGACTCACTGTATGTCATTTCCATGTACTGAACTCTTGTTATTCAACTATGCCGAGGTAAATTCAATTTTTAATTCTAGGGCACCTTTAACAGAGTTCTGAAGTGTGAAACATAAATCACGAGCCAACTCACTACACATAATGACACGCCATAGATGTTTTTTAATATACAAACCATTATTTAATTCTATACTACGAGGCTGTTGAATGCTTGAATCTGATTGGTTGATGAACGTTCTAAGGTGTGCAGTCATTTTCAGGGAAAATAGTAGTTCCAGGCAGGTCTTGACCACATTACAGTTCAATATCACTAAATGATTTCAGTTAATTCAAAGGACCAAGCAAATAAATATAGCAAACAATAGGATAAAAACAACAAATAATTTCCATGTTTTTTTGCAACAAAATTATATTTTATTATGTACGGAAAGCACATACTCTCTTTCTCCCGCTAAAACACACACACATTCAGTACGCACACACCCTCGCATAGAAACATGTTGTCACCGCTGCTTTGGCTGCTTTTGTACAATAGTTTAAAGGGTTAGTTCACCCAAAATGAAAATGATGTCATTAATGACTCACCCTCATGTAGTTGGTGCATTATCGCCCCCTTCTGCTCCGGACAGTGACGCCGCTGACGTGTTATCTGGTGCTCCCGAGCTTCGTTTACAGTCTGAGGGAGACGCACGCTGTATTCAAGCTATTCTACATTGTTTGTATTATGGTATTGCTATATTTTTTAAAATGGTGCGTAAGTGTGCATGTCGCGGATGTCCTAATCGCATCACTGTCCGGAGCAGAAGGGGGCGGTAATGCACCAATAAGCTGGATGCCAACTGCCGTAAAACAGGAAAGAAGAAGAAGAAGCAGCGTCACTGTGGATATACACAGACCCGGAAGAGAAGACAATGCTGAATAAAGTCATAGTTTTTGTTATTTTTGGACCAAAATGTATTTTAGATGCTTCAAAAACTTCTAACTAACTCACTGATGTCACATGGACTACTTTGATGATGTTTTTATCACCTTTCTGGACATGGACAGTCTACCGTACATACATTTTCAATGGAGGGACAGAAAGCTCTCGGACTAAATCTAAAATATCTTAAACTGTGTTCCGAAGATGAACGGAGGTCTTACGGGTTTGGAACGACATGAGGGTGAGTCATTAACGACATAATTTTCATTTTTGGGTGAACTAACCCTTTAACAACTTAAAAGCTACATTACATTTATGTGTAGCGAGGTAATAATGTCGCTGTTCTTGGAGCAGATAAACTTACAGTTTCGCTATTAGTAGAGACTGCTGCCAAACACTGTTGAGAGACGCACAGACTCAGGTAATCACATACGCTTAATCTCTCTCTCTCTCTCTCTATATATATAACTGTATTGATAACAGCATTATTCTGCTATCAATGGCTCAAACCTCCAGTACTATCTCTACAATGACATTTGGGAATTAGCAACAGAGGCTTGGGATTAGATGCGCAAGAAATTAGTCCTACACACAAGAGCGTTTTAAGGACAAAAACCTGACAAATGTCTTGAAATACATCTGAACAATGTCTTGTGTTGTGGTAACCATAGTATATGTGGGATATTTGACTCCATCGCCAATTATTCCTTACATATTTCAGCATAAACATGCATCACTAGCAGTGTTGCCAAGGGGAACCCCGCCAAAAACGTGATTGGACTAGTTTTCTGTAGCAATTGGGTAGGTTTTTTTGTGTTAAAACCTGGCAACCTTGATCGCTAGACAGGTACATAGTCTAGCTAACAATTATAATTTATTTACGGCTGAAATATTGCATGTATATGTAACAAGCAAAGTATTTATCATAATGTATTTTAAATAACATTAAAAAATAATGTCAGAAAGATATCAGTTCTGCTGTTCATAAATACCAGTAGTGATGTTGTACAATGAGGACATTACTGTCCTTACCAGTGCTTGAATTAGTGTACACCATATACTGATTCACGGCCTAGGGAGCTGATTGAGACACACCCAATGGACTAGTCTAAGTAGGACTCCAATCTTAATCCTCTGGTAGATAAAATGAAAGACTTGCATTGAAGGAAGGAACCTGAGTCTTATCTAGGGACCGGAATGTAGAGGTTTGTGTCTTGGGCCAATAAGCTACCACTTAGAAATCATTCGAACACCCTAGAAACCAGCCTGAGCACTTTAGCAACTACATAGCAACACCTTAGAAACCATCCAGAGAACCTTAACAGCTGCAGAGCCTAGAAACCATCCCGAGTACCTTAGCAACCGCATAGTAGCACCCAGGCAGTCATCCACAACATTACAGCAAAATGGCTGCCCACTGCTCCTAATAGGTGTGCACTAACTTTGATGGGTTAAATCCAGAGGACAAATTCTGAGTATGGGTTACCGTACTTGGCTGTCACGTGTCACTTAAAATGTTGAAAGTTTGAAGACTTTACCTTTACTTTAATGGTAGCCTAATTGATTGATGTTTTCTGTAGCTTTGTCAAAGCACTAAGTCTATATACTGTATAGCAGCTGGTTTAACCTGTTCCACTGTACCATCCGTGTGAAAATACCATTCAAAAGAGGCCGTAGGAATGCTAAGGGCAGGTAGATGACACGGGCAGATGTCACACAATATTTGCATATTCATATGGTTTAAAACAAATCTTCATTACTTCCTCTTAAGTGTGTGTTCATTATCAATATTTAAAGGGTTACTTCTGTCATTAATTACTCACCCTCATGTCGTTCCACACCTGTAAGACCTTAGTTCATCTTCAGAACACAAATAAAAATATTTTTGATGAAATTCGATGGCTCAGTGAGGCCTCCGTTGACAGCAAGATAATTAACACTTTCAGATGTCCAGAAAGCTACTAAAGGCATATTTAAAACAGTTCATGTTACTACAGTGGTTCGACCTTAATGTTATGAAGCGACGAGAATACTTTTTGTTTGCCAAAAAAAAAAAAAAAAACGACTTTTCAACAATATCTAGTGATGGGCGATTTCAAAACACTGCTTCATGAAGCTTTACAAATCTTTTGTCTTGAATCTGTGGTTTGGAGTGTGTATCAAACTGCCAAAGTCACGCCCCCAAGTGGTGAACCATTGACATTTAAAGAGGAAAAAATTTAGATTACTGTCATTAAAAGGTTAGTTCACCCAAAAATGAAAATTATCCCATAATTTACTGACCCTCAAGCCATCCTAGATCAGAGCTATATTAAAAAATACCCTGGCTCTTCCAAGTTTTGTAATGCAAGTGAATAGTAACTGAGATTTTGAAGAACAAAAAGCACATCCATCCATCATAAAAGTAATCCATAAGTATGGTTAATAAAGGCCTTCTGAAGCGGAGCGATGCGTTTTTGTAAGAAAAACATCCATCCGCGTGTAGTAGGCGCCTCTTGAGGTTCAAACAAATAGAGCTGGGCAACAAACTCAAGCTCCTCCGACATTTATCTTTAAAAATTCTAGTTTTAAACTTGTATTGATTTGTGACTGGTGTTTTTCTTCTCTATCCTCTGTGCTTCCGTGTTCGTCAATACGTCATGGGTCGGGTCAGGGGTTACTTTTATGATGGATGGATGCACATTTTTGGGCTTCAAAATCTTAGTTACCACACTCTAAAAAATGTTTGGTTAAAAACAACCCAAGTTGGGTTGAAAATGGACAAACCCAGCAATTGGGTTGTTTTAACCCAGTGGTTGGGTTAAATGTTTGCCCAACCTGCTGGGTAGTTTTATTTAACCCAACTACTGATTAAAAATGACTATATGGCTGGCTTAAAATGAATCCAAAATAGGTGAGAAATTAAAAATCAGACACATAATTACTAGAGGCAACAATAATAATCAAAAGGTGTACATTTATTAATAAGCAATTTAATAAATGTTTATTGTTTATTATTCATTATCTTATTAATAAATGCTCATTTATTAAACATATTAATAAATGTTAATTTCCAGCATATTTTGGGTTCATTTTAAACAAACAATACAGTAATTTTTATACAACAGTTGAGTTAAATAAAACTAAACTTTTCAACCCAACTTGGGTTGTTTTTAACCCAGCATTTTTTAGAGTGCATTCACTCCCATTATAAAGCTTGGAAGAGCCAGTGATTCTAGTTTATAAAGTTTTAAATATGGATCTTTTTCTTACAAAAACCCATTGCTTCACTTCAGAAGGTCTTTTATGATTACTTTTATGATGGATGGATGCACTTTTTTGGGCTTCAAAATCTCATTTACCATTCACTCCCATTATAAAGCTTGGAAGAGCCAGGATATTATGACTCTGATTGTGTTTGACTGAAATAAGAAAGTCATATACACTTAGTATGGCTTGAGGGTGAGTAAATCATGGGATAATTTTCATTTTTGGGTGAACTAACCCTTTAACAGTGTGCCGAAGACAAACTAGTTTCCTACTCATCCATAAAATTTTTAGTAACTAAATCTAAATCAGAAAGAGGCAGAGGTCCAAAACACACGGGCTGAGAAGGACAGGCTCATTCTTCAGCTGCAGCTCATTGGAGCATCAGGCAGAAACCGCACACACACATACACACAGCAGTAGCAGCCCTGAGAAGCATGAGAAGGCTTCTCCTTAAATGGTCAAAGCTCCCAGGAGTCACAGGGAGGCTGGTGCAGGGAAAAAAGTCAGGGAGAGGAAAAGAGAGAGGACGCTGACGATTGTGGAGCTTTGAGGAAAAATATCCACAGCACAAATACAAAGAGGGCTTTGAAGGGAATAGTGTGCTGTTGAGAGAGCATCTTTCATCCTTGTTGGCCAATCAGGTAGAGTTTCAGCAAGTTTTTCTTTGCATGGAATTATTTGTTCACTTGCGGCGGACACTTCCAGGGAGAAGCACTTTAAAGTACACAACATGGTTTCCTGGGAGGTGTGACATTATTTTGTGTATGAAAATGTGGAAACTGATGGCCTGAAATGCACTTTTATGATGTACAATTTGACACACGTTCTGGTCATGCATACGGTGGGGTTCAAAAGTCTGAGACCACATTTAAAATCTGGCGTTCAGTCATCATCTAATTTAAACATGGACATCAAGTTTTAGATTTTGCACTATTTCTAGGTCACTAATCAAATAAGCATATTTGTGACAACTGATCATGTGACTCCACTTTGACTTAATTGTTTCCACTGAAGCTCAAGCTGCTCTTTGGATGATGCTGGACAACATGATAATCATATTTTACAAAAACTTGTGGCGTTTATGTCAGATTGCATGCTGAAAAAAAGGGTTAACCTGAAATTAACAGCTATTTATACCTGATTTAACCAATTATTTATTTAGTTTTGCTGATTTAACCCAGTGTTTTTAGGGCACGTTTACACAACAACAGTGTACTAAAAGCAGAAAAGTTTTTGCTTCGCATTTTTCGTGTTCAGACGAACAATCCTCGTTCACATCGATCTGCAAAAAATTGACCAAAAAATGCTGCCAGGCCAGTAGTTGGCGATGTCACATTGTAAACAAACTACATGCATATAGACTGAACACTAATACACATGCGCATGAAGCTACCGTTTTCACGAATTCACGTTTTTGTAGTTTACACAGAGATGATAAAGGTATCATTTTCAAAAACTTGGACTTTGAAGCAAGTTTTCAAAAGTTTGTTTTTTTAGGCCCCCAAAACACGTCGTGTAAATGAACGGTTAAAACACATAAAAAGTTTTACATTTTTAGTTGAAAACTGTGTCATGTAAACGGCCCCTTAGGTTCATTCTTTGATGTAATTTTTTTTATTATTTGTATAAAATCTATTAATTTATGTTACCACATTTAACATTTTCTTCAGTGTATGATGTTCTAGAATTTGTGACAACTTTTTGATTCAACTTTTCACTTAAATTGTTATGCTAATAATACAGTTTAAATAGTGAAAAGAGTACATTCAATTAAAAAATTAATTCCAAAATGCATTTCCATTCCACTAGTGGTCCCATACTTTTCTACCCCATTGCATTCTTCACCATCTTTCTCAAAATCTTTCTAAAAATTGGCTTTATCAGTCCATGCTTTTCTTTTGTGCACCAAAAATATGAAGAAAACTAGTTTATGAAGATCCCCAGTTAGTTGCTGTTCATGGCAGGTTTTTGGTGATGTCCACCTGAATCGCTTGTTTCTCAAATCTTTTACATCGTTTACAGCGACTGTATAGCAACCACTTCCTCTTTCATGCAACCAGACTTTCAGCAAATCTGGCTCGCTGTATCTGTGTTACATAACCAGTCAAGGGAAGGGGGCAGAACATGTGCTTTTCTCATGCAGCCGTGTCAGAGCTTTTGCCATGAGGTAAAGCTGAGGTCATCAGGGTCCCGGAGGGACCTGCCACCGAGATGGCCTTCCATCCTCCCCAAAATTTATAAGAGTTGAGCTCTTCTCGGTGGTGACAGTCAAAGGCCAATTAAAAATAGATCCGGTCAGTGAGAAGAGAGCATTCACTGACCACAGAGAGAGAGAGAAAGCTCACAAATAGACTCATAGCCAGCAGGAAATAATCAGGGTGATTCGATTACACTGCAATATTCATCTGCATGTCATGCTCTGCGGGGGAACGGCTGCAGGACTCCTGCTGTCTGGCCTCCCTCTACGACTGATGGATCGCTGAAATCATTTAGAGTGCTCTTCCATCTCATTATCTTTATATAAACTGTATATATTAAAACTATGCTTTTTCAGATTTACCGTTTTCTTGTAATAGTCTTGGTCATTATGATATTGCTATAATGCCCCTTTCACAAGATGTAATATAAGTCTCTGGTGTCCCCAGAATGTGTGTGTGAAGTTTCAGCTCAAAATCCCCCACAGATCATTTATTATAGCCTGTCAAATTTGCCCCTATTTGGGTGTGAACAAAAACACGCTGTTTTTGTGTGTGTCCCTTTAAATGCAAATGAGCTGCTGCTCCCCACCCCCTTTCCAGAAGAGGGCGGAGCTTTAACAGCTCAACAACAACAAAGCTGGAGAATCTCACGCAGCCAAAATGAGGATTGTCAGTAACGGTGTTCAGCCTTACATTGTTCAAACCGGAGTCGACACTGATGGAGAGACTCAGGAAGAAGTTACAACTTTTAGAATGAAACTGGACGTTTCTGAATGGTTAGTGGATAAATTGATGTAGTTGCTGTGGAGTTGATTCAACTCATCCACTAGCATGTGCCGTCATGTTCATCTTTTGTACAAATCCAGCATTGAATTGACCCTCGTTTGTGAAAAATATCTCCCTTTGCATTGAACTTTGAGCGTCGTAACTTTGCAGATGTTGTTTATGCTCGAACAGCAACATTACACACTAACTAAAGTTAAAAAAGTGAAATTATAATCAAGGACCTTTAAAGACATTGAATCTGGCCCTTTGGACACTACCATGAAAATGTTTGAAAGAAGTCAATTGTGCTCACCAAGGATGCATAAATTTGATCAAACAGTAACATTGTGAAATATTACAATTAAAAATAACCGTTTTCTATTTTAATGCATTTTAAAATGGCAATTTTTCCATTTTCAGAAGCCATTACTCCAGTCTTCACTGTCGCATGAAGTTTCATACACATTTCTTATTATTATCAGTGTTGTGGTACTTTAAATTTTTGTGGAAACCATGATATATATTTTTCAGTATTCTTTGATGAATAGATAAGTTTAAAAGAGCAGCATTTATTTGATTATTTTTGTAACAATGTAAGTCTTTTCTGTCAATTTAATGCATAAAAAACATCATACTGACCTCAAACTTTTGAATGGTAGGGCAAAAATAGAATTGCATGGAGACTGAAAAGTTGTTGGTGAGAGAGGAATCAGAGATGTCGCAGGCTTGACTTGAACCTGTATAACCCACATGAGCACCAGAGCTCAACATGTCTGGAGCATGATGTGCAAGATGCTGATTTTATTGCTCAAAGTTTGCTATTTCATAGGAGACATAATGGCGATTTCATTTTCTTACATGTTAACAGGAACAGTAATTTGTAATTATTTACAGTAAGGGTATATAGAGCTATAAAATTAATGTGAATGGCTCAGATAATGCATTTGGAAGAATTGATTGGAAATGTTTCAGCTCACATTGAAATCTTTTGAGTTTTGGTTGCAGACTTATATATAAGCACGTTTGAGACAGGAGACACATGTGAGATTACTGTGATCCTTTTTCAGGAAAAAAAATCTCAAGAGCATGAATTTAAGAAAAAGTCTCCATTCAATCTCATTTATATCTTGAAGAAACAATTGAGACTTCATTTGAGATTTCTCTTTTCCTATAAATAGGAAAATGTGAAAAGATGACTGTGTGCTTTTGTGTCTCTTGCAAAGTACGTTTTATCGCAAAACATTCCATAAAAATCAAGCCAATATAAATTATTGTGGTGCTCTGAGATTTCACAAGTCCTTTGTAGATTGTGGAAAAGATTGCTTTGATATTGTGCTTTTAAAACTCTTATCTCTTCCTCCCAGAACTAAAGAACACACTCTCTTATTTTAGTCAAACTGTTAGGGAAATCCTTTTGATATAATCTCTTTTAAATGTCAGTGATATTTTGAATGACCTTTTCTGATAAGATAATAGCACACAGAGTACAACAGAACAGATGAAAGATTCTTGAACTTCATCTGGCATAAAATCATCATTGAATATGTGAATATTGCGTTTTTGTCTTTTCGTTAAGGTCAGCAAAAACCCAGATGCAACCCTCCTAGTTCAGGACCCTGGTTCACCATCTGAACTTTGGCTGAAACGCACTGACAGTGTTTGTTCTGAGCCCGTGTCCGCAGGTAATGTCTGAATGCCATTACAATGTTCTGCTCAGAGGTTGCTCAGGTGTTCTCAGTTATGATTCAAAGAAGTATCAACTTTGCCTCAGATGTTTCATTGGAAACAGTAAGAGTAGAGAGCTGTTTGGTCTGGAACAATCTGATGTTTGAGTTCATATTGAGATCTCTGACTTTTGGTGTCTTTGCAAATTTGACCACAGTTTGAGACTTTCTTGTAAATTCTAGAAGCAACACATGTCTTCTTCACATTAGAGAAGATTCCATTTGGTCTCAATTTAATCTGATTGCTCTCTAGGAAACATAAGTGCAACAGACCTAATTGAGGTATTTGAGAGATCTCATTGTCTGCTTAACAGTGTTGGTTCCTCTCCATCAGGTCTTCCATCTGTGAGTCCTGCTTTACTCTGCTCCTTGCCAGAACCGTCAGCCTGTGAAGATCCCACGCCACACAACAGACAGGAGAATGTAGCTGGGTCAGTGTTTACATTCCTTTACTTCTTGCAGGACAAGGGTTGTGTGTGTTTATGTAAAATCCTCACACGAAGATGATCCAGCGTGAGGTGAGACTGTGCAGGAACCAGAGTTTACACTGTCACCCACCGTGGCCCCTATAAATTACTTTGACTCCCAACTGGTACGTGTAAACTCTTTTAGCGTGGACCGAAAATCCCAAGGACACTTTCTTCTTGGGTAATGCAATAGGAAATATCTCTTTCCACTATTATTTTTCTGTATTTGTACAAATATTTGGGGACCATAGTAAATATATTTGAATTGGATAATCTTGCATAATGTTGATATAAAACTGACTAAGTTATGTTCTCTCAAGTGAGTTTTGTTATTGTTTTCCTATAGTTCAGACCGGCCAGTAAGCAGTGACAGCTTCTTCCCAGAGTCAGAGGCCAGTGGGAGCACCTTAGCCTCAAACAAGGAAACGTGCAGGTGTCCGAATAAAGAAGAGGCTGGGTGTCAAACCGAGAGTTGCCAAAAATCAGACTGTTGCGGTAGAACAGAGGCCTTAAAACTTTTGAACCAAGGACAGTCTTCCAAGTCAGTGGACAATTGGGATAACCAAGGATTCAGTTCATCGGGGGAGAACCAAGTAGAGGATATTGGGAGGTGTCCAGAGGGTACTGAGGAGTCAGATTGCACTGGGAGGAGTCAAGAGGAATCTGAGTACAGTGGAAAGAGTCAAGCAAGGACAGAGAACAGTGAGACTCAAGAGGAACACAAAACAAGTGACTCATCAAAGAGACGAAGTCTCCAAGCCACTGATCTCGCTCACACTCCAGGGGTGAGTTATATCCATTATCAAACACTTTGTTGAACCATATCATTTTGTCTGGTGCTGATTCAATGTCCACAAGGAGCTGTGCACCTTGGATATATTTACTGAAAGAAAAAAAAAAAAAACACATTGTTTACTGAAAATTCCCATTTAATTTCCATTACACATCCAATTGCCAAAAACCTGTTATTCCCCTTCCTACTTTTAACCTGGACTCAAGAATGTTTTTCCCATTTAAGGAATGCATCCTTTCCAATGTTTTGGTTCTCATATTCTGGCAATTGAAGGAGAAGTGTAAATATATTTTTGTATCTAAGACAGGGGTGACTAATCCTGTTCCTGGGGCAATTTAACACACCTGAACCAAATAATAATCCTCAGGAACTTACTAGAAACTTCCCTAACCCTAACTTTGCAGGCCATTGGGTCTCCAGGAGCAGGATTGGACACCCGTGATCTTGGACCAGTAAGGGTTCACAAAAGGGACATCCCTGAAAATATCTCAATCTTTCTTGCACATCCATTCATGCCATTTTGAGAGACCCGACTTATGATCACCTGGCAGGCAACTAAACATTCAAAAATAATTGAAAAAAGACCCTAAACCATTTTTAAAGACCAGAGTCAGTCATTTCTATTACCATTTTAATGCATGTTTTGGGATATTGCATAAAAACTGCTGAATGAAAACAGCAAGATGCAATAAAAAAAAAACAACAACAAAAAAAAACATATCCTTAGTTGATGCAACAACAAAAAAAAACTATTTAGGTAATAAGACGTGTAGACCTATGATGAAAACACATTTATTGAATAAATTCCTTGATGTGCAACAAAAACTTCATGTGACTGAATAATTAGTTAGAATTTGACTAGTCTGAATAATTATGAATCCAAATATTTCCAACAAATAAGCAATATCACACCATACGATACTGTATCAGCACGGCTGTGATTCGGCCGTAGGTAATCACAGTGTGCTGATATACAGCCATATCGCATGGCTACGGGTGTGATATTGCATTTATACAACAGTTCAACGACACAAGCAGGTAAATAAATAAGAAACAACAATGGAGTGTCTTAAAAACCCTATTTTTTGCAGAACTACTTCCTTCCACCACGGATTCAAATCTCAAGTTGACAGTTTAACAGTTGAGCAAAAGCCTCCGTTACTAATTCTACAACGTCACTTTTGGACTATTTACGAAGGAACGTTGAGTCGCTTCATTGAAGCTTATTGTATTATGTAGAGTATTATGGTATTATGAGAGAAAGATCGACTAAACGAGTGTATTACCTGCATCTGATATAGCACTCATTCTTCAGGTCGATGTCCATAATATTATATCCATTATAAATAATCTGTTTGAATGTCCACTGAGGAAATCCTTTTCCCATGACAGTGCTAAAACAACTTCCTTGTTAACAACCAGTACCTTTCAATTTGCTACTGACTCACTTATAAAGACAGTCTTTGCCGCCATCTAATGGCATGATAATGTAACTTTTAAGTCCATATCACGATCACTAATGGACCCTTTCTCAATACCAAATACGCCATATTATTGATATAAAATAATATTTAAATTAACAATAATAGCCATTATAAAAGTTAATAGGAAATAAACACAAGCAAACAATTCAGTCAAACGTACAAAAGCAGCGCTCTAGTACAGGATTTTAGTTAAATATAGCCTACGTATAAAGTTATGAAACTTAATTTTACCCTTGTTCCCCAAATCGATTTGCTCACAACAAGTAATAGATTAATAAAACCAAAGATTGCCAGTTTGATATACTCCAAATTAATTATATCTCATGTTTAACCACTATCTACATAAGAACCAGCAGTAAATTCCCAAAGGACTGGATGAGATGAAGCTGTTCTCTGCGGATACATGAGCGCTGAAAGGACGCTGACGGCCTGGAGCTTGCATCTGCGAAAGCGTCTAAACAAATTGTAAAATAGGCACTATGTTTATATATATATTCACATATTTGAGGTCTAAATAACATCTCAGTTACAACTGTAACCTTGGTTCCCTGAAAAGGGACTGAGACGCTGCGTAGAGAATTGATGCCGTGGGAACAATATTCGTCTTCTTTGTAATGATAAAACACCGGCTGTAAACCCGGACTCTCTGTCAGGGGGAGGATATGTTCTATGGCCTCCTTCCCCAGCAAAGCTTTTACATCCTGTTCCATAACCAGAGCCTGCTCAGGGCCTACCACTGTGGACAGGACCCCCCTATGTGCAGGACCCATTGAGATATATTTTTCCACGCTGCCAAAAAATCTACTAAGGGAACCAATCTCTTGAGACTGGTCTCTGGTGTTACTCGAGTGACCAATTCTGTGCCCTGAAGTGGCAAACTGGCAGGGAACAACTGAACTGATTGCTCTGAGACCCTCCTCAGAGGGGGCAAGCATCCCAGCGCCGCTACATTTCTGGGCGGAGACTGAAACTAGAACTTGCAGGAGACCTCTGCGCCCCAAAGCACACGAGGTGGTGAGGTTGACAGAACGGCCCCCTGATGGCATCGACGGGAGATGGGCACCGTATGATGAGGTGTTATCCATTTCCTTCTGGAGGGGTCTGTCCTCAGAGGTCTGGCACCACTGGCATCAGGGCCTCTTCGCCTAAGCCTTCTTTGAGATAACGACTTCCTCAAATCCATCTTAAGGCCAGAACACACCAAGCCGACGCAGACGAACTAGTGGCGACGAAAGCAGACTGCAGGGTTGGCTCACGTCAACAGCGTCTGTGTCTGAAGATGCCCTGACACACCAAACCAATGCTAGACAGCCGACGGCCAAGTAGCACGACAGTTCTGCGCCTGCATGAGATGAAATGCCTTTCCAAACCAGCAGGTGGCAGTATCTGAACAGCCAATCAGAATGATCAGATGGCCCGACGGACCAACGAGCTCTGACGCCGAATCAACATTTTGAATCGGCCGAAAAAAGGCGACGAGGACCAACTTCAGCCGACGGTGCGGATCACACTGAGAAAACTTAGTCGGCCGACCAACAAAAACTGCCAGATGGCTGACCGTCGGCTTGGTGTGTTCCTGCCTTTAGTCCGAAAAGACTTCAGCTGAGAACACTGCCATGACCCCCAGACTTTTTGTAATGAATGCACAACGAATCCTCCGCCATGGTCTTATCAGTCATCTCGCCTTACTCTCGTCACGAGATCGGTGAACTGTGATTCTTTCTGCACTGTGTGCGATTCTGCACTGTGTTGGATGAGCAGAGCAGACGTTTACAGTAGTTTACAATTTAAGCAACTGTTATGTAACTGATTTAAAAGGTTTTTATTTCTATAAAAGCAAAACAACAGTGGAGGCGCTCCATCATGGCGATATTGCGAGACAACTTTTCACCTCATATCGCGAGATCTTGTGGCATTGTTTGGTCTGGGTGTGCTTCCTGGTCATGAAGGAACGTCATAGGCGGGTGACATCATTGATTTCACTGTTTCACAAGTGCTTCAAGACGGAATCACGCAGAGGCATTTCCACAGCGTGAATTCTCGACGCAGCACAAGTTCCCTTGAAAGGGAACTACATTCTTACCAAAAAAACTGCATTCCGTGACACAACAACAGTAGTATTTATATCTACAGTCGCCGCAAGCAGAGTGATACAAATGTTCCAGTGCTGATACTGGGGGAATATAGCACAGCTGGAAAAGGCTCTCAGCCAATCAGATTCGAGAACCAGAACAAACTGTTCTGGTTCTGTTCTGTTCTAGAATATGGAGCTACTGTTGATTGCTTGCAAACAGAAGGTTGATGAGAACTTTTTCTGTGCAAAGTCCAAGCTGCAATAGTAACAAATAAGCCACAGAATCTTTAACTGTGGCTACAACTTCCATTTGTGTTGATATTCTGTATCAGTCCCTCAGGAAATGTCTGTTTCGTCCTCTTCAACCCACTGGATGGAATCAATGTTTTAACAGAAATGGCTTTTGCAAAATTCTAATTGTTCACATAAATACAATTCACAACTTTGGTGGAAACCTGTCCATTTCAATTTGGGGGTGGGATCTTTTGACTTGATCCAGGAAGTAACCACCTAGAACTATATAGCAACCACACAGCAACTTTAGAAACTGCATAGCAACGCCCTGGCAACCGTAGCATTGTTTTGCACAGGCACCACTCACCTTTTCTTCAGAAAATGTACAAATCTAGCTTAGTGATACTGTAGTTGCAGTGAGATTTCCAGTCATAATGTGATTAGTCATTAATGCGATTCCAGTGTTATGAAGATGTGTGGGATGAGTGATGTAGGGTTTATCTGTGCTTGTTACTAAAGAGTCTCTTTTCCTCTATACAATCATGATGACTCAAATGTGAATTCTCTGCTGGAGCCTTTCACAACATGTAAACACTGTACAGTTTCTCTTTCCTTATAAGACATTCACTAAAATAGCATTTGTCTCTGAAATTGTCTCCTGTTTTGTTTGGGTGTGCAGGAAGCCAAAGATAGCTTTTGTAGCGTTTAGATGATATGAGAATGATTTAGATGAATATGGAATGCATTCCTTTGGGAGAATGAAGGAGTCTCCTTTCTTCTCGATCGGTATCTTGAGACCAAGCTGTGTTTATACAGCAACTCGACAGACAAATGGCTTTACACAATTGAAACTGCAAGACCCATTATGATTTGCTACATTAATGACTCATGCATATTTTTTTAGACGTGTGTTTATGGTAGAGATAAGATGTTAGAGGTAATATAAATAAGCAAATACTCCACTGTTGATGTTGTTCACACATTTATTCTGCAAATAAGAATTTTTCATCTCTTTATGATGACCCTTTTAGTTGTTCTTGTTGGCACTGGTCATCACTGTAGGAGTATTTTTGCACTCTGTATGAGATAATACTGTTATTTTTCTGAAGGGAAACATTTCCTCTTGAACCTCTTTGAGAGGCAGGAACATAAGGTAGGGCTTTGTGATAAAACAAATGGCAGTGGGGGAAACATGCATACATTTTGCCATGAAGATACGCATAAGCAGTTTCACATTGTGGGTAAGAGGTTGCTTTACCAATAACCAAAAGTGTGTATATATATGTATATCATTTTTATAATGTAAAAAAAACAAAAAAAACACACACACATAGCTGGACGTGGTTATACTATGGTGTTATTTAGTGTTCTTTTGGTGTTCTAGGGATTCTCATTTAGCGGTCAACCAATATGAGTTGTTGACAACAGATGACAACGTTGTCAAAACGATCCCTATTCACATGGATCCATGAAAACGCTTTATTATGCATGCCAGGCCAGTAGTTGGTGATGTAACTTTGTAAATGCATTATTACCAAACTGAAATTACATGCTCTAAACTATTTTTTTTTTGCATTTTTCTCATATTGTACAATACAAACATAAATTGTCTGAAATATTTTTATAAAATGCATAAAAATCTATTCCAAATGATACTAAAATAAAGTATGAATGAATGAATGAATGAATGAGGCATTTATATAGCGCTTTCATATGTACAACTGTACACCCAAAGCGCTTTACAATCATATCAGGGGTCTCTCCTCATCCACCACCAGTGTGCAGCATCCACTTGGATGATGCGACGGCAGCCACAGTACAACGGCGCCAGTGCGCTCACCACACACTAGCTGTAGGAGGAGAGGAGAGAGAGTGAAAGAGCCAATTCAATGGATACTTTATGTATATAAATCATCAATTGAATATAAAAGCACAAAAACGGCCAATCTAGGACATATATCTATCATGGAAAACACTCTGCAGTGGTCGCTCCACATGATTTTTAGGTGGCACCACATGATATTTTCAAATTCAGTCAAAATTTACAGGCACAGAATTGGCCACGTAAACAAAACAAGCTAGCTTCCCACAAAAGGTCACTATGAAATTTGTAATAAAAGTATATATTTGCAGAGATATCTCAATATTCATTGTTTTTTTGAGGTCATACCACATGATATCCAAATGTGGGAACTACATACCAGCCCTTAAAAAGGTTATTTTTTTCCAAATTTAAGACAGTTACAATCCTGCTCGCTGCTTCCATGGGTCCTTCGCAAATTGATATATGATGCAACTTCCTGTCTTTGAATGGGTTTCAACATGAAAGTCCCAAAGTGGTAGTTTTTTGATGGTCGCACCACATGATATTTCATAAAATGGACATCATCGTTTGTTTGTTTGTATATTATGATGGAAATGCTTTGCAATTTTGTACAGGATCTACAAAACATGTTGGAAATCATGCCAAATAGTGCAGAAAATAAATTCGAATAGAGTAATTTCAAAGACATTTCCAAAACAGAAGTTGGCTGTACAGTCGCCCCACTTGATATTTTGACACTTTAAATAACAGAAAATTACAGATAACTAATATTTTTTGAAAAGTTAAAGTGAGTACATGCACGGAAGAGGTACTACATATATATGGCATCATTTTATGCATTTAAAGCAAATTTTAACTAAAAAATGCAATGCAAAAAAATGCAATGCAATCAATGCAATCAGACAGAAAATTTAGGTGTCACATCATTGACCCACATATATGAATATAGTAATTGTTCAGTACCATGATATTACCATCAATGTACCCTGGTACTGCTATTGACAGCACTGTTATGAAAGAGACAGTATAAGACAAGTTTTTTGTGTGTTATGTTGTGGTTTGTGTCTGTGCAGGACCAAGAGGACCCATCTGCTGTATGTCAGCTCACACGCTCACGGGGTGAGCAAACTTCACTAAAGAGAGCCCATAGTTTCGTGACAGAGTCTGTCACCCCTTTTATCTTCCCCCACACACGCTCTCGGCCCCCTCTCACCCCTGCAATGCCCACCGTGCCCGAGGAAGAGGAAGACTCCCCGGAGGAGCTCGACAGTACATCCAGCTCGCCCTCCACAGTGAGTCAAACTATATTTTTCACATCACAGCTGTGACGCCTTCTCATCTCAGCTCCAGATCGGGCTTTTCACAGTAGGAAATGTTTAATGGTCTAAAGATATGTAGTAATTGCACATCTGGTAGGATAGACCGACATTTTGGTTAAATCTTGACTTTTGGTCAAAATGTGACCTGATTGGTGGTGTATGGGTTCTGATATATTGTGAAGGCACATTATGTTGACGACCCAAGATGGAATCCAGCTTACTTGCTGGAGAATCTGAAAGCTATGTTCACATCAAACACGAATGTTCGGCATTTGTCTATTCAGATCAATGCGGAAAAAACAGCAGGGCAATGTTGTGCAACTTCCTGACATCCGTTTGTCATGGAGAACAAAGGAAGCCAAACAGTATTTGCATGTTTTCAGACAGATGTTCAGATTTTTGCATTCGCTATGGTGATCAAGAGACAATAAAGCTGGTTCCAGATACTTCCTGTGCTATTTACTGTCGCTTAGCAAAATGGTCTTTTCGTTAATGCCACCAAGTCATTGTTTTATAATACAGCATGTGACTACAAGTGAATCTTAAGGCCATGACACACCAAGCCGGCCAAAGTTTGCCTGTATTTGAGCAGATTTTGCACCGTTTGCGGCTGTTTGGCCGCAGTTGAATTGGTGTCAGTCAGTTGGTGAGACAGATCACTCTGATTGGCTGTATAACTTAAAGGGATAGTTTACCCAAAAATTTAAATTATCCCATGATTTACTCACCCTCAAGTCATCATACCCCTACTCTTGTGGCGCAAGTCAACTTGCGCAGTATGCGTACGGTAGTCTGCCAGAAGATAGTTATTTTAGTTTATAAAGTTTTAAATATGGATATTTTTCTTTAAAAAACCTATTGCTTCACTTCAGAAGGCCCCCTGGAGTGGTATGGGTTACTTTTATGATGGATGGATGCATTTTTTAGGGGGGGTTTAAAATCTCAACCCCCATTCACTACCATTATAAAGCTTGGAAGAGCCAAGATATTTTTAAATATATCTCCGATTGTGTTTGTCTGAAAGAAGATAGTCATATACACCTAGGATGGCTTGAGGGTGAGTAAATCATTAGATAATTTTCATTTTTGGCTGAACTATCCCTTTAACGAACCAGTGCATGAGAAAAAAATGGACATGATGAAAGCAAGCAAACGATAATGTCAAGAAGGCTCTTCTAATTTTACATCTTCACCTTACCTGAGAATTCACATGACATGGCCATCTGAAATGAAGTAAGTGAAGACCAACTGATCAACATGATTCATATTCAGAGTGGTAAGCAAGCACTGCATTGTTTATGGTTTGTATATCTGCAGTCCTTGTTTCAGTTTTCCTTTTTGAATGATGGATATAGACTACTGCAACCTGCTGCTATAGACAGTTATTTCCTCTCACGCAGGTGCCAGATAGTTGGCCGTTGGATGTAGTCTACTTTTTGGTCGAGATGCAGGCGACACGAGGCGACATCACTGTCTGCTTTCGTTACTGCTTGTTCTTTGATGTCGGTTTGGTGTGTCACTGACTTTATTGGTTGGCCAGCTTTATTCACCGTGCGATGATATTAGATTAGGACAATTCTGTCACATTTATGGCATGTAAATATTAGTTTTGGTCTGAACATGCCAATATAAGTTGTTTATCAGACCAAATTTTCATACTGAATATTTGTCTTGGTGTCAACAGGCCTTAAATCTAATATTCCAGCAAAGTTGTGTCAACTTTTATTCTAACTCTCTACCCCCCTTCCCCCATTGTTTCTTGTTCAGTCTCTGACTGGTTGGTCAAACAGTCCCGTCTCAAACTCACGTCAGTAGTTGAGATATAACAGACCCAATCTGACCGCTATGGCGTGTAAGACTTACAGTATGACTTACACCGTTAAAGGGTTAGTTCACCCAAATATGAAAATTCTGTCACCATTTACTTTGGAACACAAATGAAGATATTTCTAATAAAATCTGAGCGATGTATGTCCCTCCATTGACAGCTACGCAACTGACACTTCAAAAAGGTCATAAAGAGATTGTACAAATACTCCATATGAACTGAGTGGTTTAGTCCAAATTTTCTGAAGACACAATCACTTTATATGATGAACAGATTGAATTTAGGTTTTTTATTCACATATAAACATTTATCAGTGAACATAAACAGAAGCTCAACCAAACCTCTTGCTGAAGCTCAAAAGTGCTGCGTAACATGAGAATGAACCTCATTGGTTCTTGAAGAAGCTCAAAAGTGATGCGTAACATGAGAATGAACCTCATTGGTTCTTGCTGAAGCTCAAATGTGATGCGTAACACGAGAATGAACCTCATTGGTTCTTGAAGAAGCTCAAAAGTGATGCGTAACATGAGAATGAACCTCATTGGTTCTTGCTGAAGCTCAAAAGTGATGCGTAACACAAGAATGAACCTCATTGGTTCTTGAAGAAGCTCAAAAGTGATGCGTAACATGAGAATGAACCTCATTGGTTCTTGCTGAAGCTCAAATGTGATGCGTAACACGAGAATGAACCTCATTGGTTCTTGAAGAAGCTCAAAAGTGATGCGTAACACGAGAATGAACCTCATTGGTCCTGAAGAAGCTCAAAAGTGATGCGTAACATGAGAATGAACCTCATTGGTTCTTGCTGAAGCTCAAATGTGATGCGTAACACGAGAATGAACCTCATTGGTTCTTGAAGAAGCTCAAAAGTGATGCGTAACACGAGAATGAACCTCATTGGTCCTGAAGAAGCTCAAAAGTGATGCGTAACATGAGAATGAACCACATTGGTTCTTGCTGAAGCTCAAACGTGATGCGTAACATGAGAATGAACCACATTGGTTCTTGCTGAAGCTCAAATGTGATGCGTAACACGAGAATGAACCTCATTGGTTCTTGCTGAAGCTCAAAAGTGATGCGTAACACAAGAATGAACCTCATTGGTTCTTGCTGAAGCTCAAAAGTGATGCGTAACACGAGAATGAACCTCAACTGGTTCTTGAAGCTCAAACGTGCTGCGTAACACGAGAATGAACCTCATTGGTTCTTGCTGAAGCTCAAATGTGATGCGTAACATGAGAATGAACCTCATTGGTTCTTGAAGAAGCTCAAATGTGATGCGTAACATGAGAATGAACCTCATTGGTTCTTGCAGAAGCTCAAACATGCTGCGTAACACGAGAATGAACCTCATTGGTTCTTGCTGAAGCTCAAATGTGATGCGTAACACGAGAATGAACCTCATTGGTTCTTGAAGAGGCTCAAATGTGATGCATAACACGAGAATGAACCTCATTGGTTCTTGAAGAAGCTCAAAAGTGATGCGTAACACGAGAATGAACCTCATTGGTTCTTGCTGAAGTTCAAACGTGATGCGTAACACGAGAATGAACCTCATTGGTTCTTGCTGAAGCTCAAACGTGATGCGTAACACGAGAATGAACCTCGTTGGTTCTTGCTGAAGTTCAAACGTGATGAGTAACACGAGAATGAACCTCATTGGTTCTTGCTGAAGCTCAAACGTGATGCGTAACACGAGAATGAACCTCTTTGGTTCTTGCTGAAGCTCAAACATGCTGTGTAACACGAGAATGAACCTCGTTGGTTCTTGAAGAAGCTCAAAAGTGATGCGTAACACGAGAATGAACCTCATTGGTTCTTGAAGAAGCTCAAAAGTGATGCGTAACACGAGAATGAACCTCATTGGTTCTTGAAGAAGCTCAAAAGTGATGCGTAACACGAGAATGAACCTCATTGGTTCTTGCTGAAGTTCAAACGTGATGCGTAACACGAGAATGAACCTCTTTGGTTCTTGCTGAAGCTCAAAAGTGATGCGTAACACGAGAATGAACCTCATTGGTTCTTGCTGAAGTTCAAACGTGATGCATAACACGAGAATTAACCTCTTTGGTTCTTGCTGAAGCTCAAAAGTGATGCGTAACACGAGAATGAACCTCTTTGGTTCTTGCTGAAGCTCAAAAGTGATGCGTAACACGAGAATGAACCTCATTGGTTCTTGCTGAAGTTCAAACGTGATGCGTAACACGAGAATGAACCTCACTGGTTCTTGCTGAAGTTCAAACTTGATGCGTAACACGAGAATGAACCTCATTGGTTCTTGCTGAAGTTCAAATGTGATGCGTAACACGAGAATGAACCTCATTGGTTCTTGCTGAAGCTCAAACGTGATGCGTAACACGAGAATGAACCTCATTGGTTCTTGCTGAAGTTCAAATGTGATGCGTAACACGAGAATGAACCCCTTTGGTTCTTGAAGAAGCTCAAAAGTGATGCGTAACACGAGAATGAACCTCATTGGTTCTTGAAGAAGCTCAAATGTGATGCGTAACACGAGAATGAACCTCATTGGTTCTTGCTGAAGTTCAAACGTGATGCGTAACACGAGAATGAACCTCGTTGGTTCTTGCTGAAGCTCAAACGTGATGCGTAACACGAGAATGAACCTCGTTGGTTCTTGCTGAAGCTCAAACGTGATGCGTAACACGAGAATGAACCTCATTGGTTCTTGCTGAAGCTCAAACGTGATGCGTAACACGAGAATGAACCTCTTTGGTTCTTGAAGAAGCTCAAAAGTGCTGCGTAACATGAGAATGAACCTCATTGGTTCTTGCTGAAGCTCAAACGTGCTGCGTAACAGGAGAATGAACCTCATTGGTTCTTGAAGAAGCTCAAAAGTGCTGCGTAACATGAGAATGAACCTCATTGGTTCTTGCTGAAGCTCAAACGTGCTGCGTAACAGGAGAATGAACCTCATTGGTTCTTGAAGAAGCTCAAAAGTGCTGCGTAACACGAGAATGAACCTCATTAGTTCTTGAAGAAGCTCAAACATGCTGCGTAACACGAGAATGAACCTTATTGGTTCTTGCTGAAGCTCAAATGTGATGCGCAACACGAGAATGAACCTCATTGGTTCTTGAAGAAGCTCAAACGTGCTGCGTAACACGAGAATGAACCTCATTGGTTCTTGAAGAAGCTCAAACGTGCTGCGTAACACGAGAATGAACCTCATTGGTTCTTGAAGAAGCTCAAATGTGCTGCGTAACACAAGAATGAACCTCATTGGTTCTCGCAAACATGCTTGAGCTTCTGTTTATCATAACTAATGTGTGAGTTGATGAATGTTTATATGTAAATCAAAGCCTAAATTCAGTCTGTTCATCATATAAAGTGATCGAGTCTCTTCAGAAAATTTTGTCTAAACCACTCAATTCATATGGATTATTTTTACAATCTCATTATGAACTTTTTGAAGCTACAAAGTGTCAGTTGCATAGCTGTCTAAGGAGGGACAGAAATTGCTCAGATTTTATTAAAAAAATATCTTAATTTGTGTTCCGAAGATGAACAAAAGTCTTATGGATTTGGAATGACATGAGGGTGAGTAATTAATGACAGCATTTTCATTTCTGGGTGAACTATTCCTTTAAACCTACCCATACCACCAAACCTGTCCCTAACCCTAACCATATCCAACCTCAATAGCAGCACAAGTGTTTTGCACAACATGAACACATTAAGTACATTGTACCTAACAATTATTTCTTTTATGTAAGTACATAGAGGTGAAAAACACCAAACATAACGTGTAACAAAAAATAAAAGCACTATCCACATCACCTCTGACATATGATCCCTAGATGAGCTGAGGAGAAAGAAAATGATTAATCTCTTCCTGAAAGACAACATTCCACTCTCAGTTAGGATTCAGATATTATCAAAACCCTAATGTTCACAGAATGGATATTTGAAAATGTCACGTTACACAGTTATGAAAGTCTCCGTCATGGCCTGTGATTGAGAAGAACTATTGCTCCACTGCAGACAAGCTTCAGGACACGAGCAGGATTTACTGTTCTGTTTTCCTTTTGGAGACCACAGACCGTTTGAACATCAAAGCCTGTCAGGGGTTGTTGTTTCATTATAGCCATTATGTTATTCTTGAGTGAGTTCAATCCACTCTTGCAGTGACTCATAAAAGGTTGGGACTCAGATAAGACCACTCTTTAAAATCATATTACACTTCAGTAATCTAATCCCAGAATAAAGGCCAAACAAATAAAGCTTCCACTCGGTACCGAACGGCAGCAAGGACTTACGTGATAGTTCTTGTGTATGAAAGTATGATAGCACTTGATGTTACGTACTATGTTGTAAATCTCTGTCAGTGAGCGCTATATAGGGTTTTTTGCACACAGAATAAAATTTTTATAATAAAATGATTCTTTAACTATGGACAGATTGCAGTCCTGCAGTAAAAGTATTTTTACATAAATTATTTATAGTATATAAATACAGAAATATAGATGTGTAAAATATAGATCAAAAGTCATCACAGATCAATTATAGATCAACAGTAGCTACAGAATCACACAATATTGAGAAAAAAAAGAAAGAAAAACAGTGTAATTGGACGACTGCAAAGACTGATATTTTGCTTCCTCTCTTAAAAGGGGATGTTATCAGAGCATGTCGTTTTTCCCATGGGATAAAGCTAAGTGTTTTGAGTTGGTATGGGTTTGATTTTCTTTTCAGAGGCTAAAAAAAGTAGAGCTGCTGCTTTAGCACAGTTGGAATGTTTTCCATAATTCCTCAGGACTGAATCAGAGTTTGCTCTTAATTTCTTAACTTTTTCCACTACAAAAATAATAAAAAAAAAAAAAAAAACATTAAAGGAAGATCATTTTTCTTTAGAAGCGAAATTGCATACATTATTCTGACTTGTTTCAGAGTATATATCTTGAATTTAGTTTGTGTTGGCATTTTTTTTCTTGTTTCAAGCACAAATCTAGTACAATTTAGCTACATCAATGATTTAAGGGGGTCTTATGTTTTTTTATGCATTTAGTGTGTAATGTTGCCGTTTTAGCATGCAAAAGGTCTGCAAAGTTGCAAAGCACAAAGTCACTCCAAAGGGAGTTATTCTTCATATCAGATTCTGAACCCTGAAATGCCTCAATTGTAGTCTTGATTTTTCTTCCAGGAACAAACATGTCACAATATTCCTCATTTAAATTCCTGCCATATGCAAAAAAAAAAAAAAAAAAAAAAAAAAAGGGGTAAGGCCTGGTTGAGTTGCATTAGTAGCATGTTGTCGGCATGTCCAATAGATGGCCTTCCTAAGGCAGACGTACTTAAGAAACGCTGGTTAAAATGTATTTTTAACACTTCCTCAGCAGTATACAACCACAACCTTTTGTTGTGTTCACCATTTTTCTAACAACTGCTTTCTGAAATGTGCATCAGGTCAGATTATATAAAAGCAGGAAGATGAAGACAGACAAATCCATCCAAAATACTCAAAGTTTAATTACAATAACAGGCAGGGTGAACACAACATAACACAACATAGATTGGACAGACTGAATGTGAAGGTACAACTTAAGTAGTGGACATAATGAGGATAATGACTAACACACAGCTGACACATATGAACTAATAATGATGGTAACCAGGGAGACAGACGAGTGGTGGGAAAGAGAACAAATACAAACTGAAAGTCCAATCAAACTGAAACTAAACAGTACTGAACAAGAGTTCACCCCCCTCTGGCAAGGCCCTTTGGAAGAGGACGAGGTGATGGAGAAGAGATGAGGTGAGAGGCAGACGAGGAGGGATGATGGCTGGAAGTGGTGAAAGGATGGTGATGGTGGGATGAGGATCATCTGGCGGCGATGATGGTGATTGGCCGATGGCACAGACCCAGAGCTCCCCAGTGCCGACAGCCTATGGGGGAGATGAGGGAGGGAGGAGTCCAGGTGGTGACGAGGCTGATGACAGCTAGGGGACGACCAACGGAGACAGAGCCGGTGGATCCGCAGGCGCAGACCAAGGGTCGAGGGAGCCGAGCGACGTCGCTGATGCAGGAGACCCAGGTGATGTCGCCTATGACGCTCATTGCTGCGGAGCCAGAGTACCTGAGGACAGGGACGACGCTGGTGAGACCGAGGACAGAGGTGACCCTGGAGGGGTCCCGTGGCTTAGGCAGAGTGATGACAGAACAAGGGGGAGCTGGCGGGACGAGGGAACCCAGCGGAGTCACTCGTACGAGGGTCTTTGGAGGAGCCGAAGGTGGGAGGAGCCAGGGCGGAGCCATTAGGTCGACAAGCTGAGATGGAACAAAGGGATCCGAGGCCAGAGGCGGAGCCGCTGGATCCTCCTCGAAAGGCCCTGCTGGTGGTTGCTCGACCTGCGGGTCAACATCCTGGCGGGGCATCCCCAGAGACTGAATAAGGCTGCAGTCATCCAAAAGTGATGGGGCTTGTGGACTGGCTGAGCTCTGTGTTGGTGGAAGTGACAGGAGACTAGACAAGATGGTGTCCTTAAACAAAGAAGATTCAGATATAGGGTGGGAGTTGACAAGTCCCTGTTGAAGTCGATCAGCCAGTCCTCTGCTTCCGTTCCCTCGTCCACTGGTGTCACGGGCTCACACTCCTGGTCAGAACCACACTGGGGCAGTGCATCCAGGGCGATGGCAAGCTCTGTTCCCTTATCCTCTGGCTCGCTCGTTGCTGTGGGTGGTGCCACTCGGTTCACATGACTTCTCTGTGGTCGCTGGTGGTAAAATGGACACTGGGTCTGGCTGTGCTCTGAATCAGGGCGCGACGCTCTCCAGACACCTGATGACAGTCTCTCTCCAGTTCAGTCCTGTGGGGTCTGAGAGGTTGATATGGTGGTGGAAAGATGTCCTGATGGCATGATGACAAAAGTTAATTGAAAAGTTAAAAAAAAAGTGGTGCTCTCTTGAGCAATGGCAACAATTTTGGCCCATTCGTCCATCTTGGACAGTCCGATCTTCTGTAATGTTGTGCTCAGGCAGGAAGATGAAGACAGACAAATTGATCCAAAATACTCCACATTTAATTGCAATAATACAACAGGCTGGGAACACAACATAACACAGTGTAGGTCAGACAGAGACTGAAGGTGAAGGTACAACTTAAGTAGTGGACATAATGAGGATAATGACTAACACACAGCTGACACATATGAACTAATAACGATGGTAACCGGGGAGACAAACGAGTGGCGGGAAAAAGAACAAAGGAACATGTGACAGATACAAACAAACTGAACGTCCAATCAAACTGAAAATAAACAGTACTGAACATGACACACTGTGAAACATCCTGCACAAGTCATGCATGTGAAGGTGGTTTGACTTGATCAGCTTGTTCTTCTTGACTGTCATATTGGATCATATCAAACTGCAGACTATCAGCTCAAACTTACTGAACAAAACAGATGACATAGAGTAGTTACAGTAGGGTTTACAGCGCCTCACGAAGCCCCCGGAGCTGATACACACCCATTATGGTAAGGAACGTTACATTTTCAGCATATGCTGAAAGCTTCTTTTTTAAAATGATGTAATTTGCATTATTTTCATTAAATGATGTAAATGTATTCTAGTAGACCCAATAAACTAAATTACACTCTAAAAAATGCTGGGTTGTTTCAACCCAAATTTGGGTCAAGCTGCAACAGTTGGGTTTGTCCATATTTGACCCAAAGTTGGGTTGAAACAAGCCAGCATTTTTTAGAGTGTATGAACTTGTAAATGAGCATAATATGACTCCTTTAAACAGCAAAAACAAAAAGCTATTAGCCAATAAAGTAGGAATTCAAGATATACGCTGTGTTTGAAATCAACTACTTCCCTCCTATATATAGTATGCCAAAAGAGTAGTATGTCCAAATACATAGTAAACAAGTAAAAAGTCCCCGAATTACCTACTACTTCTCACGAGATTCTGAAGTGAAATTCTGCATAATTAAAACTAGAAAATGATTTGGAATCCTAATGAATTTTTAACATAAATGGAAACAATTAAATATTGACTATTAAAAATATCCAATATCGGCCTCTACTGAAAAAACACTGATATCAGCCAGTAACCAATATAGTTAAAAATTGCTTCTCTTAAATGTATCTTGTTCTAAAAATAAGTTTTACTGGAAATTACCATGACACAAAATATTTTAAACTGTGTGTTTCTCAAGTTTCTTATGTTCAAGGTTTTGTCACTTTTGACATGATTATTCTATAAAGATACATTTTCATCACACCTCCTTTTGCATTCGGGTCCACTCTGACCCGGTAAAGAGATACAGAAGAAACTTTGCAAGTTTGTTAAGACTGTCATTTTTATTGTATTTATTTTATTTTATTTTATTTTATTTTATTTTATTTTATTTTATTTTATTTATTTTATTTTATTTTATTTTTGTTAAAAAAATGTAAGAGATATAACCATTTAAACTAAACTGTTACACCTTTTGCGTTTGGGTCCGTTTTGTCCCAAAAGTGAACATTTACACAAGAAATTACACATTTTTTTGTTTGTTTGTTTGTTTGTTTGTTTGTTTTTTATATCTGTTAGTTAGATTTGTCTCGAATTATTTCTGTAACATACATTTAGCCTCTTCCTACATTCACACACATTGTTTTGTTAGAAAAAGAATATGTAGGTTTCATAAATGTAGATTGTTTTGAACAGTCATAAGTTATAAGTTTCAAATGAATTTAATTAAATCCATTGAAGTCAATGTTGAGTTCATCCTGATAATTATGATATTTCATGTTCTTATAAATTTCATCTAATGATATATTCAAATAAAATTTCTCAGGAATATTAATAAAAATATATCTTTTCTTGCATCACACTGGTTTTTGCTGTAGTTCTTGAAAAAATGTGAAATTTCAAAGAATTTCTCTTTTTTTTTTATTAATAAAAAGGGGGTAAATTAAGTAATAGCATGGTAAAAACATGGTAACATTCAAAGCTTTTCAACTTTTGTTCATTCACTAATTAATGAAAAAAAAAAAAAAACATTTTTTGAACTGGAAGAAGTGCCTTGTATTCTTTGTTTTTGTTAAAAATACAAGTTTGAAACCCAACCAAAGAGCACCTTCTGGGATTACTAAACAGAGGTCCTTCCAGCAAGCAGCGCTCCAAGATGTTTTCTTGACCTGACAGTATGGGCTTAGCTGAAAAATATTAAGTTATGTCTGTTTTATAAGCCAAACAGACCCGGGAATACAAAAGGTGTACACAGTTTTTAATGAATTAGGACAGGAACAGGCAGGATTATGTTTTAGTTTAATGGGAACATTCCCCAACTCCTCTTAAATTATCATTATCATGCCAAAAGTGAACAATTAGCTAAATATTTTGAACTCTGCAAAGTAAAAGTGTCCACTTTTAAAAATGTAAAACACTCTGCCTCACCACTCTCCAAGAATGTGACCAAAAAAATTACAGCCAGCCAGTGAAGCAAGCTTGTGTTTCTTTTGCAGTACGCTCCAGTCGAAAGCAAGATAAATGTACCCATGACTCCACCAGCTATTGTGCTTCCAAGACAAGTCAACAAGCAGGAGTCCTGTACGTTGGAGAAAGCAAGGTATTGATGTCGGAGAAATCCATTTAAAGGATTCCTAAAAATCTCTTTTTATTTATCAGTCTTTAAACAGCAGTATCGGTAATCCAATCAGTGTAAATGTGATAAAAGAAGTCACTGTTTGTACTTGTGCTGAATGTGAACTTCTTCAGTGTTGGTATAATGTGATTTTAATCTGTGTGTGTCAGACCACACAGCCCTAGGCCTCGTCTCTCCCGAAACTCTGCATCATCATGTCCGATCACCACAGTGGGTATGTGCAACTATACATGTAACGATACTCTTTTAGATATTTTGTAGTGTTTGGAGATAATTATGTTTTCATAATATGCAATAGTCATGTAATGTAACTTTATGTGTTTCAATTTGATTAATTCTTATATATTATGGATGGCTTCAGTAGAAGGAAGTGTAAAAAATAACTGGAATGCGTCTACTTTGATAACTTTGTTTCTTTCTTGAGATGAGTTGGCGGGGTGGTGTGTTTTACAGCTGTGCTTAGGTTGTGTGTTCACTTGTGTTTGAGATGATGATGGTCACGTGATAGACCTGGTGAAGGATCAACTTCCTGAGCTGCAGTTATCTGAAGAGGACCGTCAGAAGAATCTGGAGCTGCTCGAGGAGGCCAAGAAAGTCAGCGATCGCTTCCTGCAGCGCAGGGGCCGCCGCTCCACCTGTAGCCTTTCTGACTCGCCCACAGGTACGACATGATCACACCTCCGGTTAGGACAGTGCTTCTCAACCTGGGGACCATAGAGGGCCTTTAAATTTAAACTAAGGCTGTCAAAATTTACGCATTAAAACATGCAATTAATTTTTTCAGTTTTTAACGTGTTAAACATATTTAATGAAGCATCCGTCATAATTTGGCTAGCGTTACATTATGTGATCACGCTCTTATTCACGCAAATGCTTTTAAACCATTCAAGCACCACAAGATAATCGAGAAGGCGCTGTCTGTGAATGTCGTGTCATGTGACACACGACTCGTGTGCACAGAAAAACGTGCGCCAGTTTTGAGTTTTGTTTCACGCTTGAACAAACAATAACACACAGGATTATGCCAAAATGCTTGTTTTGTCGAGTATGCTCATAAGAGCAGACTTAAATGAGTTAAATAATGTCTTAAAAGACCTTAAAGAGAGTGAGAAAATGAGATTCGCGTCAAATCCGCATCATGTTCGGCAGCGGCAGCGGCAGCGGCAGCTCTTTAATCAAAGAACAAAGGTAACAGAGAAAATTGTTGCTTTAATAAGGATTCATCTATATTTAATTCATAATTTATGCAGTAGAGACTGTAAAGTGTTTGATAACTTTATTCAATTTCTGTATATTTCCTACCTGTTAGACAGGCCACAGGAAAATATGACATTTATTATAATGGGTTTATGTGAAGATTGTTTTAAGTTCACTTAAATTAAAAGCTGTTCATTTTTAAAGCCTAATAAATTGACAGCTTTTAGTTATACTGTAATGTTAAATGTCTATAATTAATGTTAAAGGTGCCTGTAGAACGTGTTTTCAAAAGATGTAATATAAGTCTAAGGTGTCCCCTGAATGTGTCTGTGAAGTTTAAGCTCAAAATACCCCATAGATTTTTTTTATTCATTTTTTTAACTGCCTATTTTGGGGCATCATTAAATATGCATCGATTCAGGCTGCGGCCCCTTTAAATCTCGTGCTCCCCGCCCCCAAGCTCGCGACTGCCTTAAACAGCATAAACAAAGTTTACACAGCTAATATAACCCTCAAAATGGATCTTTACAAAGTGTTCGTTACAAAGTGTTCATCATGCAACATGTCTAATCGACCTTGTGTAATGCCTTGAACATGGGCTGGCATATGCAAATATTGGGGGCGTACATATTAATGATCCCAACTGTTATGTAACAGTCGGTGTTATGTTGAGATTCGCCTGTTCTTCGGAGGTCTTTTAAACAAATGAGATTTATATAAGAAGGAGGAAACAATGATGTTTGAGACTCACTGTATGTCATTTCCATGTACTGAACTCTTGTTATTCAACTATGCCAAGATAAATTCAATTTTCAATTCTAGGGCACCTTTTAAAAAAAAAAAAATCATAGATTCATCAGTAGCAGTGTGTTAGTATCAGTGATACTGGCCTTCATTCATAAAAAGATGCCATTAAACAAATATTTAAAATATATTGTCTTTAAATTGTTTTTATATTAATTTGGAGAGTAACTGAAAATTATTACAATATAAAAATATTAAAAACTCCAATGTTTTTAACTGCGATTAATTACAGGGAAAAAATGTGATTAATATGTTCATCTTTTTAATCGATTGATGGGAATAATTTAAACTTAATTTCATTGAATTTCACAAGAGAGATGATGCATGACGAAGAATGAACAAATAGAATATTTTTAATGAACACTAAGATAAATCAAACACTACACACTCCAACATAACGTTATCACAAGACAAAGAACTGAGGCAAACTAAGGGCTTAAAGGGGACCTATTATGCACCTTTTCATAAGATGTAATAAAGTCTCTGGTGTCCCCAGAATGTGTCTCTGAAGTTTCAGCTCAAAATACCCCACAGATCATTTATTATAGCTTGTCAAATTTGCCTCTATTTGGGTGTGAGCAAAAACACGCTGTTTTTGTGTGTGTCCCTTTAAATGCAAATGAGCTGCTGCTCTCGCCCCCTTTCCAGAAGAGGGCGGAGCTTTAACAGCTCAGCAACAACAAAGCTGGAGAATCTCACACAGTCGACACTGATGGAGAGACTCAGGAAGTATGTAGTTGCTGTGGAGTTAAGATGATAAATTCAACTCATAAACTAGCATGTACCATCATGTTAATGTTGTGCAAATCCAGTGTTGAACTGAAGCAGTCCGGCGTAAAATAATTTGCACAAATATATAACATTTTACCGACTTTCTTCGGCACATTTCCTTCATAAATTAAATTCAACCATGGTGTCCTCAGTGACTCAGATGCCGGGAGTCTATGGAGACTCTTTGTTTACACACTGAGGACAGACATCTGTGTTCAAACACCTTATAAACATGAATTTTGCATAATAGGTCCCCTTTAAATACACAAGGGAAGATCATAAACAGAACAAGGAACAGGTGTGTAACTCAATTAAAAACCAAAGCAACTAACAATGAACAAGAACTTAGGCAAAACAGCAACAGAGAAAATAATGAAAACGAAACCAAAACACAATGAAACTAAACATAAACAATGACTTGTTTATTTATGGTTAAAGTAATACAATGTCATGTATTAAAATAATCTAACTTAATTAAAATGCTTAAAAAATTAAATTGCAATCATATTTTCCCCCTCAGCAACTTTTATTGATGAACACACAGTTCTTAAAACTTCTGGAATCACAAAATTAATTGTGTTTGGTTAATTTAGTTTATCTCCCTGTTAAAAGGGGAAAAAGCATTCTTGTTATTAATTACAACGGAAATATAATTATTAATTTAGCCTATACTGGGGGCCTTCGCGTTTTGTGTTGGACAGTAAGGGGCTTTTGAGTTAAACGGGTTGAGAACCACTGATCTAGGATCAATTCATTATAATCATTTAATATTTTGAAGTTTAACAAAGATTTCCTTCAACAATAATGTTCCAGTATCAGTCATGCAGTGCTTTTCTAGGCTGTTGTGTGTTAACAATGAATTTTCCTCCATGTATACAGTCCCTTTCTAGTATCCTTGCATATAATATGTGAAAGTTACAGGGTTTAACATGTATAATGTCTTGTTTATCCCGGTCACACCCCATAGACTTCCATTGTAAATGCAATACTAATTTGTAAACGCCGTTGTCATCTGAGCAACTGGACAGCTGAAGAATTACTTGGTTATATAAAAAGAATTTCGCATTGATGTTAAAAATGAAGAGAACTTCTTCCAAGTGGTGAATGTTTTTGTTGCGATCTTGAAATGTTTATTTCAGAAGCAGGTTGTTTATTTTCGGCTTTTGCGACTTCCTTGCTTATCAGACTTTAACATCATGTTCGCCTGTCCTCAAATGTCTTGAGCACCAGCCAAAATTCCTCCTTTATCCTGCACAGCAGCTACAGTATACCGACTTGAGCATATTCTCAGGTCGATACGAGAAAAGCAAAGTAATATTCAAACTTTGTCCAAAAATGGCTAACATTGTCTTTGGGCTACAGCTCTCTCCCCGAACCCAACGCCATGCTCCTCCCCCAGACCATCCAGAAGCAGTTCCCTCTCTGCACCCTCACAACTAGGTACCATGCTGTGCTTTCAGTCACGTTTGCCTGCAGAGTTTCTTTCCATGGTTGATCTAAGCTAAATTGTTTTGTTTGCTCCACCAGGTCCTGAGGTCACCGCAACTCCTCCAGCAAGTCCCTCCATAATTCAGGTGAGCGTCGCTTCTAATATTGTGTTAATATTGTGTCCCCCCGGTGATAAATATTTGATTGTTTTTGTTTGTGTATATGGTCAGCATCTGGAGGTACCATCTACCCGTGACCAAGAGGATACGAGTAAGCCGGAGCAGGAGGTTTGTGTAACTAATGTTATTCTCACTTCAATCTTCCTTCTTCAATGTTTCAGATATTAAAACATTAGCAAATACTGTATGTGTTTTAAAGTCTCCATATTATTCTTTTTGCCTTTTCATTGTAAACTATAATGTTAGTCAAGTCCCAATTTAGTTCATCATGACCTTTTCCTTTCTAATGGAGCCTTAAGAAGTCATTTTTTATGGAAGCTTGGAATAAAAAAAAAGACACTTGTGACTTTACATCTCACAATTCTGACTTTCTTTCTCAATTCTGACTTTTTTTCTTAGAATTGTGAGTTTATATTTTGTAATTCTGACTTTATATCTCACAATTGCAACTTTATATCACGAATTCCGAGAAAAAAATCAGAATTGTGAGACGTAAACTCGCAATTGTGAGAAAATAGTCCAGATTGCGAGCAAAAAAGTCAGAATTGTGAAATAAAAAGTTGCAATTAACTTTTTTATTTTTTATTCAGTGGTGGAAACAAGCTTCCATCATTTTTGCACATGTGAAATGAGTAACAACGTTTTACTGCATTTACTTATAAAGTCTCACAAAATCTGCATTACATTGAGCAGTGTGCGCCGCCCCCTTCAAGTTAGCCAGAGAACAAGGCTTCTTCAATATGTTAAAAAAAGAGTTAAATATATATTGCAAAATAATTACGAAATAACATTATTTAGTGTTCATGCTATTTGACCGGTAGTTATGTTAGCACCTATTGAAAATTAAAAAAAAATAAAAATTCGTGTTCGTTTTGTGTGTGCACGGTTCATAAAGTTTTGAAATGCATGTGACTTGAGGCTGAGCTCTAATTGGCTTGTTTCAGATTGTCCTCGGGACACCCCTCCAACATTTGATTGTAGTGAATCAATATTGCTTTTATATATTTTCTCCAAGAGGGTATAACTGCAGACCGGAGATCTCCAAAATGGGGCATGAACTCCAAAAGTGAGGAGAACCTCCAAAATGGGGCGGGGCCTCCATGCGTAAAGACTTTCACCATTGGTTCTGGTTTCAGCCAGTTGTCACAGAGCTCGTGGCCAGTGGCGTTTGGACTGGAGTTTGAACCTCCGTTCAATGGTATAAGCGGGAATGCCCCACAAGCCGTCCCGGTCCAGCACGTTGGAAAGTTTTCACTCTATCGCTTTGTTCTAATCAATTATGTGTCCTGACATTGTGAAAAGCGATACCATTGTGCTGCGTTTACCTCAGTAAGTTGACCGAGTGGATCTCTGAGCTGCCGTGAGTGAGTGGAGGGGCTAATTTGCATATTCATTGATCCACGTATATTAAATGAGGCAATGGGTGTAGAGTTACATTCAAGCTATTTTAAAGGTGCCATCGAACGTTTTTTTACAAGATGTAATATAAGTCTGAGGTGTTCCCTGAATGTGTCTGTGAAGTTTCAGCTCAAAATACCCCATAGATTTTTTTTTATTCATTTTTTTAACTGCCTATTTTGGGGCATCATTAAATATGAGCCGATTTATGCTGCATGGCCCTTTAATTCTCGTGCTCTCCGCCCACGGAGCTCGCGCTTGCCTTAAACAGCATAAACAAAGTTTACACAGCTAATATAACCCTCAAAATGGATCTTTACAAAGTGTTCGTCATGCATGTGGCATGCATGCATCGGATTATATGAGTATTGTATTTATTTAGATGTTTACATTTGATTCTGAATGAGTTTGAGGCTATGCTCCGTGGCTAAAGCTAACATTACACACTGTTGGAGAGATTAATAAAGAATGAAGTTGTGTTTATGAATTATACAGACTGCAAGTGTTTAAAAATGAAAATAGCGACTGCTCTCTTGTCTCCGTGAATACAGTAAGAAACGATGGTAACTTTAACCACATTTAACAGTACATTAGCAACATGCTAACAAAACATTTAGAAAGACAATTTACAAATATCACTAAAAATATCATGTTATCATGAATCATGTCAGTTATTATTGCTCCATCTGCCATTTTTCGCTATTGTTCTTGCTTGTTTACCTAGTCTGATGATTCAGCTGTGCACATCCAGACGTCCTGCCCTTGTCTAATGCCTTGAACATGAGCTGGCATATGCAAATATTGGGGTCATACATATTAATGATCTCGACTGTTACGTAACAGTCGGTGTTATGTTGAGATTCGCCTGTTCTTCAGAGGTCTTTTAAACAAATGAGATTTATATAAGAAGGAGGAAATAATGGTGTTTGAGACTCACTGTATGTCATTTCCATGTACTGAACTCTTGTTATTCAACTATGCCAAGATAAATTCAATTTTTAATTCTAGGGCACCTTTAAGGCATGTAGATTTTTTTTTTTTCTTAGGAAAAAAACTTTTAAATATGCCATTTTGATGATTAAAGATGAGCTTTAAGGGATAAAATTATTGACTACAAGGAAACTTTTATGAAACTATAATGGCTTTATATGCAATTTTTTTACTACAAGTCAATTTATTGAACAATTTTCACGGTCTTTAAACTGAGATCTTAAAGGATTTGCTATCCTGTTGCTCCCTCTAGAGGACAACATTAGAATTATGGCCTTTATCTCTGAATCGCAATGATAAAAATGGCTGATCATTTTTAATGATTTCTTTATTACTGATAACATACCCACATTAAACAAATTCATTCGTGGTACAATATTTCATGCTTTAACAGTTGAAGTATTAGCTTCCATTTTTTTTTTTTTTTAGCTATGTAACTTGTTAAATAGTTATTTAATAGTTAATAGTTAAATAGTTATAACAATTACAATTTTGTTTAGCACCAGCTGCCACTGACATTGAGTATTGCACAAACTGACTTTTTGACTGAAATGACTGTGTCCATTGTGAAAAAGAAGTACACATTATGCATATTTTTAGTAACTTATTAAAGAAAAAATGTACTTACGTGTAAACTGAATGAAATTGAGACACAGTTTGTAGTGTGGGGAAGAAGGAAGTGGGAACCAGCTAATCTTTAACATGAATTTTAATGACAAAATCAAATTCAAAACTGGAAGCAAAAGGCCACTTTTCAGCCGACTGCCACACATGAACACAAAAGAAACAACATAAAATACCACACATCTGTGGCATGCACTTCATGCACTTGTTCTTTCCTTAATCATTAAATTCACTCTTTTGTTTTGTCAGACCTTCACGAGGCTAGTGGAGTGGATGCCTAGCGACAAGAGAAAGGTGTCCTCTGGAACTTTAACCCCGCGTTATGCCACCGCTGTACCAGCCAGAGATCCCGCTGTGGTTCAGAAGGAGAAGCCAGAGCATCATGGAGCAGTGGACAAGGGGAAGAACTCTGAACACACATCCCAGAAAAAGGAGGAGACTCCTGGCCGTGGTGTCAGTCAACCTCCAGCTACAGGGGTCGCCAAACCCGTCCCCCGGCCACCCACACAGCAAGCCCCGTGCACGGCCGAAATCAAAACAATAGGGGCCTTCCCACCTCTGATGAGAGCCGTCTCCTGGGACACGGTGGGCTCCATGAACAAGAGGAATGCTGCTCCCAAAGGCGAGGAGAGTCTGTCCTTCCCTGACAAATCAAGGGAGTCTCTGTTTAAGTCGACCGGGTACAAGGACTTCCCTGTGCCACCTGTGAACGTTCAGAAACTGTCCACATTGCGTGAGGTAATCCTTTGTTGTCTTTGGCTGACCTGGTAACCAATTCAGTAGTTTAATGCGGCATTTTCTGAGATTTCATCCCAGTTGGCAGAGTAAAGGGAAAGTTATGTCCCTGATTTAGCAGTTTGAAAGTTGGTTCATGGTTTTCATTCCTCTTCTAGGAGCACAAACTGATGCGTAACCAGAGCATCTCCAGCTCAAAGCTTCCTGACCTGAGTGAAACAGCCGAGCAGGAACGAGGTGTGATCAGAGTCTGAGCATAAGCTTATTGCAGCTTACTTTTGTATATATTGTTGGTTTAAAGGGATTGTTCACCCAAAATGAAAATACAGTTTACTAGGGCTGTCATTAATGATTACTTTGGTTATCGAGTAATCGGTCAATTGTTTTGATGATTAATCGAGTAATCTTTTTCTTTCTTTTTTTTGTGGTAATAAAAATAGACCTTTTAAAGCCTTTAAAATGACTTAAAATACATATATAAAAACAACGAGGATATAATATTTGGTTCAAATAAAGTATCAAAAGCAAGTAATCATATGGTTTTATAGAACAACTCTATTAAAATACATAATACAAACTAAATCATCTTATGTACATTATTATATATTATAACAAATGCCTGCAGAGGGTGCCAACGGCCTGGTGTTGTTACACTTTACAGCAGATCAAATCCTTGTTTAAAATTGGCCAAACGACATTTAATTCAAACGCTAACTTAATCTTTAATATTTGACAACTTCTTTACAATAGAAATGCTACAGCCACTGTGATTTCTTGAACATGAACATGTGGACATCAAAACATGCAAACTCAGAGCGAGGGTTTAAACTTTTATTTTGAAATCGCCATTAACAGTTTGCATATTTAGAAACATATTGATGCATTCTCCTGTTTTGGCAGTAGGTTTATAAATGACTTACCTTACAAATCTGATGAATTGCCGCACATTGTGTTCGGAGATCAACGTTATAAGCGACCCAAACTCACAGCATATGAAGAGATGGAGTTTGAGACGCGCTCCATGTAAATGATAACAGTTAATGTGGAGCAGCATTTACTGTGAACGGAACTTCTGTGAGAAGCACGGAATCAACATGCATGTAAATAAAGCGCATATCAGCCATTTTTTTTTTTTTTTATCATACCAGCTTTTTTTATTTAATTGCAGCCTTTGTTAATTCACAATAGTGCTATGCTATATTATGATTTTTAATTGGTTTTATATATATATATATATATATATATATATATATATATATATAATATAATATACTCGTCCGTGGAATGCACCACTTCCAGTATTTTGCTGGTTACTCAAGACAGATAAATTGCAATCAAGGATTTTTAAGAAAGTATTTATGTCTAAAAACAGCTAGAGAATTTATAAGCCTTTTTTATATAGAGCTATATAGGAATCTGTTAGTTACACCATGGCATTACAGATGTTTTTCTTTTTTTATTCCCACCAGATGGCACTAATCTGCCTTCAAAAATTGGATTTTAAAGTCTTTTAGCCCTATCATAAACCTGGTGCAATACGGCGCCAGGCGCAATGCAAGTGATCTTTGCTAGTTTCAGGCACATTGTTGGCGTGTTGCTACTTTGAGGCAAATGAAAACGACTGCACCATTGACCAACAAAAACCTGCTCTAAAGTCAATGGTGCAGTTTTTGTTGTTGTTTTGTTATTTAAAGGTCAAGAGTGTAACATTTAGGAGGATCTATTGACAGAAATGCAATATAATATACATTATACAACTTATGAGCTGTTTCTATCTACATGCACCGCGGGTGTACATGTTAAGTCGCCATTTTGCGCCGCCATGTTTCTACAGTAGCCCTAAATGGACAAACTGCTCTACAGAGCACGTTTGTTTGACTGGCTACTCTCTGCTGTCTCAGACGATGACATCTTTGTCCTGTGTCGGCCACCGTAGCTTCTCTATATTGCAATTCGCAACCTCACCGCTAGATGCTGCTAAAATTCACACACTGCACCTTTAAAGGGTGTGTTAGGACAGGTGCACAACACGCGTACACTCTGCTAGTTACACACACAGCACACAAACATGCCAAATATTAAACATAAAAGGATACAATGTAAAAGATTATTATTGTGTACATAAAGATAAAAATGCCCACATGTCATAATGGATAGTCATTGCATGTATCAGAATTACCTATTTGCAGTAATGACTAATGAAATTGGCTAATTATTTGACCAATTGTGGCAAACACACATGCATTTAAACTCAGTCAGGTTGAGAGTGTCTATATTCCATCCATGTAAATAGCAATCTGCTATGGTGCGGAAGTGCAACATGGCATTTAAAGAGAATGGGAGATGAGACTGTGATTGGTTTATTGCATGTTACGCCCAAAACACACTCATGACTCATTAAGAGACTGCGTACAACCCTTTTGGACCATGCATCAATTTTTTCCATCATTAAACTAGCAAAAGAGGATTCGGACACGCCCTAAGTGCACCTTCGGTGACCATGCGCTTAGATCATTAAAATATCGTTAAAATAGGGCCGATTGTCTCTATTTTAACGTAAAACACAGCTTTAATTGAAATAGATTTTCAATGGGGAAAAAATGTATCATAATTATTGCATAAATATTAATTAGTACCATGAAATTCTCTCAAAATACAAAAAAATATATATTATTGAACAAAAAAAACTGCATTGCATTGATTTTACTGAAAATAAAAGGTTTCATTGCAGGTGTTCGGTTACTTTTGACCATGAACAACACACATGTGACCCCAAAACGAACAACACCAGAGGGTTAGATATGCTGCGTTAATCTTAGTAACTGGTTCATCTTTCAGGTCCACCCTCTCCACTCACAACCTGTCCCAGTGAAGAGGAGGCCAAAGAGAAACCTGACGCTATGCCCAACATTTCAGATGTCATGCTACGCAAGCTCAAACTGCACAGAGGTTTACCTGGCTGGTACGCTCATAAATTCATCATTTCAACACAGAAATAAAAGCCCCAAAAAACCTTACAACCATAACATTGTTTTTTCTGCCCCCCTCTTTTTTTGTTGCAGTGCACCCCCGCTCTCAGAGAAGGAAGTTGAGGTGTGTATATATATATATGTGTGTGTGTGTGTGTGTGTGTGTGTGTGTGTGTAAAATTGTATTTAGATTTATTTTTCTTTAAAAAAAAACATCCCTATGACAATGAGATTATTCATCCATTTTTACTGGTTTGGCCCTTGTTAATTTTGGACTCCATATATAATCAAAGAAAATACAGTCCAGGGGTGCAGGAATCATTATGTTGTCATAACTGTATCACAGCAGTAGTTCAGTACAGTGTTTTCCAGAATGAGGCTGTTTTGATATGTAAGGGAAGGCCATGGCTGAGCCTGGCTTAGGACATGGCAATTTGATGGGTTTTAGTGAGTTCCTGTCCCCTGTGAGGAAATTACCATGCCTTTGTGAATACAATCTGCTCCCAGGATGACGCTAGTGAGGGTCAAGGGCTGGACATACTTTCCTCTCTAATATTCAGACAATACAGGCTTTACTGCTGCTGTTCTCTTTGATCTTCCCTTAGTCCTGCTCCAGTCAGATGCAGATTGTTCTTAAAAGCACAACCTCATGTAAAGTCACGTTCATGTGTGATGTGTATTAGGGAAGTCTGTGTATTAAACCCTACAAAATCGACAAATTAGATGTACACTATCATTCAAAACTGGGTTCTGTACAGTATTTTTTGAAAGAAAGAAAGATTTTATTCAGCAAAGACACATTAAATTGATCAAAGGTTTCCACAAAAATATGAACAAATATTGAGCAGAAATGTTTCTTGAGCAGGAAGTCATCATATTAGAATGATTTCTGAAGGATCATGTGACACTGAAGACTGGAGTAATGATGCTGAAAATTCAGCTTTGATCACATGAATACATTATATTTTAACATACATTCAAATAGAGTACAGGTCTTTCAAATTGTAATAATATTTCACAATATTACAGTTTTCACTGTATTTTTGATCATATAAATGCAGCCTTGGTGAGACTTTTTTCAAAAAATGAACAGTAGTGTAGTTTTCACAATAACTATTATATTTGAAATCTTTTTATATAATCTGTAAAAGTTATAGGTCATGCTCAGGGTAATGTTTTGTAATTGAATAGTATTTATTGTTATTATTATTACTACTGTTACCCCAATTTTGAAAACACCACATTATTTATTAACTTTTTTATACAATATATAATATTTTTTTAATAATTCAGAATTTTCTCAGAAATATTAGCATTTAAAGAAAAGCTACAGACAGTGGAAGCATGGTGTTTAATTATCATTTTCAATGTAATTTTTTTACATATATATATTTATGTCAGTAAATCAAACCAGTGACTAAATGATCAACTTCACGTTGTTTCTCTTAGTAGGATGAAAATAATCTGTTATTTAAATGGTGATTAAATTATATTTAGAAAGAGATCAAAGAACGCTCCCTTTACAATCTCTGGAGCTGTCAATCAAACAGCACGAGTTTATCAGTGACTGAGTTCTGGACTCGCGCCAAAACTCCCGTTTTATTTAATGAATCTATTAGTTACATCGTGTTTGTACTGTTAGTTAAGATGAAAGCATTCGTTGGTGTGCAGAAATTGAGTTGCAATGACGAGATCACTGCTTTCATGCGCTCAATGTCTGTGATCGGCTACAATGTTCATCACTGCAACCTTTCATGCCACGATCTAAATATAATGCCACGATCTAAATATAATGCCATAGATCTAAATGTAATGCAGCACTTTTCACCTTGAGAGCTGTAATAGTAAAAACGCACTAAAAGACAGAGTAATACTTAGTTATTTCATATGCAAAGATGTCAGCCAATCACAGCAGTGGGCGTTTCCACTGAAGTCTCACAGCAGACACGCCCCTTAAAACAGAGCGTTCAAATCAGAGGGATAAAATCAGGGTAGGAAAACTGCCTTTTATTTCTAAATTATGACCATTTTTTTATCTAAAAATCATACTAACGTTATAAGTGCACCCCAGGAAACATTATAAAACAATAAAGCAATGCAGTTCATGTCCCCTTTAAAATACTCACCGTTTTTCTGATAAAATTAACATTGTTAATTAAAAATTCTTAATGTGAAATGAATCAGTTAATGTGACTAAATTCAATATCCTGTTAAATATAAGACACACAGCACTTCCTGAAAATGACACTTATTGTAAAGTAATTACTGAATGATTTCTGCATTTATCTTTTCCACTGTGCCAGAGGCTTATTGACTCATAAACATGTGAAAACAAATGGATCAGTCGATGCAAGTGTTTTCACAGTGACTAATACTTTCACAATGAATTGATGCGTGTTTGCTGTCTTCTCCCTGCAGAACGCTTTTGTGCAGCTGTCCCTGGCATTCCGCAACGACAATTACACGCTGGAGTCACGGCTGAAACAGGCGGAAAGGGAGCGCAGCCTGACTGAGGAAAACGCGGAGAAGGAACTGGAAGAGTTTAAAAGCAGTTTCAAGGTCAGACCTGAATGCAAAGAGCCTGCATAAACACACATGTTGGGAATAAACTGGAATATAGCTTGATATTTTTTGTTGCATCCCATTCCAGAGAACGTTGTCACTGTGGCAGAATATTGATCAGCGTGAGTTTTACCAGCAACTCTTAGAAACGATCACCGTATTGCATCGCCTGACCAACCGCCTCTCCAGCAGGGCTGAAATGGTTGGAGCCGTGCGGCAGGTGAGATACTCATCATTGCAGCGTCATAAAGCTGCGGTCACAAATTTTGCAGGCAAAAAAGCTCAGTTGTCCAATAGTTTCAAGCCAAGCAGCTTTTTGTTGGCCAAAGTGGCGAATTCACGTAACCAACTGAACCCGATGCGGAATCTGAGAGAGGAACCTTTTCTCCCTCAAGATATGGTCATTTTAGCAAAATTTTGCATGCAAAAACAGGTCCGTTGTCAATAGCATAGAGATATATGAAGTTCAGCTGCACTGAACAAACATGCATGAAATCTGCATGGGGAACTTTTTCACCCTCACATGAAACTCTCGAATCCACAGATTCCTATTGAAATGACTGGATTTCACCCATGAGCAACTGTAAATGCAGGGCTAGACAATAAGGACTGACCGATGGCCCGGAGCCAGTTAACAGAACTGTTACTTGCCTGCATCGTCACACGACTTTCACGACTTCCTGAGCTTGAACAGACATATTCACACAAAATTATGGCTGTCTTGTCGAGGATCATCGTAGACATAGTCGGTTATGTCTTAAGTAAACACAAACGTGAGAGATAAAGTGCGTGTGTAACAGTATATTGGATCAGTGCATTTCTTAAAGTGACAGCAGCCTAATATTCCTGCTGCCGTCTGTTTTTATGTTAATCAAATAAAAGACAGATAAAACGCACACTGCTCTTGGCTGAACTTTAATAAGGGTTAATCTATATATTTATACATTGAAGACTGTGCAGTGATATTTTACATTTGATTACTGTTTCTGTATGTGAAAATCTAGTTTAGACCTACATAAAAAACCTGAAAAGAACTGTTTATTTCATGTGTATATGTTTGTTCTGTTGTATTTATTTGTGCTATTGCTCATAATTGATTATTTGTTCTTATTTTATTACTTATTTTATTTTTTATTTTATTACGTTGAGCCATGAAATGTGACCACACCTCCACCTCCGAAACTCCATCACATGTTCAAGGTAGTGGTACAAATTCACTGCACTGGCCAACAGAAAGCTGTTTGGTTTGAAAGTGACTTGCTTCATACATTACTACACTATTGACAATGGACCTTTTTTTGCACAAGAGATTTTGCAGATATTTTCCTTCAGGCTCTTTCTCGGGCACCCATTTCAAGTGCTTTTCATGTTTTCATGAGAACTATCATGTGTCTTGGTGGAGTAGAGGGGGCACTAGATGGGAATGTTTATTTTACATCAGATTTAGCTAAGTGTCATGCTTGCCCTTAGATTAATGTGCAAGCCAAAGTAAAGCAAGTTAACAGAGAAGGACTCAGCGGTACGTCTATTGCTAGTGGTGACACCTGCATGTGTTCACTGCAAGCATCATTACCTCAACTTACCATGCCTTGCTCTTACACCCATTAACTTAATAGTGACTGATATGAATATTTTTGAGGGTGTTGCTGACGCCTTAGATTAGAATGATCATCTCATTAACACTCTTAATACACATCACATTTATTTTAACAAATGCATATTAAATCTACTTTTGCATACTAGATACCAGTTAAGTGACCTGACAACCATACTGACCTAAAATGAGTGTGAGTCATGGATTAAATGTTTGACTGATCATTTTCTTAACATCATTTAAGACATGACCCTGAATTAACATCCTTGCTAGTCCAGCAACAACATTAACCAGTGACCCAGTTACCTCAAAATTGAGGTAAATTACAATTGTGAGTTTATATCTCACAGTTCTGACTTTTTTTCTCATTTATATCTCGCAATTCTGAGAAAAAAGTCAGAAATCTAACATAAAAAGTTACAGTTACCTTTTTTATTTTTTGACCAAAAAACCCAGTGGATTGTGCATATGATAATTTGCCCTTGCTTCGGCCGTGGCAGGAGAAGAGAATGAACAAGGCCACTGAGGTTATGATGCAGTACGTGGAGAATCTGAAGAGGACGTATGAGAAGGACCACGCTGAGCTGATGGAGTTTAAGAAGCTTGCCAACCAAAACTCCAACCGCTGCTACGCTGGTTCAATAGACACTGGAGGTAAACCATCATCCAGGGCTTCAAAACCACAATTGTTTTTCCCCCAAAACTTACTTACAAACCTCACTTATGCATTTCCTACAGATGATGGTGTTCCACGTACATCAAGATCAATGTCTCTGCAAATGGGAAAGGTAGGCAGATATCTGTTCCTAAAGAATTTGAAGCCTGAAAGCAACAAAACTCCATTTTTTTCATGAGATCTTTAAGTTTCATAGAAAACCTGGAGATGCAAAGAACCATGTTGGGCTTCACTTTTCTTCTGATAACAAGTACACTGATCTGAAGAACCTGTAATGTAACACAAACTTTTTTAAATCTCTAAAAAGATGATTTCTGAACCAAAGGTGCTGCAAACATCCATTGAAAATCCTTTATTTTTAATCATGTACCAATAATGTAGATCAGAGAGGGAGAGAACGTGAGTAACAGTGTTCATATGATGAAGTATTCAGTTTCAGAAGTGTGTCTTTGTCTCTCTAAGGCTTTGCCCAGACGGAGAGTCAGTGTAGCTGTAGTTCCCAAGTTTAATCTACTGAACATCCCCGGGCAGACGCCAGCCACCGCTGGCCCTACACCCGGTGCACTTCCTGTGTTGGTGAGTCCTATCTCAAGCACACTTCCTCGTCAGCTGTTATGTTATAGCCTGTCAGCAGATACGTGTAATTAATGATGCTTTATCTTTAAGTTTCCTACATGTGACAAATTATCAATGGCCAAAGCCATTCATCAAAATGAGACCTTCAGGATTTTTTACTTGATTGTATTCTACTTTTGTTTTAAGTGTGAGGCAAACACCGTTAAGAATGGCAATTCGTCAGACCCTACACAACAAGATGTGCCTGACAAACCGTAAGTCACTGCCTTTCTCGACTTTGTCATAATCACGCATTCATCAAGTTATGCTTTGGAAATGTACTGTATACTGTATATATTGCATTAATTTGAGCCTTATCAATATATTCACATCAGGAGAGTGTTGCATGTTTACACGGTGGATAGGAAGCCCATCTAAAGAAGCTTTTTCCAGCTTCCTAATAGGGCTGGAAAAATAAATTGATGCATCGTGAATCAAAAAATGGTTCTGGATTGATTCTGAGATTTTTAGAATGCATTGCGATTCTCTCTCGAATCGATTCTGAGCTTAGTTTTACAAAACAGCAGATGGCGCTGCGTGCTTTAGAAACAGCCGCACTCTGCTTGCTTCCAGTTCCTTTACACACAACTTCTATAAAATAATCCTTCATAAAGTTTGAAAAGGTTGAAGCGAATTACAAAAATGTTTGCAGCGGGCTGTTTACATTCATCTCACGTCATAAAAGCATTCTGAGGCACAAGTACATTCTCAGACTCAGCCAAATGCACAAGTGCTCTTCTTCATGAGCATTTGAGTGTGTGGTTAAAAACTAGCCTAGAGCAGCATCTAATGTTAAAAATTAAGCTCAGAATCGATTCGAGAGAGAATCGCGATGCATTCGGAAAATCTCAGAATCGATCCATGAATCGAGAAGCATCGATTTGTCACAGCCCTAGTTCCTAAAGGGAGTTTTTGCAGAGATGCCATAAAAGAACTATTTGGGGTTCTCCAGGGAACCATGACACACCAAGCCGATGGTCCGCCTTAAGCCAACGTCTGGCAATCTGTGAGCATCAGTTGGGCTAGTTTCCACATGTCAGCTGTAGTCGGGCTCACGTTGGCAGCAGTTTGCATGATTCAGCATGTTGAATCGGCATCAGGCCGTCGATGAGAGAGATCGCTCTGATTGGCTGTTCAGTTTATCGAATGACTCAGTGCATGAGAATAAAAGAAAATGTGATGAAAGCAAACAAATCTGTTCTAAATTTGTCATCTTACCTGAGCATTCCAATATGCTAATAATTTCCTGAACCTCCTGGGATGAAGATTGTGATCAGCATGATTGATATTTTAAAATGGTAAGCAAGCGCTGCTTTGGGTATATCTTTTGGTTGGTATAGCTGCAGTCCTAGTTTCTGTTTCTCTTTTTGAATGACGAAAATACATCTTACCACACTAAAAACAGTCACTCATGTTATGAATCATCACATCTGCCTGCTATCACTCTTGATTGGCTAAAGGCCCATTCACACCAAGGACTTATTGCTTATTGCTTAAATTCTATCAGGTTATTGGCAACATGCTTGTTGCTTAAGGCTATCTGGGTTTCAGCAACATGCTTGTTGCTTAAAGGTCCATTTACACCAAGAACGATAACTATATCGAAGATATAAGAAGATAACGATAAAGATATAGTTCTGAAAATCACTCTAAATATAAAAGAATAGCAGTGTCCACACCACAACTATAACGATAACAATATGAGGAACGATATAGTTTGGATCATTTTCAGAATTTGAACGATAAAACACTGACAGCCAATCAGAATCCATTCGAATTTAAGGGCTCGTGCATTTAAAATGGTGGATGACATCGCATAGAAGTTAATCACTGAGATCCAGAAAAAGCCACCACTGTTTGACAATCAAACCCCCTTTTCAAAGATACTTTAAAGAAAATGGATATATGGAAAACAATCGGTCATACCCTTGGAATAAATGCTGAGAGGAAGTATTAATGGAGATGAGATCATTATGCTAGGCTAGCAAACAGTGTAACATAAAATTACCTCAGGTATCCAGCGCTAGTTTCGACAACATTGTCTTGCTTCCTTTTAAAGTTGCAGTGAAAAAGACAAGACATTCCACTATGTTGACTACGTCAGCTAAATTCATTGTTAGATTAGATCGATTACACTAGCTATTCACTCAAAACATAGCATGTCGAGGATATCTGCTGGTTAAAGCCATGTAAATGCAACAAGAACAGCAAAACATGTTTATTGTTGTACAGTACACACTTTGAAACTGCAGCGTGCAAGCTTAGAATAAACAGGCTGTTATCGTTCCTTGGTGTGGATGCTAATATAGTTATAGTTATCGTTCTTGGTGTTGTGAACAGGCCATAAAAGTGCGGGCCCGTTGAGCGATGTCAACACCAAGACCAGCCAACTCTGCAGTGGGCGTGTGTTTAGTAACGTCACGATGACTGATTGGACGGAGTGCATGCACACTGGGGTTTTGTTTGTTAACCAATTCACCAATAAAATTTTTATGTTTGAAAACTGCCAAACTGAGACCAAACCCAAATTTTGTCTACCCACATAATCAAATTCAGAACCACCCATTTGGGCAGAAACCTGCCCAATCTAGCAACACTGGCAGGCGCAGAACGCACATGCTAGTTGACAGTCGTCTGTAGTCTTTGCGATGTGTTCAAGCACAGCTTTTTGGCCCAGATGCAGGCAACACGAGACAACAACACAGTTGGCTATCATCGCCATTAGTTTGCCATTAGTCTTGGTGTGCCACTGCCTTAAGTGAACTCTTCTTAAAAGAAACATTTTTATGTGCAGAACTTAATAAATAATCTAAAGAACCTTTTTCCACTATAAAGAACCTTTTGTGCAATGGAAAAAAAGGTTCTGTATTGGCATCAATGGTTCCATGAAGAACCCTTAGAACCTTTATAGTGGAAGAAGGTTCTTCAGATTATTAAAATGTTCTCCACACTAAGACAAAAAATGGTTCTTTTAAGAAATGTTCATTCTGTGGTTCTATGGTATTGCTGTGAAAACTCCCTTTTGGAACCTTTATTTTTAAGAGTGGTTCCATTGAACCGCAGATGCCAGTAAAGAACCTTTATTTGCATGGCAAATGAAAGATTGTAACTTATCCAACCTTCTTGTTTTTTCTGTGTGCTTAAAATAGCACACAAGAATCCCACAAAAGTCCCATCTGCAGTCAATTTTACATCCTATTTTGTGATTAAATCTAAACATTTGGACAGGAACGTTTGACAAAAAGCAGTCATCAGTGTCGGACCATATTTTTTTAGTAAGAAAAGGCAAAGAGCTCGTCACCATCCTGTCATATCCAAATGCTGGGTATTAACTCAAAGACAGACAGACAATAACAATCTGAAAACATGCGTGCTATTCTAAAGCGAGTGATGTTTAAAGACCTCCCAAAGGACATGTTTAAACATTTCACGTCTCACCTTTGTCAGAGCTGCGGTGGAATGTGTGCCATGTACCTTTCAGTGGCATTTAAGAATCTCCTATAGGGCAGAGGTTATTTGTGTTTATTACCCGTGGTTATGAACTGAGAGAGCCAGTTCTGTTGTTCGCACACATCTGCGTAATGGCAATTTTTTTATTGCTCCATCCCTGTCTCTCCTTTCCTATGTGAAACAAAGCAGTGGAAACCCTCTGACGGAGCAGGAAAGTGAAGCAACGCCAACCAAAGTTGTCTGCAGTCCAGAGAAGATTACAGACGAGATCAAAGCCAAGATTGAAGAAGCGTATAATAAAGGGTAACAACCCTGAACGCTTGAATGAATCTGTCCGGCTGCACAGTTAATAGTTACATATCATACAGTTGCATAATTGCAAAACATTCTCTGAAAACAGTGGAATTTTTATCACTTCTTTTGAAAACCAAAAGGTAACCAACCTTAGGGAAAATTGAGGACCACTGTAGTAGGATGCTTCCTCCTCAATATTGATTAGTTGCCAACAAATATGTGGGTTACACTTCATTTCGATGTCAACTTTAGACATTCTGCTAACTATAAGTAACTACGTCAACTAACTCTCATTAGAGTATTAGTATACTGTTAGGTTAGGGTTCGGGTTAGTAGAATAAGTTGACATGTAGTTACTTAGTTACTAGGTACTTGGTCTTTTGAGGAGCATCAAAATAAAGTGTTATCAGGTATTAAGCTGACAGTCTACTAATACTCTAATGACTGCTAGTTGACATGTAGTTGCAAAGTTACTAATAGCAGAATGTCTAAAGTGGACCATCGAAATAAAGTCTAACCCAGTTATAGCACTGCATTATTTCAACCCTGTAAGCTTGGAATTCATAATCAGTAGGCTGCTTAAAATTTTAATAGACATCTGAGTTCTAGTTTGCCTTATAATGAATCATACACTGAATGTAACAGATTTGAAGATGCAAAAAAATTAAGCTTTATTAGATAGCTAGCAAATATTGCATTGCACCAGATTATTTACAGTAATTTTTGTGCTTTATGCCAAGAATGATCATTTTTTTGCAAAAAAAAAAAAAAAAATGAACAATTGAGCTTGATGAGGCACATATACACTGATCAGGCATAGCATTATGACCACCTTCCTATGGTGTTGGTCTCCCTTTTGCTGCCAAAACAGCCCTGACCCGTCGAGGCATGGACTCCTCTAGACCCCTGAAGGTGTGCTGTGGTATCTGACACCAAGATGTTAGCAGCAGATCCTTTAAGTCCTGTAAGTTGTGAGGTGGAGCCTCCATGGATCGGACTTGTTTGTTCAGCACATCCCACAGATGCTCGATTGGATTGAGATCTGGGGAATTTGGAGGCCAAATCAACACCTCAAACTCGTTGTTGTGCTCCTCAAACCATTCCTGAACCATTTTTGCTTTGTGGCAGGAGCATTATCCTGCTGAAAGAGGCCACTGACACCAGGGAATACCGTTTCCATGAAAGGGTGTAAATGGTCTGCAACAATGCTTAGGTAGGTGGTACGTGTCAAAGTAACATCCACATGGATGGCAGGACCCAAGGTTTCCCAGCAGAACATTGACCAAAGCATCACACTGCCTCCGCCGGCTTGCCTTCTTCCCATAGTGCATCCTGGTGCCATGTGTTCCCCAGGTAACCCGGCCATCACGTGATGTAAAAGAAAACGTGATTCATCAGACCAGGTGACCTTCTTCCATTGCTCCAGTTCTGATGCTCACGTGTCCACTGTTGGCTCTTTCGGTGGTGGACAGGGGTCAGCATGGGCACCCTGACTGATCTGCAGCTATGCAGCTCCATACGCAACAAACTGTGATGATGCACTGTGTATTCTGACATCTTTCTATCAGAACCAGCATTAACTTCTTGAGCAAGTCTGTTGGATCGGACCACACGGACCAGCCTTCGCTCCCCACGTGCATCAGTGAGCCATGACCCTGTCTCCGGTTCTCCACTGTTCCTTCCTTGGAGCACTTTTGATAGATACTGACCACTGCAGACCAGGAACACCCCACAAGAGCTGCAGTTTTGGAGATGCTCTGACCCAGTCGTCTAGCCATCACAATTTGGCTCTTGTCAAACTCACTCAAATCCTTACGCTTGCCCATTTTTCCTGCTTCTAACACATCAACTTTGAGGACAAAATGTTCACTTGCTGCCTAATATATCCACCCACTAACAGGTGCCGTGATGAAGAGATGATCAGTGTGATTCACTTCACCTGTCACTGCTCATAATGTTATGCCTGATCAGTGAACACTAGTGTTGTAAATTTTGGGGTTAGTCAATTTTTTTATGTTTTTGAAAGAAGTCTCTTCTGCTCACCAAGGCTGCATTTATTTGATACAGTAAAAACAGTAATTTTGTAAAATATTATTACAATTACCCAAGTTGGGTTGAAAATGGACAAACCCAGCGGTTGGGTTAAATGTTTTTCCAATGTTCTGGGTAGTTTTATTTAACCCAAGTATTGTTTAAAAATGACTATATGTCTGGCTTAAAATGAACCCAAAATATGTTGTCACATAATTACTAGAGACAACAGTAAAAATCAAAAGGTGAACATATTATTTCATTTCCAACCTATTTTGGATTCATTCAGCCATATAGTCATTTTTATACAATAGTTGGGTTAAATAAAACTGCCTAGCAGGTTGGGTCAAACATTTAACCCAACCGCTGGGTTAAAACATCCCAATCACGGAGTTTCTCCATTTTGAACCCAACATGGGTTGTTTTTAACTCAGCATTTTTTTTGGAGTATACATTAATTAATCTACTATATTATAATTAACTTCACTGTAGATACAAAGAAGGACTTAAGAAATCTAAAGAACTCCAGGAGCTGAAGGAGGAGCAAGAGAAAGCAGAAGAGAAGCAGGAGTCCGAAGAGGAAACTAGAGGAAATACTGATAAAGACAGGAAGTCGAACAGGTACTCTGACTTCAGAGTGTTTGGCCGTCACTTCATCTTCAGTAAATCTCTAGTCATGTTGCTTTTGTTCTTTATTCCAGCAGGTTTGAGGAGGCACTGGAGGTCGTTGACCGGATTTGCCCCAAATTCTTCCGACGAAACCGGGCGCTTTGGATCGTCCTCACGCTGTTCTTCGCTTCATTCATATTCGTCAACGTCATAAACTTCTTGAGTAGCTGCTACAGTGAGAGCGGAGACATGTCTGCAGAGATGTCCGCCGTTCCAGGCAAGAAGAAGTTTTTTGGACTGAACGTAGGGTCGAAGACTCCCGCCCCAGAATGATGTGATTCTCTAAACACGGCTCATATTGTTTCTGCCAGTCTTTCACACTGCATTTAGTAAATAGCAGAACTACCTGTTATTGTTTAGGGACCAAGTGTGCTTAGATGAGATTTGCATTGTAAACTAAATCCATAAGTTATATTACTTGAGGTTGGGAAAGTTATTGCAGAGAATCGTTTTATGCGACTGATGTCACATTTGATATATGATTATACCACTCAAACCTTATGATTAAACTTCTCAGGTTTTGTGAAATATATATTTGAAATATTATCTACGATATTTAATACAGAGTTTGGTACAGTATGTTTTAAATTCTTTGCATTTGTCTCTGTTGTTTATTTGAATTGACATTCCAAGGTAGATCCTGAAGTGCAATATTTCGCAGCGTGTAGATGGCGGTTGTGTGGGGTTGTGCCTTCAGAGCACTGACTTTACTAGTACAGAATTTTTCACAATTTTGAAGAGCACTTTTAACTAGCATGAAAGAATTCATATTTGCACATGTGTGCTTGTGTTTACTGTTGTGCCACTTCACCTTGAATAAAGGTGTTTGAAAATCACACGTGGTTTTTACTACAGTACAGCTCCTATTTTTTCACAATACAGTAAATTGGGGAATTTCACATTATTTTTGTCATAGTTTTGACTTTTTATTTCTTGTATAGTGAAAATGGGCTTCATTAGTGATCAGTTTATCTCATAATTTTGACTTTTGTCATAATTTTGAATTGTTATGACAATTATGATTTGCCCAAGCATTTTTTATGCTTTTTACCATGTCATAATTATGACTTTTACTTAGTATCTCGTAATTTTGACTTTTTATGACATAGTTATGAATTTATATCTCATAATTTTGAATTTTGTCATAATTTTGACTTTTACTTAGTATCTCATAATTTTGACCTTTTATTTTAAGTCAGATAAGTCAGAATTACAACATAAGTTTAAATTATGAGATAAAAAAGTAATAATTATGTACAATCATACTTTTTATCTCATAATTTCAACTTTTTATGTTGCATTTATGACATTTTTTGATCAGTGATCAGTTTATCTCATAAACTTATCTCAAACAAATTACAAACAATTATATCTTAAGTGTGCCAGTTATGTGTAATCAAGCTTTTTATCTCACAATTTTGACTTTTTATGTCATAATTATGACTTTATATGACAATATGATCTGCTAACTAAAGTATGATTTTTCTTTTCTTATGTGGTGGAAATGGGTTTCCAAAGTGATCAGTTTATCTCATAATTTCAACTTTTATGTCACAGTTATGACTTTTACACACTTAAAGGTGTTTGAAAATCAGATGTGGTTGTTTCTAGAGTCGGTATTTATTGCTCCAATTTTTCACAATACAGTAAATTGGGGAATTTCACAACCCAAAATGTATCATATTTTCACAAAAAAATCAAAAGAAAAAATAATTATGCATAAAGAAAGTCATAATTATTAGATAAAAAGTCATAATTATGCCAATTATATAATCTTAACTTTTTATCTCATAATTTCGACGTTTTATGTCGCATTTATGATATAATTATGATTTTTTTTTCTTATGTGGTAGAAATGGGCTTCCAAAGTGATCAGTTTTTGACTTTTTATGCCATAATTATGACTTTTACTCACTTAAAGGTGTTTGAAACTCAGACGTGGTTGTTTCTAGAGTACATGCTGTAATTATTTTTTGTCATAGTTATGAATTTTTATCATAATTTTGACTTTTATTAAGTAATTTCAGTTTTTTGTAATAATTTTGATTTAGTAGCTAATTATTTCGACTTCTTATGTCATTATTATGACTTTGTAGCTCATAATTTTTACTTTTTATGTCATAGTTTTGACTTTTTATTTCTTGTATAGTGAAAATGGGCTTCATTAGTGATCAGTTTATCTCATAATTTTGACTTGTCATAATTTTGAATTTTTATGACAATTATGATTTGCCCAAACATTTGCTATGCTTTTTTCCATGTCATAATTATGACTTTTACTTAGTATCTCATAATTTTGACTTTTTATGACATAGTTATGAATTTATATCTCATAATTTTGAATTTTGTCATAATTTTGACTTTTTAAGTCAGAATTACAACATAAGTTTAAATTATGACATAAAAAAGTAATAATTATGTACAATCATACTTTTTATCTCATAATTTCAACTTTTTATGTTGCATTTATGACATTTTTTTTCTTATGTGGATGAAATGGGTTTCCAAAGTGATCAGTTTATCTAATAATTTCAACTTTTATGTCACAGTTATGACTTTTACACACTTAAAGGTGTTTGAAAATCAGATGTGGTTGTTTCTAGAGTACATGCGGTATTTATTGCTCCAATTTTTCACAATACAGTAAATTGGGGAATTTCACAACATCAACAAAAATGTATATGTCATAATTACAACATTACAACAAATACGTTTAAATTGTGAGATAAAAAGTCATAATTATGTAAAACCAATAATTTTGACTTTTTATGTCACATTTATGACATAATTATGATTTTTCTTTCTTGATGAAAATAGTTTATCTCAAAATTTCGAGATGTTCTCAATGTACAAAGTTTTCAAGTTATGCTAATAAAAATAAAATATCATCTACATCAATTAAATATGTCAATAAGTGCCATTTAAATGTTACAGTGCAACAATATTAATGGCTAAAAAAATATATTTTCTTTGTCCAAAAAATATGAATTTTAAAGAATGATTTCTGTTTATTGGGGCAAAATATTCTTCCAGAGGTTCTTTCCAGAGAAATTTTTGCTCATCTTTTCCAAGTCACTTCCTGGCAGTGAAATGATGATGTTGTATGAATGTGTGTGTGTGTGTTGGAGAGATGTTTTGCCGGAAGTGGGATAGAGCTGTGTCTGCGTTATATCACAGGAAGTTAGATGGACATCAGCCTGTTAATAAGCAAGCACAAGGGAACGGGAGGAAATTGTCCGTTTGAGAGACCAAAGCCGAACAAACAACTCAAGAGTTCACAGATCTAAGAGCATCATCTGTCTTCATAAACAACACAGAATCAGTTCAAACACACTTGATAGTGGTCATAGACTGGCTTTCCCACAAACACCCTTCTTCAAACTGAGGAATGTCACTGAAAATATTATAGACTATAAATGTGTTTTGTCACTTAACAATTTTACTCTATTAGTTTTACGTCAGTAATTCAAAGAAATTTTGCAATATTACTGAACAAGTCTGTCTATTGGGTAACACCAATAAAAATAACAGTTTATACAGATAAAGTTTTTAATAAATGAATAGTCACAACAAATGTATAGTATGCTTAATTCTTAGCCATATGACAGTGTAATGTGTTTAATCTCATGTTTCCCTCATAGAGAGTGTTGAGATTGCTCAATGAAGACTTCTGCTCGTCTTCTGCTTCTCAAAGATTCTCTCAGTCATTTCACACACATCTCCAGTGTTTCAGTGTTTCAAAGTCTAAATTATGACAGAAATTCTTTTTAACTTTTTTGACTTTGTCACAATGACTTCAGTGAGTATCTTATAATTTTGATTTTTTTTGTGTGTGTGTGTGAAAATGGGCTTCATTAGAGATCAGTTTATCTCATAATTATGACTTTTTATGACAATTATGATTTCCTAAAGCATTATTTTTCATTTCATAATTATGATTTAGTATCTTATAATTTTGACTTTTACTTAGTATCTCTTAATTTCATCTTTTTGTAATAATTGTCATTTTATCTCATAATCTTTTACTTTTTTCACAATTATTACTTAGTATCTCACAATTCAGACTTGGGTCATAGTGACTTTTTATCTCATAGTTTCAACTTTTAATCTCCTAATTATGACTTTTTAATCTCATATTTTCAACTGATTATGATTTACTATGATTTTTCTTATTGTGTGGCAGAAATGGGCTTCATTAGTGATCAGTTTATCTCATAATTTTGACTTGTGTCATAATGACTTTTTATCTCATAGTTTCAACTTTTTATCTCATAATTATGACTTTTTAATCTCATTTTGACTGTTTGTGATAATTATGATTTACCAAATAATTTTTTTCTTGTTTCTTTCCTTGTCATAATTATGACTTTTCCTTAGTATCTCATAATTTCGACTTTTTATGTCATAGTTATGAATTTATATCATAATATTGACTTTTTATGTCATAATTTTGACTGTTACTTAGTGTCTCATAATTTCATTTTTTTTTTGTAATAATTATGACTTTGTATCTCATAATTTTGACATTTTATGTCATAATTATGCCAATTATGTATAATCTGAATTTTTTAATCTCATAGTTTTGACTTTTTATGTCGCATTTATGATATAATTATGATTTTGTTTTCTTATGTGGTGGAAATGGGCTTCCAAAGTGATCAGTTTATCTCATAATTTCAATTTTTTGTCATAATTATATGATTTGGGATTTTGACTTTTGATCTCATGGTTTCAGCTGTTTATGCCATAATTATGACTTTTTATTTCTTATATTGTGAAAATGGGCTTCATTAGTTATCAGTTGTCTCAGGGAGTTTAGGAAAAACATCTGAGACAAAGTTTGGTCACACTTTATTTTAAGGAGCCCTTGTCACTGTATACAGTGTATATACTTATATGGGATTAGGAATAGGGTGTGGTTTAGGGATAGTTGCATGTAATTATGCATAATTTACTCTTATTACTACAGTAACAAGGACACTGTATAATAAAGTGTTACCCAAAGTTGATATTTAAATGCCTGGAACATTTTCCTCTGGCGTATGGATTTCCTGCCATGGGTTACGGATTTCTACTACACTTGCTATGACACAAAAGATGGAAAGGTTTGGCTTTGCGCTGCAGTGCGTCAGCAGGTCTTCAGTCATCACTGAGTGTTTTCATGGCGAAAACATTCTCACCTTGGCCTGAACCAGACTCCTGAAGAGCGCGGTCCCTCATCAGAGATGCCAGCGCACCTCCTGTTTCCTCTTCCCCACTGCGTCTGCTTGGTCATGACACTTTGTACGGGTCATTTATGCAATAACCGCCCCTCTACGCACAGGCCGCTCCCCTGGGGAGTTTAGCCTCCCTATAACCTCTGCTCTTGGCACTGAGACCACATCACCGATCACACTTCGCTCAGAAACTCAGAGTGAGCAGGACCATGGCAAGAGTCTGGATGATGAAGATGATGATGATGCTTCTCAATAGTTTGTTCATGTCTAGTCTATCTTTTGACATCCAATTAGTTAAAGGTAAGGGCATTTATTTATCTTAATTATCTTTGGATGTGTACTATTTCTTTTAATAAGATGTCTATATTGAATGCCGAATGATTTTATAAATGAATGTTAGAATATTTGTTGATTTTACAACCTTTGTCTCACCTTTAACAGTTTATTGTATGAAATGGTTGTTAACTAACTGCATTCTCTTCCTCTAACTGACAGTGCACCCTAAACAAGCCATCTCCGGTGTTACTGAAGTCTCCATTGGAGATAAATACGCCTTAAATGCATCTGCAGCCAGAGATCTTTGCGAGCGTCTTGGTTTGACTATTGCAAGCAAAGCGCAGGTGACAGAGGCCCAGAAACACGGTCTGGAGACATGCAGGTAAAGACAATGTATAATGCTGAACTGATCATTACATTATTAACACATTAAATGATCAATTTAATCAACATTTTCCTTTTTAAATCTCAGGTTCGGGTGGACAGACGAGCAAATCGCTGTTGTTCCCCGAGTTCAGGTTAAACAGAACTGTGGCAATGGCAAGACTGGGGTTGTCGTGTGGCGGGCGAATCCCGGATCACAATTTGATGTGTTTTGCTTCAATTCAACAGGTAAAATATTTGACTTGACTGTGAATAATTGTTAGATGCCATGGTTATGGATCCATGATTGGCATTCTGACTTTATAACTCGCAATTCTGACTTTATAACTCGCTATTCTGACTTTATATCTCGCAATTCTGACTTTATATCTCCCTATTCTGACTTTATATCTCGCAATTCTGACTTTATATCACGCAATTCTGACTTTATGTCTCGCAATTCTGACTTTATATCACGCAATTCTGACTTTATATCTCCCTATTCTGACTTTATATCTCGCACTTCTGACTTTATATCACGCAATTCTGACTTTATATCTCGCAATTCTGACTTTATATCTCCCTATTCTGACTTTATATCTCGCAATTCTGACTTTATATCACGCAATTCTGACTTTATATCTCGCAATTCTGACTTTATATCACGCAATTCTGACTTTATATCTCGCAATTCTGACTTTATATCACGCAATTCTGACTTTATATCTCGCAATTCTGACTTTATATCTCGCAATTCTGACTTTATATCTCGCAATTCCGACTTTATATCTCGCAATTCTGACTTTATATCTCGCAATTCTGACTTTATATCTCCCTATTCTGACTTTATATCTCGCAATTCTGACTTTATATCTCGCAATTCTGACTTTATATCTCGCTATTCCGACTTTATATCTCGCAATTCTGACTTTATATCTCGCAATTCTGACTTTATATCTCCCTATTCTGACTTTATATCTCCCTATTCTGACTTTATATCTCGCAATTCTGACTTTATATCTCGCAATTCTGACTTTATATCTCCCTATTCCGACTTTATATCTCCCTATTCTGACTTTATATCTCCCTATTCCGACTTTATATCTCGCAATTCCGACTTTATATCTTGCAATTCTGACTTTATATCTCCCTATTCTGACTTTATATCTCGCAATTCTGACTTTATATCTCGCAATTCTGACTTTATATCTCGCAATTCTGACTTTATATCTCGCAATTCTGACTTTATATCTCGCAATTCTGACTTTATATCTCACAATTCCGACTTTATATCTCACAATTCCGACTTTATATCTCACAATTCTGACTTTATATCTCGCAATTCCGACTTTATATCTCGCAATTCCGACTTTATATCTTGCAATTCTGACTTTATATCTCCCTATTCTGACTTTATATCTCGCAATTCTGACTTTATATCTCGCAATTCTGTCTTTATATCTCGCAATTCTGACTTTATATCTCGCAATTCTGACTTTATATCTCACAATTCCGACTTTATATCTCGCAATTCTGACTTTATATCTCGCAATTCCGACTTTATATCTCGCAATTCCGACTTTATATCTTGCAATTCTGACTTTATATCTCCCTATTCTGACTTTATATCTCCCAATTCTGACTTTATATCTCGCAATTCTGACTTTATATCTCGCAATTCTGACTTTATATCTCGCAATTCTGACTTTATATCTCGCAATTCTGACTTTATATCTCGCAATTCTGACTTTATATCTCGCAATTCCGACTTTATATCTCACAATTCTGACTTTATATCTCGCAATTCCGACTTTATATCTCGCAATTCCGACTTTATATCTTGCAATTCTGACTTTATATCTCCCTATTCTGACTTTATATCTCGCAATTCTGACTTTATATCTCGCTATTCTGACTTTATATCTCACAATTCCGACTTTATATCTCACAATTCTGACTTTATATCTCGCAATTCCGACTTTATATCTCGCAATTCTGACTTTATATCTCGCAATTCTGACTTTATATCTCGCAATTCTGACTTTATATCTCGCAATTCTGACTTTATATCTCACAATTCCGACTTTATATCTCACAATTCTGACTTTATATCTCGCAATTCCGACTTTATATCTCGCAATTCCGACTTTATATCTTGCAATTCTGACTTTATATCTCCCTATTCTGACTTTATATCTCCCTATTCTGACTTTATATCTTGCAATTCTGACTTTATATCTCCCTATTCTGACTTTATATCTCGCAATTCTGACTTTATATCTCGCTATTCTGACTTTATATCTCACAATTCCGACTTTATATCTCACAATTCTGACTTTATATCTCGCAATTCCGACTTTATATCTCGCAATTCTGACTTTATATCTCGCAATTCTGACTTTATATCTCCCTATTCTGACTTTATATCTCGCAATTCTGACTTTATATCTCGCAATTCTGACTTTATATCTTGCTATTCCGACTTTATATCTCGCAATTCTGACTTTATATCTCGCAATTCTGACTTTATATCTCGCAATTTTGACTTTATATCACGCTATTCTGACTTTATATCTCGCTATTCTGACTTTATATCTCGCAATTCCGACTTTATATCTCGCAATTCCGACTTTATATCTCCCTATTCTGACTTTATATCTCGCAATTCCGACTTTATATCTCGCAATTCTGACTTTATATCTCGCAACTCTGACTTTATATCTCGCTATTCTGACTTTATATCTCGCAATTCCGACTTTATATCTCCCTATTCCGACTTTATATCTCACAATTCCGACTTTATATCTCCCTATTCTGACTTTATTTCTCGCAATTCTGACTTTATAACTCGCAATTCTGACTTTATAACTTGCAATTCTGACTTTATTTCTCGCAATTCTGACTTTATAACTCGCAATTCTGACTTTATAACTTGCAATTCTGACTTTATTTCTCGCAATTCTGACTTTATTTCTCACAATAAAGCAAAGTGTGCCATTTTCGAAACCAATTAAAACACAGATAACAGTTATATGGGTGTTTCGGACCTTTCATGTTCTCTGTCATTTTTATATGATTTATTAATTATTGCTCATAAATAATCTCAGAAACAATTCATACTTTTCAAAGTCACCAGTTAAAACTGGCTTTTTAAAATTTCTAGTTTCTATGGCTGAGTATGTGATTTTTTTGCGAGCATGTGGTTTCATATGGTGCTGAGTTTTAGAGCAAATTTAGGATACATTTTAATGTAAATGTAATGATGAATGATTAAGGTTCATACACAGATTTTAAGCAGAAATATGTGCATATATGTGGTTAGTGAATGAGTCCCATTGATCGCAAATTAATACCTGGGTCCAACTTTCTGAAACACTTTTTTTTCTTTTTTTATGTACTCCAAGTTTGTGTCATTTGGCATCAAATCAACACAAAGTGTTAGTGTGCCAAGGAAATAGGAAATTCTGGATGTGACATCATCACAGATTGGTTTCCTATGAGGACCAGGGATGTGATAAAATGGAAGGCAGTGAATGGGATGAATTGGCAAATGCCTGATTCAGGTTAATGTAACCTCTGAGACACATTTGTCTGTTATGTAACAAGCCTGAATTGGTTCTGTTTGCAGATTTTGAGGCACAAAACCAGGCTGCCATAACCATTGACCAAAGGACAACAAGAAAGCCAATCACAACACATTCATCTGTTTTCCCCACTGCTCAAGCCGGAGTTCATCCGAGGAAAACCCCATTTTCTAAACAACCTTCCCCATCATCTCCTCTCAGTTCCCTTTCTTCCTCGCCTCCTTCTCGCAGTCCCTCCGTTAACCACATGGATAAAGGCTGGAAACATCTGCCCATGAGCGGCACCCCAATGAATGGTAAACATTTTTTATTATATGAGCATGTGACAGCATCGACCCTATATATTTTGTTAGCGCACATTGCTAGTCTTGTGGTAAACAATTCATCCATGCAAGTTAAAAAAAAAATTCTTTATTCAAAATCTCAAAATGTACTTGCCCTCTGGAATGGCCTTCCTTCTCTGATGACGCTGTTTTGACATTTTGTGTAGAACATCCCAACTGTCAATCATCTGTGAACTCAATCAGCTGAATGGAATGCCTACTTTTCTAGATCCAATCAATTCCCAGAGGGAAAAAAACAAGCCACAAGCCTTCTATTTTTCTCAATCAATATTCAGTTTCACTCAGAAAACACATCACAATACTGAAGTAAAGTCGGCCTGCATGAAATGGAAGTTGCAATGGTCCCTACTGTGATGTATCCGAGTGAAATGTAGGGCGGGACTTGATTTTGTTCATCAGGAATTGATTGGATTGTTGGGGTGACTTTCGTGGTGACTTTAAATCCAAATCTTCTTGTATTTACTGTTTTCTCTTTTCTGATTTGCAGCTGTTCCGACTGCCTTGCTGATCACAGTGACCTTTGCAGTCATGCTTGCTGTATTTCTAACAATTTACTATTTCAAAACGTAAGTTAAGTTCCTCTATTTACATGATAAACATGTTTTAATCTCACATGAGATTATAGATGTGATGCTTCATCCATTCATGTCAGTGTAAAGTCTAAGATGACTGCCATTTCAGTTGTGACTTGTTTCTGCACTACAGGAACAGACCCTGCAGGACGCGGTGTGACGGCGAGCAGCAGAAGGAGTGCATTGAGACGGAGGTTTGGGAGGACTGTAGTAAGAAAGACCAGCAGAAACCACAGGAGGAACATGTGGAGGAGAACGAGGAAGAAAACAGCAGCAGCTCTACAGAACAAGACTGACATTTCTGTATTTATCAGGACATCATGTGATGACTGACACTGAAGTGCTTGTGTGTGTCATGATGTTGTAGTTTTGTAATGAAGTACAAAATGGACATTGGACAGTGGACATTTCATTTAAATGGATGGTTCTAAAAGTTATTCAAAGTGTTACTTTGCTTGCGATATGTATATACACTACAAAAGTCTGAAATAATTATGATTTTTTTTAATGTCTTTGAAAGCAGTCTCTTATTCTCATCAAGGTTTTATTTGATAAAAATACAGTAAAAGCATCAATTGGGAATTTGCCGCTGGTTCTTATGTAGATAGTGTTTAAACATGGGATATAATCCATTTGGGGTATATCAAACTGGCAATCTTTGGTCTTATTAATCTATTACTTGTTCCAGAGCAAATCGATTTGGGTTAAGGGGAAAATAAAGTTTCATAACTTTATATTTAGGCTATATTTAACTTAAATCCTGTACTAGAGCACTGCTTTTGTACATTTGACTGAATTGTTTCCTTGTGTTTATTTCTGTTGTCTTTTATAATGGCTATTGTTGTTAATTTAAATATTGTTGTTCAATAAATGTTATTTTATATAAACAATATGCCATATTTGGTATTGAGAAAGGGTCCATTAGTGATTGTGATATCAGGACTTCAGTGAAAGTTACATTATTACGCCATTAGATGGCGGCAAAGAGTGAGTCAGAACAAGGAAGTGGGAAATCCCCTTAACTTTTAAAAGGACAAAGACAAAGATATTGCTTTCCTCAGTGGACATTCAAACAGATTTTTTATAACGGATATAATATTATGAACATCGACCTGAAGAATGAATGTTATATCAGATGCAGGTAATACACTCGTTTAGTCGATCTCTCTCTCATAATACCATAATACTCTACATAATACAATAAGATTCAATGAAGCGACTCAACGTTTCTTCGTTACTAGCTCTAAAGTGACGTTTTAGAATTAGTAATGGAGGCTTGGGATCAACTGTTAAACTATAAACTTGAAATTATACTTGATATGAAACCATGGTGAAAGTAGTTGTGCACAAAAGAGGGTTTTTAAAGACATTGCATTGTTGTTTCTTATGTATTTACACACTTGTGTGCTGTGTATATATATATATATATATATATATATATATATATATATATATATATATATATATATATATATATACACTCTTATAATGGAAACATTACATAAAAAATAGAACATAAATGAAAAGCACACAAAAATACTGGAGTAATTATTTACTAAATAATTTTGTAGCGATTTATAAAATTGAAACATAAAAAGAAAAAATATATATTTTTAACTGTGGGTTACATCTGCATATTGATCTAAGTTAATTAAAAGGAATAAATATGCTGGCCTCAGAAAACATACACTACAGGCACTGCATTAAATAAAACTAAACAGTGTTTCTCAAAAGAAGTGAACTCAAACAGTGCATTATGTTTCGCTCTTTACAAACATTATTTGCTGCATTAATTAAAATGACAACCATGTGTGATGTTTTTTTTTTCATTCAAAGGTACACTATGTAACTTTTGGCCCTCTAGTGGTTAAAAAAACAAAACTGCATGCATTTTGCAGAAGAACATTGTTTCGGTTGTGCTTTGGCTCTGTGTGACTGCGGATGCATAATACTTCACAATGAACTCTGCTTGTTCAATAAAATATCGTACCTGTCGAGTAATAAAAACGCCATCTCCACGTCACTTTTACAACATTTCAAATCTTTCAGTTCCCGCCATCACTGAAAAGCCAAGCCAATGTTGATTCTTGTTTTATTACAAGCTCTGTCGTGTCTCTTTTTGTAAGCAGACTCTCCTCTGTTCGGTGTTTTTAAAACGGGTGATTCCCAGAGGATCGAGATTTAGCGGCTCCATGTCAATCTTTCCCACTTACTAACCTATGCCACTCAAAGTAACCGGAGAAACATTTCTCTATTTATGTATATGATAACACACGCACAGGCAAGTGACATATATGTGCAATTTCCCACAAAAAACATCATGCCTGATCTAATGAATCAGGGTAAGACAAAAACACATTTTGGAAGAAGGACTGATGATGTATTGACTCATTATTTAAATTTTGCTAATCCATAACAAAAAAAAGTTACATAGTGTACCTTTATTTACATGTTTCTATTACTGACAGGACAGTGGAGAATTTACAGGAAATTAACTGTAGTAGTATATATATATATATATATATTTGGTTTTGCAGCGCAGGGGACAATTTTTTGCCACAGAAGCATCTCAGTGTCTGCCTGACAACTAGGCTATTTCCAATTGCACGTATTCATGTATTGAGGATATACTTCTTTAATCTCCACAGGGGGGAGACACTGCCCATATAATGTAATGTCAAGTATGCCAAACCCTCTTTGAAACGCCCATTTCAAGTCATTGCATAGGCAGACAGCGGTGTTTACGAGAAGGCTGGGTATTAGAAACATGAGAAGCGGAGCAAGACTAGATAATAAACATTACATTTGGATCCCTGTGCATTAATTCCAACTATATATAAAAATAGCAACCATGCATGTACAGTATATGGGCACAGAGGGCTTAGCAGAGACGTAATTGACAGCTACTGAGACCCAACGACCTCTGACTTTACAGCATCTACGAGGAAGCTGAGTTCATTACACATTGTATCGTGTCTGTAGGCCATGCGGATCTGGGCTACATTTGTCCGCCGAATGTCATTCCCCTCTGGCCCGTCTTTCAGGTAATTGACCCCAAGGAAGTACTTTTTCTCCTGAGGAAAATGGCAAAGTGGCTTCAGTGTTGTGCTGAGCAAATATTTACATAAATGTTATGAACTGAGTATGTGCAATACCTCGTGGGAAAGGCCACTCTGAAGGACGCTATTCCTGGCGATCTCACACACGTCACATGTGCTCAACTTCCACAGTTGTGCTGCAATAGCATACTCCTCCATTAAAGCCTCCTGTAGTACACACATAATAAAACAATTACAATGTTACTGACTGTATGTACACAGTTTACTGTATATTTAAAAAGGTACGTAACTCTTTCTCAAAGAGGCAGACTTGTGAAGGCTGGAACTTCAAAATGCCAATTCATGGAAATAAAGTAAAATTAAGTAAATTTAATTTACCTAAAAATGTATTTATGAATGTTAATGTGATTTTTAATAGTGCTTTAAACATTCATAAATACATCTTTAGGTTTAATTAAACTTAAGTAATGCATTTTATATTTAATTTTATTTACATTAATTGCCATTTTGATGTTCAATCCTGGGGTATATAAATGCTTCTGCCACTGAGAAATTGTTCTGGAATTACATGTTTTTAGAAGGGACCAATAATGACCCTTTCACAAGATGTAATATAAGTCTCTGGTGTCTCCAGAATGTGTCTGTGAAGTTTCAGCTCAAAATACCCCACAGATCATTTATTATAGCTTGTCAAATTTGCCCCTATTTGGGTGTGAGCAAAAACATGCAGTTTTTGTGCGTCCCTTTAAATGCAAATAGCTCCGGATGCTTTCCAGAAGAGGGCGGAGCTTTAACAGCTCACGCTTCAGTTGCTCAACAACAACAAAGCTGGAGAATCTCACGCAGCCAAAATGAGGATTGTCAGTGTTGGTGTTCAGCCTTACATTGTTCAAACCGGAGTCGACACTGATGAAGAGACTCAGGAAGAAGTTACAACTTTTAGAATGAAACTGGACGTTTCTGAATGGTTAGTGGATAAATTTATGTAGTTGCTGTGGAGTTGATTCAACTCATCCACTAGCATGTGCCGTCATGTTCATCTTTTGTGCAAATCCAGCGTTGAATTGACCCTCGTTTGTGAAGCAGTCCAGCGTAAAATGACAGCATGTCATCAACACTCTACTACAACAACTCTTGGTCTTTCTTAAAAAGCGATTTCTGTGAAAGAAAATATCTCCCTTTGCACTAAACTTTGAGCATCATAACTTCCTCAAACAGCAACATTACACAAAGTCAAACAAAGTTACTACAGTTAACCAAGTGAAATCATAAACAAGGACCCCTTTAAATATACAGTAATGAAATCAAAATTGATAATTCTTGTTTTTAACGGATTAATTCAGTATTTATTGATCTATCAGTGCACATCAATATTATTATTATTTAAAATCTTATTATGGGACCCCCTTTTCAAGATGTAATTTTTGAGTGCATGCAAAAACATGCTGTTGTCGTGCATGTGTCTTTAAATGCAAATGAGCTACTGCTCCCCGCCCCTTTCCAGGAAAGCGCTTCCTGCAACAGCTCCTGCCTGCATCGGATACTCTGCCAAATAGGCTACTAACAAAATATCTGCTTGCTTTTGATCATCATCTATATCGCGATCACGCTCACGGACATTGCAGTTCTTCTTCATCATGTAAGTTTATTATCTGCATGTGTTTTAAAGCTATCAGTTTAAGCTTCTATCTTATCGTTTTCTGATCGCACATCTAAAGCACGCGCACAGAAAGATGGCTGTCAGATGACACGTCTCGTGAGTATTAAACCAACCTCTCTTTCATGTCTTACTGTGTTTTAAACGGTCAAATACTCACAGGGTTATGTCAAAAACACAAATTTCACAGACTCAGTCGGTTATGTCAGTGAACATAAACAGCAGGGACAGAAATTGTGTGTATATTAGATCTGTGGTGCATTCCATTCAAAAACAAAACTGTCCACCGTTTCTTCAGTGTTTTAGATGTCGGGAGTAAATGAAGACTGTTATGTTCACTCTTACATCCAAAAACAAAACACCCCAATCGCTTACCAGACATTCTTGTCGCTACAGCTGCTCCGGCGTCGAGAAAATGGCGGACAGTGTTCAACTGGCTGATGGCGGAATCTATGTTAATATGGGACAGTCTGTCGGTCGTGGGCGGGGCTTGAGCAATGTGACCTCACATTGCTCAGAACATTAAAACATTCTATGAGACTGCTGAGGTTTTTTGGAGATTAAAAAAGGAGTTTTTTTAAATCACTGTAGGGTGGTTGTGTCCACAGACTGCTAAGACACATTTATATGCAAACACCATGTAAAAGTGAATTTTGCATAATAGGTCCCCTTTAATCAAGACATCTTTCTCTCTCTCGCATGACATGATGACATGTTTGGCTCAAGGGGGGGACAACCTGTCACTCACATGAGATCACAATAACAGCAAACCGCAACAATCCATTCAATTCTCGATGGACAAAATCAAGTCCCGTCCTACATTTTTTTCTTGTCTGAGAAGCGTTTCACTTGGATAAATGTCACAATATGGAAAAAAAAAACTAATTTTGTTTCATGCCGATGTTAACTGTGGGAATTTTTCAGTGATCTTTCTGCAAGTTACATCGCTATGCCAGTAGGTGTCGACAAGTGTGTTATGAGTGAGTCTTTGAATGATTCACTCAAGCGATTCATTCAAAAACACTGATTCAGACAGAAACAAAACAAAACGACTACTGTGTGTTGCTCAAAGACACGCTATCTTTCCGTATACACATCTGGTCGGAACTCCACGCAGCTTCCGTACTACTCCCATTGAAAATAAATTACTTCCGGTCTCTCACTTGTTGTTTGTCGGAGATAATAGAAAGGCAGCTTTAGAGTATTTATCATTGGCTACGTTTACATGCACCAATTTTCGTCAATCCGAATGAATTGAATCCTGTTTACATGTACTCTAAACATTGTAATCTGATTCAAATATCCGTTTATATGTGTTTTATATGCATTCCGATCAAAACTTTTCAGCATGCTCTCTGCATGTGTGACGTCATATCAATCGCACTTGCGGTAACCCGGGTTGTGTCAACAGATGATGATCATGTATCGACGATAGCCAGAGATACTGTCAAAAGCATCAAATCTTGGCAATATTAAGAGGATTTGGTATTTCTAATTAATGTAGGCCTGTTACGTTCTTCAAGTCTATTATTATAACTATTAGGTTCGGCTTCTTTTATGATTAAATTAATATTAAATACTATTGTGAGGATAATAAAAGATTAGGCTATTAGCTATCTTTGAAAATGTTTTAAACATTTTTTTGGATCTATTATACAATGAATTATAGGCCTATAATTACAATTATTAAGAGTGTATTAATAATTGTGAATTTCAAAAGATTTCCAATATTATGATGAAGGGATACAGCTACGCCACTGCCTGTTGGCATCTTTACAATTAAAGACGTGAACGTGAACGTGAACGTGAACTTGCGCACTGCGTGTCAACATTGCACTGCGCATGTGCCCGAGACTTCTGAATGCGATTGAGAAAGTAGTCGGATTCAAGCGTTTACATCATTTTTTGCTGTTGGATCGGATTAGAAAAGGAATAAACCACCCCTTCCAATCCGATCGAAATTTCATTCAGATCGAGCTCAATTGGATCATTTAAGGTGTTTACATAAACGTTTTTCAATCCAATTGAGCCGTCAATCTGATTACAAATGGATTATTTGGGTGCATGTAAACGTAGCCATTGAGTCATTTCAGCTGACTACAAATTATATTTTTAAAATTCCATTCACATTCCTGTCCATTTTAATATCTGTTCCACTTCATATATCAGGCTTATTTTGGTTAAAAATATATTTATTGAAAGGTTAGAGCATTATTTTAAATTTTAGGGGGTACTTCAGGTAGGAAAATGTACTTCAAATGTCCAGCTACACTTTTAAAAATGATCCTAAATTGGGTTTTCACAGCAATGCCATAGAAGAACAATTTCTGGTCCCTAAGAACCTTCCAGTGAACAGTTCTTAAAAAAAAAAAAAATGAATCTAAGACTCTAAAGAACCTTTTCCACTATAAAGAACCTGTTGTGCAATGGAAAGATTCAATGGATGTTTAAGGTTCTTCATGGAACCTGCAACGGCAATAAAGATCCTTTATTTTTAAGAGTGTATAAGATGGTTGTAATTTGACCTTGGTGTAGTGGAACTGCATAGGGTCGTCAGTGGAGAGGGACACACACAGGCCTTTGTGTAGGAACTCTCGCAGTGGGTTCTTGGAGTATTCCAGGAACAGACTGTTGTTACTCAGAGGGGACATAGCAATGGGCACTTGGGCAAGATAATACAGGTACTGCAGCACAGGACTCTGGAAAAAAACACACACACATATGTGTTAAGTATGATAGCTTCCATCTATCATTTCAAATGCTCTGATCAGGCTCTTAGATCAGCCTGCTTTCATTTGCATGTTTCTATACAGCAGCAGAGGCTCCATTGATTCTGGGCTCATCACTAACACAAGTACATAGTCAAATCAATTGGTAAAACACGTCACATCTGCATTTGCTTCATTAATAGACTCGGGCCAAGGATATGAACTCTTAGTGAACTCTTTTCCTCCTCTATGCTGCCACCATCAATTAAAGGGGTCATGAATTGCATTGTTTTATTGTTTTATAATGTTTCCTGGGGTGCACTTATTCACACAGGCATTACTCCTACCCTGATTTTAGCCCTCTGATTTGAACGCTCTGTTTTAAGGGCCGTGTCTGCTGTGAGACTTCAGTGTAAACGACCACTGCTGTGATTGGCAAAGTATTACTCTTTTGAAAACTTTTAGCACGTTTTTCCTATTACAGCTCTCAAGGTTAACTAATCGTGAAAAGTGTTGATTATAGCATTATATTTAGATCTATGGCATTATATTTAGATCGTGGCACGAAAGGTTGCAGTGATGAACATTGTAGCCGATCACAGACATGTTGTTGAGCTCATGAAAGCAGTGATCTCGTCATTGCAACTCAATTTCTGCACACTAATGAATGCTTTCATCATAACTAACAGTGCAAACATGATGTAAATAAGAGATTTGTTAAATAAAACGGGAGTTTTGGCACGAGTCCAGAACTCAGTCACTGATAAACTCGTGCTGTTTGATTGACAGCTCCAGCGATTGTAAGGGGAGCGTTCTTTGATCGCTTTCTATATATAATTTAATCACTGTTTAAATAACAGATTATTTTCCTCCTATTAAGAGAAACAATGTGAAGTTGATCGTTTAGTCACTGGTTTGATTTACTGACACATAGACAAAGAACATCTGACTGTACATGAATCATTAATATCAGATCAGGCATTAGAATGAACACAGTTACTGACATGTTGTTGCATTACTGTCGAGTTCATAACGTAAAAGTCTGTTTGCAAAGCCTGCGCTAATAAAGTGACTGATTTACCAAAGAATTCACAGTGAAATGAACCGAATACAAATAAATAAAGCTCAACTGAGACATTCACATTGTTGAAAATAAATAACCATATTCCTAGCATTAGGATCCTTTGAAATGTAATGTTATTTTAGTCCTGTATCGCTCTTATCTCCTCCTCATCTCACTAACACGCCAGTGGGCTGGGCTAATGTTGCAATGATGAAGTAGGCATTGATTTCTTTTGTGATGGCGGCATTTCACTATCTATAGATAAGCACATTCCAGGATCAGTTATTCGCTGGACCTGGTGTCAGTAAAAGCTTTTATTGGACTAATAAGGAAGTTTTAGTTCTGAAACTTACAGGATATTCTTATAGTACGATAACCTCTTATATATCAGAAGCTCAAGGAAAAGTTGATTTCTCAATTCATAACCCCTTTAAAGTACAAGATATTTGCTAGTTTGACAAATAATCTCTCACAATTAATAGTTATCTTTCATCTGGTCAGAAAATTGCATTACACTTCGAAATAGAAAAAAAAATAAAGTGCTGTTGAGCACTGTAGTTTGGGCTAATCTTCTACTTCTACTAATCTACTACTGACCTTTTTCAGGTTTAAGCCATGAGAGATGTTGTCTGCAGTGAGGAAAGCTGAAACCAGGTGGGTGATAGAACCAGCTTCTCCACAGTGTGGACGGAACTGAAAGGTACTAAGACCACGTTCCCTGTGAAAACACACACATATGTACAAGTTGAAAACATTATAAGCCCCCTACTGTTGGAAATATAATGTCAAAATAACAAGAAAACAAGAAATCATCTTTATTAGGCACATCCATCGCCTGCCCATTCAGTCTTAATAGTTAATGGTAAACAAACTTGGCTTGCTGTCCTCGAAGGAGGCTTGAACCCAAGGCTCGGCTCGAGCTCCGAGCTAAACCCCACTATAACAGTACTGCGCAGAGGGAGAATAAGAGAAATACAGGAGGAGATGGGGAGGAGGAAGGATGCTGGAAGAATTGTCGGTGGGATGATGCAGTGACTGCTGCTGATATAGGCTCGTAATGATGATTGACAGGACTGAATGTTTACGCTCCTCCTGGACCTACATTTGGAACTACATTTAATGCAAATATCTAATCAGCCAATCACATGGCAGCAACTCAATGCAATTAGGCATGTGGACATGTGCTGGGTCTGAACTTGCATACTGTCTGGGTATCTTTGAATTTGAATTTACTTCACGACCATTAAAAAAGTATGTTCTATATGGTATGAATATGGGTAGTATAAATGAAATTCAGACATTCAACATCTGCCATGTTGTTACTGTCACGTGACCTACCAGCGTCAGTTGCGTCGCTTCACTGCCATTCATAAATCCTCATGGGATAGTAAAGTGTCCCTCGGATGTGCACTTCAGAATCTCGGCGAAAGTCATCCAGGGACTTTTCGACTACTGTTTTTTGAGTACTATGTATTTGGACATACTACTCTTTTGGCGTACAGTTTGTCACATTCTATATAGCAGGGAAGTATTCGATTTCGGATGCAGCGCTGGTCAAGATGATCTGCTGAAGTTCAAATTAAGCATCAGAATGGGGAAGAAAAGTGATTTAAATGACTTTGAATGTGGCATGGTTGTTGGTGCCAGATGGGCTGGTCTGAGTATTTCAGAAACTGGGATCTACTGGGATTTTCACAACCATCTCTAGGGTTTACAGAGAATGGTCCAAAAAAGCAGATCCTAGAAGCAGATGGGCTACAGCAGCAGAAGACCACAACAGGTGCCACTCCTCGTAGGGTGACCAGACGTCTAGAGACAGTCCCGTATTTCAGCTCTATTTTTAGTGTCCCATCCACGATTTTTAGTTGCTTGTACATCCCGCCCCATATTCCACCATGAGAAATCTGGTCACCCTACACTCCTGTCAGCGAAGAATAGGAAACTGAGGCTACAATTCACACAGGCTCATCAAAACGGGAAACTCATCAATAGAAGATTGGAAAAATGCTGTCTGGTCTTGCGCACTCCTTTGGCCGTGAGCGTGGAACTGTCTGTGCCAGTGTTGCCAAGTCCGCGGTCTTCCCGCGGAACTGGGCTACTTTAACACTGTTGCCCCGGATTGTTTTTCATGTCCGCGGGTTGAAGCGATCCCAAATAACATGATATTTAGGCCCTGGAATGTGAATTTTACCAGGTGAATGCCACTAAAAACGCAAAATTTACCCCCCGGAACACAATTTTTACTAGGGGCTAACCCCTGAAACGCGATTGGGCTAGTTTTGGCTAGTTTTGAGTAGCAATTGGGCGGGTTTTGTTGTGAAAACCTGGCAACTCTTGTCTGCGCGGTCTCAAAAATTGGGCTGCATGCGGACGGAGTGTGCGGACGTCTGCGGACCCCCCGATGGTGAAAATTACGTCATGTGGACAGTGTGCGCACATCGAAGGCTGAAGTATACTTTAGGCTTAGGTACCAATTGAGCATTATTTATATGCCCTTTATGACCACAGTGTACACATCTTCGGAAGCTACTTTCAGCAGGATAACATGCCATGTCACAAAGCTCAAATCATCTCAAACTGGTTTCTTGAACATGACAATGAGTTCACTGTACTCAAATGGCCTCCACAGTCACCAGATCTCAATCCAGTAGAGCACCTTTGGGATGTGGAGGATTGAGAGATTTCTGCACCTTGTTGAATCTATGCCACAAAGAATTAAGGCAGTTCTGAAGCCAAAGGGGGTCCAACCCAGAACTATCAAGGTGTACTGTACCTAATAAAGTGGCCGGTGTATAAGTGTATATTGCTAAAGGGATAAAATGCACTATGATGACTAGCATACAACAACACAGCTACTATAACGTGTTCACTTTTCAGTCCGACCAGGATTTCACAGGACTTTTTTCCTTCTGATTTTTATGGCTTAAAATGACTGAATTTGCTGGAGTTTTTCTAAACAAAACTGTGCCGATTTGATTACAGTGAAAACTCACCAATAATCATGATGTACTTATGTAATTAGTGTTAGTGACAGTACGAACACAGTTAATATTTTTGTGCGTAACTACTGAATCCATCCATCCATCCATCCATCCATCCATCCATCCAAACAATTTCAAACTTAAAACCTTCAAAGTTAAAGCTGTTAAAACTACTTTAAACTTTCTGGCTAGGCTTTTTTCTGCAGCATATTAATTGTTTCTCGCAATTGTAATTCCTGTGTACATAAATGTATAGCACTTCAATGCATTCAGAGGACACTGGGTCATTGACCCAGTCCATAATCCATCCTTTATAAAGTGGAAAGATGATGTCAGTTTGTTTGACAGTATTCCACAGGCTTAACAGTATCTCAGTTGTAACCCAATATGTGTGTATTACTGATACAGTGGTATTTATAGATGTCCTGGTGCAATTGGAAACCATTTGTTCTTGAATACCTTCCAGTTCTTATTCAAGGTTTATTAAAGCCTGAGGGTTTAATAGAAGAACTTTCTTGCAAATATTAAAGTAGTCTCTGTTTACTTCCCCCTTTAGTGCAGACTTTTTCCCCCCTATTGTTATGGGATATGTAACCAGCTAATGGAATTTTCCAGCCGGTGTGTGGAACAGATATAATGGAGCACATACTTCCTGAGGTTGTTGAGGACCATGATGTTGGCATACATGTGGAAGAGGTAGTAGCTGTAGGGTGGATTGTCATCTGTTGTCCATTGCTCAGGCTTGGGGCTCTTATAAGAGAACATGTGATCGCTATGCTTGGATTCATCATCCACACTGTCAAAGCCAGTCACCTGAGAAAGAATGGACATCCAATGAGTGATGTGTGATAAAGTCTTGCAAAATTTATTATCTGAAGTGCACAAATTAAGTTCTAACATCGAAATACCTACACTCCAAAAAATGATGGGTTAAAAACAACCCAAGTTGTGTTGAAAATGGACAAACCCAGCGATTGGGTTGCTTTAACACAGAGAATGGGTTGCCCAACCTGCTGGGTAGTTTTAATTAACTCAAGTATTGCTATATAGTAATTTTTAAACAATAGTTGGGTTAAATAAAACTGCTCAGCATGTTGGGCAAACATTTAACCCAACCACTAAGTCAAAACAACCCAATCGCTGAGTTTATCCATTTTCAACGCAACTTGGGTTGTTTTTAACCCAGCATTTTTTAAAGTATATGATCATGGTATAATCAAAACTTCTACACTACATGGACAAAAGTATGTGGACACCAGCCTCCACTCCTCTGAGAAGGATGTTGGAACATGGATTCAGGGATTTGCTCCCATTCAGACACAAGAGCATTAGTGAGGTCAGGCATTGGTCAGAGGTCAGACGTTGGCTAATGGGGCCTGACTCGTGGTTGTCATTTTAATTAATCCTTGAAAATATGTCGAGAGGGGTTCAGATCTGGGCTTTGTGCAGACCAGTCACATTTTTCATGCTGGAGCACAAAATATCCTCCCTAAACTTGTTTGAAAAGTTGAAAGCACACAATTCTCTAAAAAATAAGATTTGCATTTAATGGAATAACTGTATTATTCAAACCAAGTCATTAGAAGGGAGTGTCCACATACATTTGGCCATGTGTGTGTTTTTTTTTTTTTTATAAAGTTACATGAATTTACCATAGGTACATTTATTACAAATCTACATCTATTATGAACTTACATATTTTAGAAATACATGGAGCTCTTTGTGGTCCTGAGGATTCACTGTAGCCTCAAATAGAGGAAGGAAAATGTTCTCAAGCATCTTGGCAAAATTAGGAATCAACTTACGTGACTTGAAAATGTCACTGGAAGAAAAAAAAGCATAATAACATTACTGTAAAACAAGATACAAACTTTCTGAAAAATACTGAAAATATTTTGAATTAAGTAGCTACTTACTATATTCTGGGCACCTGAATGATCCAGCGCATGTTTGGAGAGTACACTTTGTGCTGAATAAACCAATGGGAGAGACTTTCCCATTCCTCAGGGGAACGACCATAGATGGACAGTCGTGGTTCGGCATGCTGATATTTGCTCTCCTCCAGATCATGGGCTACTTCCTAAAAGAGACAAAAAGACACTGAAGACTTTTAAATGAGAAATATATGGGTACAACAAAATTAAGTTATAAAATAAAAAAACATTTACCCTCTCAATCTAGAATTGTCACTCTACTAACAACTAATGCATTTCAATGTTTAAAATTAATTTTGTAAAAATGTTTTATCAGTGTAAAAGTCAACATTGTGAGGTTCAAAAATGTAAACTTAAAAGGTTAGTTCACCCAAAAATGAAATTTCTGTCATTGATTACTCACCCTCATGTCGTTCCAAACCCGTAAGACCTTCGTTCATCTTCAGAACACAAATTAAGATATTTTTGATGAAATCCGAGAACTTTCTGGCCTCTGATAGACTTCAACATTATTAACATTTTCAAGGCCCAGAAAGGTAGTAAAGACATCATTAGGCCGTGTGTCCTCCAAAGCGTTTTTAGCCAGCTGAAAACGCCTAGATGTGAGCGCTTCGGCACCACGGCATTTTTTTTTTTTTCAGCTGAGACGCTTTGCTTGCTATGAAACAGAGTATCTGCGGAAGTGTTACTAGTATCTCATTTCACAAGGTTTGTTTCTGTATTGTTTCTATATAAAAATGTCCATACAATGTAAAGTATTTGTGCTGCGTTTTACCCATGGTTGAACACTCTTCAACTCTCGGCGACCGGTAAAAAATGCAGAGCGCTCAGCACTTCAGCGTGAAATAGACGCTCAACGGCTCGTTACGCTACTGCTGTTTTAAAAACCCGGTGCTCCCATTGAAAACAACTGGAAAAATACGCTAGCCTCTGAAAAGTAAACACTTTGGTGGAAACACAGCCTTAAAATAGTCCATGTGATTACAGGGGTTATGAAGTGACGAGAATACTTTTGTGTACAAAAAAAACAAACAAAAATAACAACTTTATTTTGTTCTAATGGCTTTGTTCTGACTTAGAACCCGGAAGCTCTGCACTGTGTTTACAACATGTGATAGAAATATTTTACGTCAACATGAAATGTACAGAAAATGCAGACTAAACCCCGGGTATACTTCAGCCGTCTGCGTTCGTGCACCGTCCGCATGACATAATTTTCGTCATGCGGAGGGCTAGCAGCCGGCCGCACACCCCGTCCACATGCAGCCCAAATTTCGAGACTGCGCGGACGGTGCACGTGCAACGGCGCATGCGCAAGCAGGAAAGAAGAGTCCACTAGGTGGCAATACACACAGTACTGAGCACAATGTGCAGTCGACGAAGAAGAGTGATTCAAAAATAAGATGAGTAAACTCAAAAGCATGCCTTCTCCATTGTTTTTGATTCTTGTTCTCTTGGTGTATCTTCTGAACTATGCTGCAATGGTGGCTGCACTATTTTTCTTCTCCGATCCTGCCCAGCAAATGTCCCGTTGATGACACGATGTCTGGTAATAGTATGGAAAAAACTGCACTGCGCATGTGTCGAACTCGGTCATCCGCGCGCATCCTTGGTTAGTATACTTTAAAAGATGCGCGGACGCGACTGTGCGCGTGACGCGTCCGGGTGCGGAAAGTGAAGTATACCTGGGGCTTAAGGATGCTCAGGTCAAAGACCATTCATATGATTAGCTTAGATCATTACAAACCAATCACCAGAACAAATCACAGTGAAGAAGACATTGATTTTTACTCAACTGTAAGACTTAAATGTGCATGTATCTTTCTATTCAGAGAGACTCACTCTATTGTTGTGACGAGTGACCTCCCGGCCGTAAATAAAACTTAATTTCTACAAAGAGCAACTTGGAAGTTGTGTCAGGTATATGCTGCGCAGCTAAGAAATAGAAGATCCTATGCTCAAAAGACAACAAAAGTAACAGCTAAAGTGTGATTGAGGTAGTGATAGTAGTTTCTTGACGGGACGCCGTCACCATACTTCAGGGAAGTATTGTATTGTATTGTAAGTATTCAGGAATTCAGGGAATTACCTCGAGATACTGTAGTATTATATTAACAACTAGGAGTTGTTTAAATTGTCAGTGGTGAAGTCAGATTTGTATTGAGAATTTCCACGACAAACGTCAACAGTGTAGGAGACTGACATGGAAGAGAAGAAATTGTTGAATAAAGTTGTTATTTTTGTTTGTTTTTTTGCACACAAAAAGTATTCTCGTCACTCCATAACATTAAGTTTGAACCACAGTAGTCACATGGACTATTTTAATCTCTTTTCTACCTTTCTGGACCTTGAAAGTGGTAATAACATTCCGCTCAATCAGAGGCCAGAAAGCTCACGGATTTCATCAAAAAATATCTTAATTTGTGTTCTGAAGATGAACGAAGGTCTTACAGGTTTGAAACGACATGAGGGTGAGTAATTAATGACAGAAATTTCATTTTTGGGTGAACTAACCCTTTAAGTTTACATTTTTGAACCTCACAATGTTGACTTTTACACTGATAAGACATTTTTACAAAACTAATTTGAAACATTGAAATGCATTAATATTTGTAATAATATAAACATGGTGCTTGTGTATAGTTTGACTGATGAGTCATGATGAGTTATGACAAAATGACTATACCTTGACCAAGCGGGCGAAATACTCTCCTTTGATGTAATTGTCGGTCTTCAAGTAGATTTCCCTTAGCTCACTTGCTCCTACTGGATTGTACTTGGAGTTGAATTTGTCAAAGCGATGAAAGGTTTGTCTGCCCTGTGAATACACTAAAGATGATGCATACTGTACAAGCCGCTAGCATATCCTAGGGCTGTAAGCATATAAATAAGACGTTACTTACGGCATGAACATCTAAGGAGTCTACAGTAAGATCATAAGGGTCCATGTTCAGGTTCTCAAACACCTGTTTGAGAGTTAGTTTAAGCCCTGCCTTCTCCAGGACAACTCTGTCTGCATCAGTTTTATTGGTGGTTTGGATGAAATCAAGCAGGTGTTTCTGGCTCATACATGCTGCTGCATGAATATGCGTGTCTACCTGTAAGTGAGCATTTGTGTACATTTTTAGACCGCAGGGGATATCAAATTTACATAAACCAATGAGTGTTTCAGATTATACCTTTCTGACATTGTAGAAATCTCTATGAGGAACACCCTTGAGTTCTTTTAGTTCAGCCATTTCGTTGAGCATTTCATGTAGGTAAAATTTTGACTCAAGGAAGTTTAGTCGTCTATGGCAGTAGGTCTTACTGTTTAAAGAAGAAATATGTTCAGCTTTACATCTCGAATATGCAAATACAGAGAATTGATAGTTGGTTGGAGACTTACGTAGGCCCATCAGCGATCATGGCGAGCACATGACTCATGTCAATGGCAAATGTTTCCAGGTCTGGATAAGGCAGACAGCGTGGTTTGTTCATACTCAGAGCTTCATTGTTTTCATAAACATAAATAATGCCATCTTTCATCTTCATCTGATAATTGAGGTTCTCTGGAATATTCTCCATACTGTAAGGGTCCTCTCCCTCACCAGGGCAGGGACAGATATCTGTGGAAAGCAGAAGGGTTAGAGAGAGGAAGAGAGCAGTCATGGTCGTGGACAGACTGTTAACCTGAAGGTTGTGGGTTCGAGTCTCAATACTGGCAGGAAATGACTGAGGCGCCCTTGAGCAAAGCACCAAACCCCAAATGACTCCCTGGGTGCCACAGCAAAAAGGCTTCCACTGCTCCGTGTGTGTGTGTGTGTGCACAGTTTGCAGTGTGTGTGTTCACTAATCACTACTCCTATCACTTGCCATACTTAGCCTTCACATGTCACTTTCACTTTTCAAATAAGAAAGAAAGAAAGAAAGAAAAAGAAGCTAAGTAAGTCTTAGTGAAGCTGGTTGACCAAGAAGGTCTTGCTGGTTAAAGGCACAGTATGTAATTTTCACCACTAGAGGTCGCTTATTCAAAACAAAGGCGTAGCTTGATGATGCCATGAATGAGGTTTGAATCATGGGAGTTGTCGTCTTCGACTCAGCCGATGGAAAGGAATCTGACGGACTTGGGCAGAAATCATGTTTAATAATGAGCTAATGTATTAAAGTTTTATTAACAATTTGTGGTACGAAGCAGGGCGGGGCCGAGAGCCGCGGGAGTCCAATGGAGCTTTTTTTTATTATGCTTATGCTGCAGTATTATGCTTATTTGCTAAATGACATGCAATTAATTTTAAAATATATTGTATGGTGGAGAAAGCTCTCTCTGATTATGCTATGTTACCACTTGACAGAATAGTGTAGTCTCTGAGGTACAAATATTGTACACAAGAAAACAAGCGATTCAAACAATAAGACTAACTGTGTTGAGCTGTGTAACAATGATTAGTTTTCTGTTGATGAATATATCTAAACAGCTGCTCACCTGTCTAATAAAAAACATAATGTATTAAAGTGTTTGTGTTATTCCATGGTTTCTATAAAAGTAAAACTGGTAATCGAGGATAACGCGGAATATGGCGTCATTCACAGGCGATGCAAGTACACGGTCCGTGTCCTGGTTAAAATGGCTGATTTCTCTGGATTTAAACATTGTTGGAAATATTTGGGATAAAGTACATAAGTCAACAAAATATATGACATTGTTGTAGTGGTTTTTGGATATTTTAATCTAAAAATCTTACATATTGTGCCTTTTAAGTTGGTAAGATGATCAATACTGTATCCCGTGCTAGGTTATCATCATAAAAAATACTGTTTTTCACATCAGAATCGTTCCCATTCAAGAATAGTTCCCATTCTTTAAGTGTTCTTAGTTGAGCTACACATAACTCATGTCAAATCTTATGTTGTCTAAAATTAGTTCAACGATGTCTTGGGAAGGGACTTTAGGCAGGGACTAAAGAGGAACATCAAGCAAATATAGTCAGATTTTTTGGTAAACAGAAATTCCACTGGAATGTTTACAGAGCCATAAATAATCCTAGAAAGAGAACATGGTCTCCATTTCACATCTGGTTATGAACCTTGAGCAAATGCAGATGTACCTGGAAGGGTTTCATCTTCTTCTGTCCACCTTTCATTTGCTGCGATACGTAGGAACTGTGCAGTGGTCCGTGGGAACCGGTGATATGCCAGTTTTGAGTATTTCTCTCGAATAAAGAGAGCTTTCAGCAGACTTTTAGCTGCTTGCTCATAATCCTCAACTGTAATCTGCAAGTGCACAGGGATTGTAAGACAAAACATGATTGTTAAAACATGATCAGCTGTTAAAAGAGCCTTAACTTTCAACAAATTATGACAGAAAGTAGAGAAAGGTGGTTGATTGTCCATTCTAATAATACACACCCCAGCACAGTAGTCTCCGCTAATGATGACTCTTTGATACTCCGGGAAATTTTGTGAGATGGAGGAGCAGGTAGAGGAAGGGGAAATGAGGGGGGTCACCACACCCCGGACAGTCTCCGTACTTAATGGGATTTGCAGTGACATAGACTGAGATCGAATAATCTTAAAACTCTTCTTCCTACAAAGGATTAAAGCGAATGGGGGCTAAAAATTAAATTATTAATTCAATAAGCACATGTATCATTAATTGCCCTGTTGGGAAATCCAACGAAATCCAGCTTCTGATGGTAGCTGGTTTGACACGTTTGACACCAAGGTGGTCATTTAAGGTCATTAACTGGTACAAAGGGGTTTCCAATCCTGGAGGGCCACTGTCCTGTAGAGTTTAGCTCCAACCATAAATAAACACACCTGAACCAGCTAATAAAAGGTATTCAGGATTAGGGGTTGAACAACTTCAGATTTTTTAAAGTCGACATTCATGTGATTAAAGTCTCTGTTGACTGATGGACGTCATTAATGAACAAATAAGCCTGAACCTCGAGCTGAGACTTGAATGTGGGTCGCCCTGTGCATAGCTATGGCACATGACAGTGCTGCCCACAAGGCTATTGTGCAAAACAGCTCATTTTCATCAGTTCTTTTGTCTTATTTTCTTACTTCTCACATATTTCTGCTCGTTCTAAATCAGATACAGATATAGTAGCACAGTAAAGATTACATTTATATGAATGCATTAGTGAGAGAGCAATTGTGTGTGAATTAATTCTATCTGGCATTGTCTCTCTACTAATAGTGAAGCTGTGGGTTTTAGTTACTAAGAAATATATGCTAGAACTATTCAGTTTCTAAGCTATTTTATTGATAAATCACATAACAGTGTTGACAGTAGATTTCTGCACTACTAAATGTTACTGTGTGCGCGATCTGCAAGTGATATGCGAGCTACTGTCTGCATGAGTGTGCATTAAGGCAAAAGTATACTTCACTTTTTACTTGTATGCGAGGGTCAGCGTACAGTGCGCTTGATGTGAATTTCGTCATCAGAATAGAATGCGTGTACTGAACGCGCACTGTCAAACTTTTGTACGTGCAGGTTGCACATGCACATTTAATTTTTTATTTTTTTTGCAGTAATTGCTTTATCCACAAGGTGGCAATCGTGCCCTGGGGGCAACGATTCACAGGGTAGTTGAAGAAAAAATGCATAAACAGAACGGAACGCATGCAAGCTACAGCCACAATGGAGGCCTGCACAGAGAGAGATTGTGTGAAGAGGTTAGAAAGTACCTTCATTTAGCATGAAAGAATACAAAGATGGGTTGTAACTCAAAGAGGTATTGCAATTTGCTGCAATGTGCTTGGGTTGAATGCCTGTGTATGCGCATGAGTCAAGTGAAGTATACTTTGCAAGGCTGTGCGTTCGACTGTGTGTTAGCGTACGTGTAAAAAAACGAAGAATACTTTCTGCTTTACAATGTAGCAGCACATTAGTTTAGAATGGCAATTCATTTACAGTTACAATAAGCTGTTTAAAACATGCATTCACTCTGTGAATATTGAGCATCCAGATGGTATCTTGTGGAGTGCTTTTGGAGTATGCATTTATTTGTCATTTACTGTTGGATACGGAGTGTAAATGTGGACTTCAAAGATTTCTTATTCTGTTGCACCCTCTATAGGCCATGATCAGCGACTAGTCGACATCAAGCTTAAAGCGCCATGACAGAGCATGAAAGTCGACTAGGTGATTAGTCGGTGCAACCCAACCCTATTCAGGATCACTAGAAATGTCCACGCAGATATTCAGTGGCAGGTTGGAGCAACATTCTGCAGGACATTAGCCCTTCAGGAGCAAGATTGGACACCCTGGGTCTGCATGAATGACCAGTTGCTGGACCTAGTTGCAACCATGTAGACCATATTGGTCAAGCTGGTAAAAGACCACATTTGGCTAGCAGCAAACCAGCTACCATGTTCCAAAGACCAGCTTGTCCTCCATTGACTGGTTTGGCCTGGTGTTTCAAACAGGAAGAAGCAACTGGTAGCAGTCTACAGCGAAAAACAAAATGATGCTGACCGTTTGGCACTTTCTTCTGACTGTTGCTCAGCCAGTTCTCTGAGCAGCTCCCTCTGTTTGGCTTCCTGCAAGCCAATGGGACAGTCCTCAGGGACAGTGTACATGGACAGGACATCTTTTGTGTCCTCTTCCTTTAGTGCCGAGGCATACACCTTCTCCGCCAGCAGACGAACTTCCTCATCCACATCACTCAGAGCAATCTTCGGGAACTGCCGTGGCATATCTGTAAAGAGGCACATTTAAGTAACATTAAGCTGCTGAATTCATGAAGTTTTCTCTGAAGACATATGTCCACCAATCCCATAAGCATGTCCCATTTTTAAGTCATGTTGAAACCATGTGTTTAGTATCCAAAAAAGCTGTATTAGTCCTTCAGTTGCTGTCACTGCATGCTCAAAACAACAGGGCTACTTTGATGTATGTTTCAAGGCTCACGTCAACACGCTTGCTGTAAATAGTCCTGAGATGCCATGTGCATTCCCAGGCCATTGATTCAGACCTGCAAAGTAAGTCACTAGGCCAGCTGCAGACACACTGCCCTATAAAACAGTTATGCTCGTGTGAGGACAGATCAAGTGTCTGAGCCCTGGGTGTGACTTTTCCCTGAACAGTTAGGAACATGGTCCGAAGTGGCCACATCAAATGCTATCCTGGGCCAAAACCAGATCCCTTTGTCAAGGTTTCCATTCTTCTTGGTCATTCTAACAAACTCCATACCAAGTAGAATTTGTGCCTGTCATATTGATTGTGTAACCATATGTACCACCGACATCTGAGAACAAGTCAGAGTATATCTGGCATGAAACTGGAGCATATTCTATCTACCTCTATTGACTGAGAACGGTACATGATGGTTCGGTACGTACCTCGGTATTGAAGACACGGTTCGGTACGGGTTCGGTAGCCTACAGCAGGGGGAAGAAAACTAAACATAAAATTGCTTCTTTTTTCTTCTTTTTTTATTAAACTGTGTTTTATTGAACAAACTGTCTCTCTCTCTTTAAATAATTTCAATTATAATTAACATTTTCTTAAGGATAAAAAAGATTATCTCAGCTAATGCTTTAAACTATATACAGGAGCTCTTTCTTGCACATTACTATAATATTAAAGGTTACGATTAACAACAGAGTCCAAACTATTGAATTCAGTTTTTATTTATTTTTAGATATAATAATCAAAAAAAAAAAAAAAAAAAAAAATTTTTTGCATTAAATTCTAAAATTGAATTCTAAAATTATTACTCCAATTCATTTTTGAAACATAATAATTTACACAGTTACTGTCATAACTTGTTTTCATGACAAATTTATTTAAACATATATTAAATAAGACATTAGTACTAACAGGTAAAGAAAATATAATGAATATATAAGCTAATATAGTGCATTTATTTAGTGAAATGCTCCCTCTAGAGTTCATTTCTCTAGTGAACTAACATGCTGTGGACACTAAATGACTTGCCTGAGGTAAATGTAATGCTACGTGAGATATTATTCTCAAACTGTTTTATTGGTGTCTTTCTTCAGTTGAAACACTGGTTGATAGATTACACATATCTAGATAGTCTGTTCTTCTTGTTTTGCACTTTCTCCTGTGGTGGCGGTTAGCAAACAGCATTGCATTACCGTGAGCGCCCTCTTCTGGATTGGAGTGTGGGTCGCCTGTAACTGACTGTATTTGTCGTCTAACTGAATGAACCGAACCATGACGTCTGTACTGTACGGTTCAGGACAAATACATGTATCGTTACACCCCTAAAAACTACCATCAATTTTTAATCATAATCACTCTCCCCATAAGATCAAAAGCTTCAACATCTTCTCCATAACAGAGAAATCAAAGTCTGTCCAAAAAAACAATGCTGACTCAGGGCCATGAAATTAGCTTCTGTCAATTTGGTTTTGGTAGACTATTGCATCTGTTTCCATCCCAAACTTTGCTTACATTGTGTCTACACCGGACACGAGCAGTGCGATGTGATGCGACAAAAGATTATAATCAGTGATGTTGTCTAAACCGGATGTCTACACAAATAATTTGTTCTATTTATGATGCACTCCAAGCACTCGCGATACTTCTTATAGGAAGGACAAATGGTTTTGCAATGGTTGCTTTGTCACATACGCAGCTTTTAGCTGTTGCGGCACGGTGTGATGTGACGCGTCAACGGTCGCATCCGATGTAGACACAATGTTAGAATCAAACACTGCGAGGACAACAAGGAAGTTCTTCTACACTACCACTGCACTTATAGGACTTGTCAGGAAATAGTTACTGGTTCTGGTACGCTCTACTTCTGTCATGCACAGCTGTGCGACTGCTGCCATTCTTACCTTCAACCCCCGTCGCCGCCATCTCGGCTTCGGCTGTTCTTAGCGGATGCAGTTCAGATGTGTTCCTTGGTATATATGTTTGTGTGTGCATGTGTGTGGTATGGGCCATGCCCAGTCGCACTCTGAGAAACTGCTGTTGTCTGACTGTGGTTTTGTTTTCTTGAGTATCTCTCTCTCCCTCTCTCTATTTTAAGAGGTAGAAAGCCTCACGGCCACAGAGCTACTAATCCTTTGAATATGTCACCACCGCCTGTCAACAAAAAGTGACCCTGGATCCTACAGAGAAACGCTTACAAACAGGACCTTGCTACAAAACTTGCTTTCCCAACTCATTTGAGGGATTTACTCCCTCACTACCCCTAAAATCCAAGCTGATCTCCGAAACCCAACTGCCCACGTGAACAATCTGTGGCCAAAAGAGCATCTCCTTTGACAGCTTCAGCCATCCCTCACCCCCCGAGAACAGCCTTTAATCCCAGCTCTGACCTTGCTTTAGGCACGTATCATTTCAGCCCCAGATAAACAGTCCTGCTGGCCATTAGCAGGGGTCTACATGAGGCATCATGTCACTAAAACTCTAGAGGTAATCACCCCTGAAACTGATACCTCTTGGTTACTTCAGAGCTTAAACTGGGTGTTGACAGAAAGGGTGCTGTCATGTTGTCCCAGAGCAGGGGAACATGCCCAGCATCTATTTGTATCACATCCACTTGAAACCATAGAATAAACAAACCCTTTGTCATCTCAGACACAGTGAACGTTTGAAGTGCACATCATGACCCACTTACGCACACTCATATACCCTGGTATGGAAAGCAGACTGCAAAAAAATCAGTGTGCAGGGACAAAAGGGGAAGTAGGTTTACCTGATCCGACCGTTGTCCTTTATGTCTCTGTAAACGCTGCTTTATCTCATACCTTATCCAACTGGAGCTCAAACAGCCAAACCTACCCAACTCTCTCTGTCAGACCAAGTGCGCCAGCCAGCCTGACCTGAAGCAGGTCACGTGGACACGAGTCGCGACACAATCATGGTGATGTGTCGGGTATTATTACAGGGCTGGGGGAGGAACTGGATTTGTCAGGATGGAATTAAGGTACAGCTTGAATATCTCCCCATCTCATTCTCTCTCCCACATATTGATTAGTGTGAGTTCTTGATCATGTGACTAAGGAATTTGAGGGTCTGTGTGGTGCAAAGCTTCATCAGAGATTAATGTAGTACAGGCAGGTTCAGAGTTGATGAGTATATGAGCTAAACCGAAGACACAATCTGTAATATAAGCTGTGCAAGTCTATTTGAATGCCTTGCTACATCGAGGCTGTAAATGCTTGTGTAAATAATGAATGACTACCACTCTGTTTTCTTGCACCTGTGGATCTATTTGATGGCTCAAAGGTGCTTTGCTATCAAGAAGCCCCCAATATAACTGCATAGAATGTATCAGGTTGTGTAGTTGTCTTTGAGATTTACTTAAACATCGAATAAAAAAGACATAATTTACTTCAATCCATAACCATAAATAATAGTATTTCCTATTAGCAAGAAACCCAAAATTTCTATAAGCTGTATATAAGTAATAATAATAATAATAATATAACTGTAATAATTACAATGGTTTTCAGTATGCAAAGTGCACTGCCAGTTTTCTATAATGGAATAAAACATCAAGGAAACAAATAAGTTATGAAAAATGTATATAAATGTGTAAAGGGAAACCCGTTAAAACACGTTAAATTGGCAGTAAGAACCAAAAATCCAATTTTTGTAGACGGCTATATAATTGCTTTTTTAATAGTAATGCTCTGGCACCATCTAGCTGTCAGAAAAACTATAACATGCGGCCGAATTGGCTTTCTAAATGCGTGATTTACTAACCAAATAACAGCATGATAAATAAAAAAGGCATGGTTGAATCAACTCAAATTTGTGTCAAATATGGACAAACCCAACCATTGGTTTACATTTTGTTTAATTAAATTTTTAAGACAACTTTTTGATCCAAATCTGGGTTGAAACAACCCAGCATTTTTTTTTTAGAGTGAAGAAGACTTAGGTAAACATACGAAAAATATATCAATAATTCTCTAGATTAGCTAATTTTACACTAATGGACATTGTTTTTAAATTACTTGAGTCACACGACAGCTTGTTGTAATACTGAAAAGGAACACAGTAAAAAAAAAAAAAATCCATAAAAAATGGATAATGTACTGGCAGAAAATTACCAGAACATTATCCAGTAATTTTACAGACATTTCCGTTAAGTTAAAGGTGCAGTGTGTAAATTTTAGCGGCATCTAGCGGTGAGGTTTCAAATTGCAATACAGAGAAGCTACGGTGGTCGACACAGGACAAAGATGTTGTTGTCTGAGACAGCAGAGAGTAGCCAGTCAAGCAATGAGGCTCTGTAGAGCAGTTTGTCCATTTAGGGCTACTGTAGAAACATGGCTGCGCAAAATGGCGACTTAAAGGAGCTACAGAGGATCTTTTCGTCGACTGAGAAACCAAATGAGCGCATGCGTAAGAACAACCCCCTCCTTCACAGCTCATTTTGAGGGAACACCTCCCAAAACTCGTGCACGAGTATTGGAACACGAGTGTTTGTTTACTACCGGCATTCGCTGTGTCGTGTTAGTGGATTCATTATGTCGGACTCACCGCAGGTAACTCATAATCTGCAGTTGTTACTCCTGTCTCCTGACAAAAACATTGCATGCGGCGCCTGTGGAGTGTGGAAAGTTACTGGAGCGCGCAGCCGCGCTCGTCTCTCACAAGGAACGTCACGGCAGTGATTGACAAGCCAGAGGGCCAATCGTTTACGCGATTGGCTGATGTTTTTAAGGCCCTACCTCGTGCACAGATGATGTATATTAATATTATTCCTTTCAGTGCACCTAATAAATAGTCTTTTATCAGTTAGTAAAGACAGTTTCAAGTAATATTGCAAAAATGTATAAAACAAAACATCCTCTGTAGCACCTTTAAGGGACCCGCGGTGTATGTAGATAGAAATGGCTCATTAACGGTTCATTATGTAAGGTCTTTATACAGCACTGAAAACATAGTTATGTATATTATATTGCATTTCTGTCAATAGATCCTCCTAAAATGTACACATTGCACCTTTAAAATTTCAAAATACAGGTAAAACACCTGTAAAAAATAAATACAGAAAATTCCATCAAATTAATACAGTACATTGTGCCCTTTTTTTAAGTTTATTTGTTTGTTTGTTTGTTTGTTTGTTTTTACAAAAATATGTACTTTCTTCGTTCTTTGTTCCAGAAGTATAGTCTTGTTTTGCAGCCATGTCAAGACTCAAGATGCACGTTACACTAAAAAATGATGGGTTAAAGGGATAGTTCACCCAAAAATGAAAATTGTTTAAACATCAAATTTTCATTTTTGGGTGAACTATCCCTTTAAAAACAACCCAAGTTGGGTTGAAAATGGACAAACCCAGCAATTGTGTTGTTTTAACCCAGTGGTTGGGTTAAATGTTTGACCAACGTGCTGGGTAGTTTTATTTAACCCAACTATCGTTTAAAAAAGACTATGCCCCAGTTTCACAGACAAGGCTTAAACTAGTCCTAGACTAAAATGCATGTTTGAGCTGTTTTAACTGAAAGCAACTTGCACTAACATATCTTAAAATATGTCAGAGCCATTGTTTTGTCTCAAGATGGACACCAGTAATGTTTTTTTCTAGGGTATGTTTATAAAAGCTACTTAAATGCTCTAATTGAAATAAGGCCTAATCCTGGTTTAGCCTAAGCTCGGTCTGTGAAACCGGCCCTATATGTCTGGCTTAAAATGAACCCAAAATATGTTGGAAATTAAAAATCAGACACATAATTACTAGAGGCAACAATAATAAACAAAAGGTGAACATTTATTAATAAGCAATTAAATAAATGTTTATTGTTTAATTATTATTCATTAAACATATTAATAAATGTTAATTTCCATCATATTTTGGGGAATACAGTCTCTTTATATTAAGAATGTCAGTTTTTAAACAAACAAAACAAACTCTATTCTCGCTCAGTGTAATTTCACGGTGTCACATGTTTCTTCTAGCTTGTTCTTTAACAAGAATGTGTATATGTTACTGGCTCCTTGGGATGAATTATTCTGTAGCATTCCTTTTGGATAGGAATTTGGATTCCTTTGGAAGGCATTTGCTAAATTAACAAGTAAATATTTCTTCAATTTCTCCCTCTTTTTAGGGCTCAGGATAACATTCCTGGTTGCCCCCATCTGTTAGGAATCAGAAACAATTCCTGAAGAGAACAGTTCAATGATGAAAAATATATATAAAAAAATATGACAATAAAGAAATACTGCTATCAGACATTCTTGCTGCAGGGAGAGGAAGAGAGAGAAATCAGAAGGGCTCACCCTTTCCTATACATGGGCTGGAGAGCTGCTTCACTATGGGCGTCTGGAGTCTTCGCATCATTTCCTGTGTGCTCAGGCCTGGAGAGTGAGAGGACAAAACAGCATGCGCAGGAGCAGGAGCAGGACTGGAGCAAAGGAGAAATGAATCGGTGGGTATTTCCTACATGAGCAACAGATTTGATGCCATGCTGAATAATCTATTTGTAACCACTGGTTAGAATTTCTTGTAAAGGGTATCAATAAACATGCAAAACAATTTTGAAGAATAAATGTATGATTAAAATGTGCATGTTATTGTGGTTTGTACTGCATCAAGAGAAAGAGAAATAGGCATTTATTGATAATGTGATAAATGTTAGCAATCTTATAGCAGCACTTACCTAGCCTCAGATCTAACAGAACTCTGTGTCCTTTCTGCAGTCGCACCGCTATTACAAACCCATGATGTTCTCACAGGAAAGAAATGAAAGGAAAAAATAAAAAAATAATAAAAACTCGCTCAGTTCTGCCCCCCAGTGATGTATTGGATATGGCACATGAAATGCACTAAGCAAAAAGAGAACGCAGTCATTTAGCCACCTCACATCTAGAGTCAAAACACAGGCCTATAAAATTACTAAGTCAGTTTTTTTTTTTTTTTTTTTTTTTTCACTGATGTTTAGCATTATCTAGACAGTGTGCAGATATTTTAAAGTAATGTACTGTCATCCCTTTCTTTCTGTCGTAATTCAATATTGCCCCCTTGTGGAGATGTGTAAATCCTTCAACAAACACCAGAGTTATTTGGACAATTTTTATACTCTTAAAAATCTATAAATGTCATTATATTAACAGAATACCAAACCAAGGTGAATTTATATATATTTATAAATATATAGTTTATAAATATATGACCCTGGACCACAAAACCAGTCATAAGGGTCAGTTTTTTGAAATTGAGATTTATACATCATCTAAATCTGAATAAATAAGCTGGTTATCAATATTTGGCCGAAATACAACTATTTGAAAATCTGGAATCTGAGGGTGCAAAAAAATCAAAATATTGAGAAAATCGCCTTTAAAGTTGTCCAAATGAAGTCCTTAGCAATGCATATTACTTACAAAAATAAACTGTTGGTATATTTATGGTAGGAAATTTACAAAATATCTTCATGAAACATGATCTTTACTTAATATCCTAATGATTTTTGGCATAAAAGAAAAATTTATAATTTTTGACCCACACAATGTATTGTTGGCTATTGCTACAAATATATCAGTGAGACTTATGACTGGGTTTGTGGTTCAGGGTCACACACACACACACACACACACACATATATATATGTATATAGTAACATTATATACATTTGTAACATTATATACTACTGTTCAAAAGTTTGGGGTCAGTAGAATTTGTTTTTTCTTAAAAGAAATTAATACTTTTATTCAGCAGGAATGCAATAAATTAATCAAAAGTGACAGTATAGACATTTATAATTTTATAATGTCTAAGAATAAATGTTTCTTGATCATCAAATCATCAAATTAGAATGATTTCTGAAGGATCATGTGACACTGAAGACTGGAGTAATGATGCTGAAAATTCAGCTTTACCATCACAGGAATAGTAAAATTCTGATAAATGATATTGATTTCATTTAAATCAAGGCACACCAAAACTGACTTTACAAAACTTTGGGTGTAGCTTAATAGTTTTGGTCACAGAATCAGTAAACCCGAAACTATTTGACCTGTAATCCAAATATATGTAGACTCCAAAGTATGAATGAGTTGCTGTGTTGATTGTTGTTTCATATTCACTGACAGGAGGGAAGATTAATGAGGTGTCGATGACTGAGGCAGATGGCATCAGTCCCAGAATTCAACTGGAAATTCTTAGCAAAAGAACGCCAACTCCAACGATTGTATCACCACAAGGTGGAGCTACAGCATTAAAATAAGATACGAATGAATACATTATTTTTAGCTGCAAGGTGAGAGTTATGGTTGGGAGTGTCTGACCCCCTTGAAAAAGGCTTAACCCATTATTCAAATGAACATTTTCACCTATTTTATTACATGCAGTAGTTCACGTAACTATAGTATTGCTGTTTTCGACTCTTTAAGTTGCTGTTGTGAATGTTGACTGTTGATTTCAGCTTTCTGGCATCAGAATGTGTCAAATTTTTCAGGCTTATTGAGTAGCTACCACAATAAATTGACTTAAAAACATAAAAAACAACCCAGCTTTAGGGGGAAACAGTTTATTAATGGAATTATATGGATACTTTTTCATCCTGCATTCAATGGATGGTTCTTAAACGAAGTCTATCGATGTTTTCCTGACACTGTGATTACCATCATGGTGATTTTATATTAAGGCTACATGGGTGCAACAGTAAAAAGTGCATTTCGGAAGTTCCATCTCATTAAGACAGGAATGGAAATTATGTGTTTAAGTGGAATGTCCTATGGAGCGCCTCTCACCTCTGCTCTACATCCCACAACCCCCCCTGCAGAGCTCCCATTAAACACAGTCCTGGCCCACAGCTCCTTGAAATACAGATAACCCACTTTTTGCCTGACGTGAGTAGGTATACGGAAAGAAGGAATGCACTTGGCACCCCGTTTGCCCTTCAGGGTCTTTAACATGTAATAACCCAGACCAGGTGCTGATCATCTGTCTGTCCACCCGGCAATCCGGACGGGGAACAATGGAGAGACACTTTCCTTTTACTACCTTCACTTCCTGTGGAACAAACAGACGAGGTCTAGAAGACGTCAGCTTTAATTGTATGCAAAAGTTTATTGAATGACAACGTTCACTCTCTCTCTATCTCACACACACATACATACACACAAATAAAATAGATCCCATTTACAAATATATAATTGCATAAAAAGTTATCCTATTACAACAGCTTGAGACATCCTTGACGTAAATGAATAATATATATAATAACGCTACCTTCAATGCCCTTAATTTTTCCCTGTATAAAAATAGCTCTATCTCTGTAAGTAGTATAAAGTAATATAAAACAATTAAATAGTGATATCTTTAAACATTTTCTTTTTCAAATATACATATACTTGCAATAAAAAATGAAATAGATTGCACATATCTCTATACAAACAATAACAATAACAATGTTCAAGTAAGTCACAATCCCTGTGGACTGGCACAGACAATCCATATAATCATTCTCGCTTACAGTGTCCAGAAATGTGATTCCAAATTAAAAAGTCTCTCTCTGTGTGTATTCCCTTCTCGAATCATGAATCTCAGCTTGAAGTCCAAAGACTTTTCTGGACAGACACAGCTCAACTAGGGGCCGTAATCCCACCGACTGGTCGACCAGGATGGCAGTCCGTTTGTCCCAGGTTCTGCTTTTCCCTGAGGCCAGTCCACTTCAGTGCAATGATGTCTTGCTCATATCCCAGGCACACTTGTTCAGTTGCTCCGTCGGCATCTCCCCTCGTTTCCAACAGCTGCTTTGTCGTTTTCTCCTCCGAGGACAGCCTTCAGGAGACACGATTGCTCTTGCAGCCCCTGTGCTTGGAAAAGAATGCGCTGGAGAACTCTTGGCAGGAGTCTGAGGCATTTGTAGAATTTCATAGTTGGCCGGCGAGCCTCTGTCGCCGCGTCCCTGAGCGCTCCCGCTCCGCGCGCTCACGTCCGTCTGAGCAGCGCTTCTAGCTTGTGCAGCCGCGACTGAGAGTTCGAGCGGCTCCACCACGCCGTCCGCAGCCTGCCGCCCTCCTGTCGCAGTGTCAGCACCTTCTCTGGAACGGACCTTCGCCGCCGGCCGTACCCGAAGGGGTTGATCTTGTCGGCGGGAGCGTTCCCGATCTTGAGCTTGTTGTTGAGGTCATGGAGACGGTGTGCCAGAACATGCACCGTGCATGTGCCGAGCGAGCAGCCCGGTCTCCTGGACTGGTTGATGGAGTTCTTGGAGCGTTTCGTCCTTATGCTGATGTCAGTGCTGGAAAAAGACAGACAAGGGGAAGTTTAGCCTTAGTTTAACGTTCCTTGGTAGACAAAATTGTACTTCAACTCCACACGCAACTTTTTTTCTTACCTGGAATGTGGCCTCAAGTTGTCTTTGACATCGTCTGGTCTGACAAACTGGCTGTTGTCTAAAGTCCTCAGTGCAGCAAGGCTCAAATCCCTTTTTGATCTCTGCAGCCGGACACTACGTACCAAGAAGCGTGCTCATTAGAAACTTTTCAACCGATGCCGAACATGACTGAAAATCCCAAATTATGATGCTTACCTTCTTTTCAGGACGTGTTTTGCACTGTCCACACTGGGTGCGACGGTGGCCAGCAGGCAGCAGCAGAAGATTGACTGCAGAATCAGTTGCATCGTGACTGAAATCTTGAAGGAAAAAGCAAATGAATCATCAGCAACTGAAACTTCCAATCACCTGCATGCAACTCCCCTACCCTGTGCCAACCATGCTTCGCTCGCGCTTGCACAAGAGTCCAAAATCCAAGCTATTTACACTCATCCTGCACTTATTTACAATGTCAAGCTGAGGTCGCACATTTTTTTTGAATAAGTAAACTTGCAACTATGTGCAAGGTCCCTGATGAGCTGCATGTGGATTTTTATAAAGCAGGGTGCCTCCAACTCCATCATGAAAAGTCACTCAAACTCCATTCAAATTACTTTTTTTTTTGTGCCTAAAATAAAGAAGCTAAGTCCCTGGCTTATAGATGCAGGACAGTTTATTACATAACAGTACAGATATCCTGTGCATATTGAGCATTGAACTCAAAAGAAAAGACATTTATGAATGCATACCTGTGTTGAAGTACTCGTGGGTCGGCTTCAGGAATCTGTAGAAAGTAATCCAGAGGCGTTTCACTTGCTGGTGCAGTGGTGATACTCTGCTAATAGTCTGACTCTCCTCAGCAGGCGTTAGTGCATTTATACTTGCAGAAGAGATGGGAGGGGCTCGAGTCTGACACACTCTCTCATCCCAGAACTTCCTCTCTAAACTCCAATTAGAGCATGAAAGAGATGAAAACGAAACTGGGGGTATTGATGGGTTATTGCTGAAACAGCTTAATGGATTTTTATCAGTGTTTCTGGGAATAATAAGCAACTGCCATTCTGGGAAATTTTTTGAAAAATACCAAATTGCTCATGATTTTTATATCTGTACTGCTGGTTTAACTTTAAAAAAAGTAAGCTACCTGTTTGCCTAAAAATTTTGAGTTCATTGAAATTAAAAATTTGAGGTAATGCAATGAAGGCGATTGGTTTAATCAACAGAAACTCAAAATATTATGTTTTCTGAACCACATTAATTATTGAAGTTGATTTGACAAAATATATATATATATATATTTTACAGTGTAGGTGTTGGTTGGGCGTGCAGCTATGATTTGTCCCTAAAAAAGACAATCAGCTTCTTGTTTCACACACAAAACTTAATTAATATTCTGCATAAATAATAATGGAGTGCAATTAATTTTGGCTTGATTTAACTCATTTTAACTGACACAGATGTATATTATAATCTCATTTAATGAAGTGATTTAGTTTTAACATAGTACATAAAGATTTAAAGAAAAATATATGTATATAAAGACAAATATAATGCTCATGAGAGTGTCAGAAAGGACCATTAAGCGTATATTGATAGTCATTTAGAAAATAAACACAGTTGATCTATGACTACTGAAGTACCTTTGAGTTAAACTTGTCAGATTTTCTGTGCAAGAGGTAAAACTGTCTATTCCGGGATATGTAAACACTGATAATGGTACATTTACATTTTGGGGAGAATGCTTGCTGACCTTCACCTAGTTATAAATGTTTTCTTTTTTTTTTTTAAAGTCCATTATATCTAAAATTAATTTGTTTTTCATTGAACACCAACATTTATTCCACATAAATGTCATCAGCTCATGTTAATTACTGCGCAATCCTGATTTATCCTTATATGGGAAGACAAAGATTGCACAACATCCACACACTGACACCATCCCGTTGTTTGCCTCTCAGCCCATATATGGTAAATATTGTTTGCTAAACCAACATGTCAAAGCCATCACGAGGATTACTGGTATTTGATCATGTAAGATGAGGGAACCCATTAAGGCAGGTGTGAATTACACCTGTGCGTTAAATGTTCAGGTATGCTACAGTTATAATGAGTCACTGAACACCCTGATGTCATTGAGCAATTTCATATTGTTGTTGTTTGGGAGTGATCAGGATGAGTAAAGAGGAATTTGAAAACTGCAACATTCCTTGAGAGATCATTTAACAAATATGTACTATGCCATTCTCGGAAGTTTATCCTTGGTAAATACCATGGTAACCGTATAATCATTAATGTAAACTGCTTTATTCTGAAATGCATGGACAATTTTAAAAATATATCCTTTAAATATATGAATAAAATAATATTATGTAAAAAAAAATAACATAAAGCCTATTGTTGAAAGTAATTTGTGAGGATCTTATAATCATTTCAGGGTGAATTCAGGTTGATTGGGACACTTTCCAATTCATCTCAATGGCAAAAAGTGTCCCAATCACCCTGAATTCACCCCTATAAAACTTTTCTGATGGGTTATGAACATTATTTTTATTTTTTTGTATTTATTACAGGAACAATGCATATTAATAAACATTTCTGTCAATATGCCAGAGTTAGCCAGAAGGCTATTTTTCACCCGTAGTCCCTAATTTTTTTTTTTTTATATATACTATTATGAACTAATATGAGCCAAGCCATTTACAGCTAGTCTGGATATTTCCATATAGGGATATGATGTGAGTAATTTAGCTGGTCCAAAAGGATCTATGGATCACTGGTGGGTCTACAATTGACCTGATATGTGGTTAGAGCTGGTATACCATGTTCTGAAATGACATTTCAGTAAAGTGAAATTATTTATGCAACTTTTTAAACTTAAAATCATTGTCCCACTTTTGCCGATCATCTGTCCCAAATTTACCTGGGGGTGAAAAAACAGGGAAAAGCAGTGGTGAACTGTGTTTAAAGGTTAATTTACAAGGGTTGTGGCATCATAATTAAACAAAAACAAATTATGAGGGGTATCAGTGCTCCATCACCAACTTTTGCATTAGAGGTTGAAACATGATTTTTTTTTTTTTTTTTTTTTTTTTAGCAGTATAACATTACACGACGTCAAGTCGATTAATTTCAATGTATGTATGTGTGTAAAATGTTTATTATCGTTACCAGCGTAAGTGAATGCAGGACCCACGCCCATGCACGGACAACCGCCAGTCCGCGCATGCGCACTGGCTCTCTCTGTGTCAAACATGGCTGTGCTTTTGAAGAAAGAAAAATGCTGAATTGTGTTGCAGAATTTCGCCAAAAGAGGAAAACATGGCTAGACTGGCTGATTACTTTATAGTGGTGGGATACGACCAGGATAAGTCTGGTAAGTTGCGGTGTGTGTTTGGAGGAGTGTTGTGATTTATTTAGGCCGTTAGCAACAACTACTGCTGCGGTTCAAGAGATTAATGGATGGATTTCACTTTCTTTGACGTGTTATAATCGGTATCAATAGGAATTACGTGTCGGTTTCATCAGGGAACAACACTGATTATTGCTGTTTGTGTTTATGAATCGCGTGTTTGTCTGAATGGGCTGGCTTTGATCGTGTGTGGCTTTTGCTTTTATTTTAAACCGCTCAAGCAAATGTTTTTATGATAATCATGTGTTTTTAGTTGATATGCGAGTTTTTAAGTGAGTAAATCTCAGCACACACCTACTGTATTTGGTCGCGTGTACATGTAAACAGAGAAAATAAAGCGCGCGAGCGATGACTCATGCGGTCACTTGTTACTATGTTTCCAAGCCGCGCGCATTGATCTCTAAATGGAGATTTAAGCGCTCTATACCGCATTGATTTCCACATTTGGCCCTGAGGTTTGGGTCAGTAGAGAGCGGTGCGGTGTGTGTGTGTGTGTTCATACGGATCATAGAGCTCTTCCTGTGTTGTGGAAAGCGGATGCAGAGGAAACAGGACTTTACGTGTCTCGAGCTGTGCGTAATCGTTTGGAGTTTACAGGTGCTCTCATTCATGGCACATGATCATGCGTAAAGACTGAAGGAAGCAGCAGATCAATTGGATACCGCACGTCTGCACACAAACGATGCTGTGAAGCAGGGGTTCCCAGTCACGTTCCTGGAGCCCCCTCCCCATCACTGCATGTTTTCCATGGCTCCAGGAATGTGGTTGGGAACCACTGCTGTAAAGTGATGTTCAGTATCCATTATTACACTTATTTAGCTCTTTAACTGTCACAAGAACGGGATGAGATCCCATTATAGCTAACATGAAGACAGTAGTGTCTTGAAACTAGTGATGCATTGAAATTTCAGCAGCAACAAAATTACTTTCAAAAATACTGAAATAATTGACAGAAACTGTGACGTTTAATTAGAGCTTCTCCAATGGCACGTTTTGACTGTGTCAGCGTCTGTTTTATGCACACTATGTAGACAAGCTGCTGTGGGTAAACATATCAGCTGTGTTGACTCTGGAGCTGGACTGACAGTATCAGTTTCTTGTTAAATGAAAACTTTCATTTTGGTTTCTATGGAAGCTTGTATCCACCACTGAATAAAAACTCAAAAAGGTAATTGCATCTCACCATTCTGACTTTTTTCCTTAGAATTGCATGATATAAAGTCAGAATTGTGAGATATAAAGTTGGAATTGTGAGATGAAGTTGGAATTGCGTGTCATAAAGTCGGAATTGCAAGATATAAAGTCAGAATTGCGAGATATAAAGTCGGAATTGCAAGATGAAGTCAGAATTCCGAGATAAAGTCGGAATTGTGCGTTATAATGTCAGAATTGTGCATTATAAAGTCGGAATTGTGAGATATAAAGTTGGAATAGCAAGATAAAGTCGGAATTGCGCGTGATAAAGTCGGAATCGCAAGATATAAAGTCAAAATTGCGAGATATAAAGTCGGAATTGCAAGATGAAGTCAGAATTCCGAGATAAAGTCGGAATTGTGCGTTATAATGTCAGAATTGTGCATTATAAAGTCGGAATTGTGAGATATAAAGTTGGAATTGCAAGATGAAGTCAGAATTGCGAGATATAAATTCGGAATTGCACGATGAAGTCAGAATTGTGAGATAAAGTCAGAATTGTGCATTATAAAGTCGGAATTGCGAGATGAAGTCAGAATTGAGATGAAGTCGGAATTGCGAGATATAAAGTCGGAATTGCGAGATATAAAGTCGGAATTGCAAGATATAAAGTCGGAATTGCAAGATATAAAGTTGGAATTGCAAGATGAAGTCGGAATTGCACGTTATAAAGTTGGAATTGTGCATTATAAAGTCAGAATTGTGAGTAATAAAGTTGGAATTGCGAGATGAAGTCGGAATTGCGAGATAAAGTCGGAATTGCACATTATAAAGTTGGAATTGTGCATTATAAAGTCAGAATTGCGAGATATAAATTCAGAATTGCAAGTAATAAAGTCACAATTCTAAGAAAAATGTCAGTCTTTTTCCGTCAGAATTGGAGTTTATATGTTGAATTTATTTCTGCAAATTGTGAGAAAAGAAGTCAGAATTGTGAGATAAAAAGTCACAATTACCTTTTTTATTTTTCATTTAGTGGCAGAAACAAGCTTCCATGGCTTTCTGTGTTTCAGTACAAAAATTTCAGTCTGGGTTTGAATTATTTAAAGTGAAAATGTCCATACCCATAAATTCTATAATTGTGAGCCGAACTCCAGACATTTCTACAGTTCTTCTTATGATCTTCTGTGAATGGACAACTGTTTATGTTTTGTAGGAGTCTTGGTGACGCTACAGTTCTCAGTTCTATTCTCAGCAATTATTCTAAGCGTCCAAAGAGTTCAAATGAGTGAGGCCTTTCAGTCGCTCAAAGACACTGACTTGCCTCTATGAGGGTATCAGATAAGTTGGCTGTCCTCCATGCTTCAGACTTTAAGCCTGCTCTTTCTGAATCGTCTCTGTCACTTGTGGCATATGAATAGGTAAGCAGTGTCCCCCGTTTTAGGCTCATACAGATTTCCAGTGCATAAATGGCTGTGCTGTGCAGAGGAACTCTGTGTTCTTGCTGTCTGTAGGGGGTTGTGTGAATTCAGGCATCATCCTCACAAAAAAGTGTAGCTGGAATTTTTATCTCCTTTCAGATAAAGATAATAAATGAGAAGGCATTGCACATTTCTAATTTAGAAGATGTTTCTCAGAGCAGATTTCTGAAAGAACTGCTCAGAGAGACTTTTTCCCCTCTATTTTGTCATGCATTCGTAGCTGAGAATGTTACTTGGAACATACAGAGGGTCAGAAAAGAGTATTGTTTTAAGATATGTAAACAACCTGTATATTTCCTTTCTTCACCTTCCTTATAACTGGAACACAATCTTTTACATATAAAGAAGGCTGTCACCACAACATGGCTCTGATGGGTCACTGGCAGATGGTGGAAATTTCACTTGTCCGATTGGCCAGTGCTCCATTGTTGTCACTACATTTATTGGTATTGTTTGGTTTTGCTTATACATTTGGTTATACGCATTTGGTTGTCTGTGATGCGTTGTTCATCACACTGGCTTTGGTTGTTTTCCAGAAAAATGGGTTTATGAATTTAAATCTGTATCATTTCAGGCTATTCAGGATATTTAAAATATTTACAAACCTGACATGATTTATTGTAAATAATTTTTTAATATTGTAATAGTGTAAGTATAATTTTTTTGCACAACAATAATTGAATCACAAATAACATCTTCAAAACTTGAAACGACTCAGCAATTTATTGCAGAGCAATACTTTACGCAGTCAAATATTAGTGTCACTGTCACTGGCGAAGAAGCTGTCAGCAATCAAAATATTGATTTTGAAGATGTTGAAAACGACAGTTTTGGGAATATGGTTGAGATTGTGAATGTGAGCCAGATGCTGAATGTACGGGGGAAATGAGCTCTGACGAGGACAGTGATGATAAAAACATCTGCTCAAATTGAACCCTTTCAAGTTCCAAAAGGTAACAAAATATGCTTTATTTTATTCTTTTGTAATTACAAGAGAGTTTTATACTATTGCGGCAGTAAGAGAGCCATTTGTGTTAGATATAGATCCGGGTCGCTAAAGACCCGAGTATGTAATAATTGGTGGAACATTCATGCATTTAAGGGTTGAAGTAAAATATATGTAATTTTTTTTTGTTCTGGGGCCAGTGAAATTGGCAGCAGGGTGCTTTCACACTTGGTTCAATTGACCCTTCGCAAAGACCCGCCCCCCTTAGTTACTGTTGCTTTGTCCGACAAGCCATGGTGCTGTCAAACCACACGCAGTGTAAAATACATCATGGAGCAAAGAGGACACTGACAACACATCGACAGACAAGACAGAGCAGGTTACTTATGATATTAAACAAAGTCCCAGCTTTAAAACTGTGTATATTTTTTTTTAAGAAATTCGAACAATAAAAACCGTTTTGTGGCTCTTTAATGTGTCGTGACAGATTGCTGTAGCGCCTCAGCTTAAGCGGCTCATGAACCGATCATCTCTTCCTACTAGTACATTTATAGCATCAAATAAACATGAATGAACATGAGAAGGAATGCTATTTAAAACGCAGAAAGACGTAAATGCACACCATTTTTCAAGTTCAAGTCCACCGAGGACTGAGGTTAATCTTCTAACTCTTCTGACTGCATTGTCGGACAAAATGGCGGATTCGGCATTATGATTGGTTAGATCGGTTGTCAATCAAACTCCCAGCGAAAGGTCAATTGCCTGGTCCGAACCCAAGTTCAATTGCTCCCCCTCCACCTTCCCCCGCTGGGTTGTGTTCCCTTTATATTATTTGGGTCTGAACCACAGTACACTTGCATCATCAAAGCAGCAGCTGTTTACCCATGTTGCATGGCAGCAAAATGCATAGCGTCATTGTGGTTTTATAGGTATAATTCACCCAAAAATTTTAATTCTGTTACAGATTACTCACCCTCATGTCATTCCAAACTTGTATGACTTAAGTTCCCTCTGTGGAACACAAAAAAGATACTCTGGAAAATCTGTCAGCAGAGCCCAATGTTTTGAATCGAATTAACTTGACAAAAACAGTTGAAACATTCTTCAAAATATCTACTTTTGTGTTTCACAGAAGGCGGCCAAGTTCCAAGTTGTTTAGAGTGAGTAAGTTGTTGTATGACATATTGTGTTATGTCAAAGTTCCTTTTAGCCAAGTCATTTGACATGGCAATTTGAAACGCCTCTCGGGCAGCTATTTCAGTCATGCAAGTGCAGCTCCTGTCTTTTTGAATGAAGAAACATCAAATTCTCCAAAGCTGTTCACCAAGCTTACGATTAAATGTCATATTTGAAATCACCAATGAAATCTAACAACTGATTCATAATTTTTGTTTCTAAACGCTCAAATCATGACAAAAACCAATGTGCACAAGCAGTCCTAAGGGAGAGTCTCAGATCGCTGACTGTTTCTAAAACAACCGGAGCTTCTAATGGCATCTGCAGTGATGCAATGTCTTTACCTATTTAGAAGGCAGGATTTATTCTGCTATATTGCTAGTTGCACTTTCTTCCATTCATAGTAATACAAGTGCACGTCATTGTATATCTAAAGTCTTTGGTTATGTTCTGAGGTATTTGTCTTATTGGTAAATATGACTGTATTTGTCAGGAACAAACATTATAAAGCTACAACGCTTATTCTTACAATAGGTGACAATGGCTATAAATGCTGCTGTATGATGGTCATTGCCAAAGGGAAACCAGGAAACATGATTTCTTTTAACATATCATCATAAAATGAGTGGTCTCAGAAGCCTTGCAGTTGATATTCTTTGCAAGATCCTGTATTGATTAAACTTGAATGCTGAAAAATGAATTACATAATGTAAGTAAGTAAAACCTGATGTGGAACACTAAATATATCATGAACAAAACAGGGCGTTTTCAAGCATTTCCATTTGCAGATGTTTGTGTGATCTCTTCTTTTTTACTTGACAGCTGTGAACCTTTGGGAATAGTGGCATGCAGTGATCAAATCTGGACCTTAATGTTGGAAACTTCTTCAGTTTCTGATGAGCTGGTCCATGTACTGCAACAAATTAACTGTTGGTGTTAGTGGATGGCTCTTCCTGACAGGTTATTTTAATGGATGGCTGTAGTGTCTAATAATTAGTGTTTTTAAGCAGTAGGCTTTTTTCCACAAAAATGTGATTAGCCTATACATTATTAAGCAAGATTCTGACCCATGTTCAGCTTCAATTATGAACTTTTGGAAATGTTTAGCTATTCAACATGATACTTCATTTGTTTAAAAGCTTTGGTTTGTAATATTCTGTACATGAAGAATGCACAACTGCTGTAACCGATCAGGATTCCAATGGCATACAATTCAGTGAAAATCCTGCTTTGAAAATTCTTCGTCCTTTTGTTTTGACATTATCACGTAGATAATGATAAACTGACTGATATTTGCCCATTTTGAGATTATCTGCATCTGTAAAGTCAGTTTCCCCTTTGCATCAGTTTTGTCAACATATATAATATAAATAACATATTAAGGGATATGATCAATTTTATTTCACGATAACAATATATATCATGATATAGGCTAGTTATTTTAATTTAATTTTGTTATTAAAATAAGAACAAAGAAGCATATAGTCCTTCACTGTATGAATTAAATATAAATGTATTCCTTATTAAAGCTTCAAAAGTTATTCAGAATTGTTATTCAAAGAGTTATTCAATAATTATTTTCTTTTGTTTGATTATCATTAACGACACAGAGAGCAACAGGTATATTAGGCAGCTGTCACTTTAAGACTGTATGCACTGATCCATTATACTGATACACATCAGGTTTGCACCCAACTGTTTACCAGCGTCTTATTATTGGGAGGGAGATACAAAGATCCATGGCTCTACCATTGGAGAAGGATAACGGCTAACTTGGATCACGTGTGACTTGATAACATGCGCAAGCACCTTTGACTTATTGACTGACTTATAAGTCACTTTTTCATGACTTATGGCGCTTAATAACTCTTTTTAACATCAAGCATGTTATTGTGTTTCATCGTTCTAAAGTGTCAGTAGTGCTGTGTTACACGTATATATTTACATATCGCAATATACACGATCTAGCAAAATCTCTAAACAATAGACATTGTCATACCTCCCAGCCCTATAACATAAATTAATGTGTTTTTGCCTAAATTTTGAAATGTGGTAATTTAGTCACAGAACATTTATTTTCTAAAGTTTTTAAAATTGGATTATGAATCATTTATATCTGTCATTGGTCATGCTCAACTGTAGATATCAGTATTGTTATCAGCCACTGACCAGAAACAGCGAAATCATTAAAGGGGACATATCATGAAAATCTGACTTTTTCTGTGCATCTACTAACCCAGTAAACGTGAAAAAGGACAACCCAGTAACTTTGTTTTGGCAAGCCTTTCTCTGCAAGCATGCGAAAAAACAAGCCGCTCAGATTCGTGTTTGACAGAAACGTATCTGTGTTACTTATGACTCACCCACAAAACATCTTAGACTACTAATGTGATGTCATTTTACGCTGGACTGCTTCACAAACGAAGGTCAATTCAATGCTGGTTTTGCACAAAAGATGAACATGACGGCACATGCTAGTGGATGAGTTGAATCAACTCCACAGCAACTACATAAATTTATCCACTAACCATTCAGAAACGTCCAGTTTCATTCTAAAAGTTGTAACTTCTGAGTCTCTCCATCAGTGTCGACTCCGGTTTGAACAATGTAAGGCTGAACACCGTTACTGACAATCCTCATTTTGGCCGCGTGAGATTCTCCAGCTTTGTTGTTGTTGAGCTGTTAAAGCTCCGCCCTCTTCTGGAAAGGGGGCGGGAGCAGCAGCTCATTTGCATTTAAAGGGACACACACAAAAACGGCGTGTTTTTGTTCACACCCAAATAGGGGCAAATTTGACAAGCTATAATAAATGATCTGTGGGGGATTTTGAGCTGAAACTTCACAGACACATTCTGAGGACACCACAGACTTATATTACATCTTGTGAAAAGTGCCCTATAGTATATTGTGAATATTCTATACATCACCCAGAACTACTTTTGGACTTGCTCAAATGTTGTCCTTAATGTTCAGATTTGTGTCCTTGGGGAATTATGTTTTTATGACTGACTATCATTAAAAGAAGCTTTTTATCTAAAGCATCATCCTATGGGGACAGTCCTCCTTTTTAATGTCCGTTTGTTATTGATATCTGCTTCCTACTTTGATTTCCTGTCAAACAAAAGAGTCAATTCCTGGCAAAATCACAAATACGTGCAAACAGAGTCTATGCTGCTAACGTAAATGAGTGCCTTGTGGTTGGAAATGACACTTTTAATGTACAGAGGAAATGTTTTGCTGCCACTGGACAGTGGAAAACTCAATTGGCAGAACACATAAATGTTTGAAGTTTATTACAAATAGTCTCATTTTAACACCTCTATTAACATTTAATGGATAGTAGGATGTTGATTTTCGGACTGATTGCTTCATGGAAAGATAAGGTGGTGGAATTGGAATCAATTGGAATCGTGTCACGGAAGTGACACTTTGTTTTGGTCTCTTCAACTAGGCTGTTTTGCAAGAGAAGATTGCAGTTTTGGCCTGGATAATTCCGATTCGCCATTAAGATGTTTATCATTTCAGGCAAAGTGTACTTGATCAGAAAAAAATGAATGCAAGTGTCTTCAATGTTCTTTTAAAATGGAAAAACAAAGATGATTGAATTTGTCAAATGATTTGCCTGCTGTCTTTGTCCCTCACTAAAGCTGGTGAAAGGTTATACTGATGAACTGTTGATGAACTTGGGTTGATCACATCTAGTTTCCTTATAAGTGGTAATATGGAAATATCTGGAGCGGTTTGCATTGGATGACCTCTACCCCAACTCTCTGACATTGTTGACCATATTTCATTCTATGCAGTTTTGTTTGACCAGTTGTAATAAGAAGTCATAATATGATCGTCAGCAAGAGCTCGAGGATCTTTGATGCTGAACTGCTTTGTACCTTTGTTCAGAGCGTCCAGTGGCGTGGTTGACTTCAGACAGCCAAAATAAATTAAACTTATGTCATATTGCTATGTGTTGTATTCGTTTCTGGCGCATCAACTCTTTGGAAAACCCTATGAGTTACATTTCGCTCCCGACATTTATTTTTCAGTTCCACAGCTGCTCGGGTGTGCTGGCGCTCTTCCTGGAATCTCGATGTTTTGACATCACAAATTTGCTAATCTTTCATACCCTTTACCATGCAAATGATAGCATATTCCTTTTCATATCTTGTTTTTTGGACAGCAGTGTGACGGCCGATTGTGGGATGGGTCTGGGATTTCTGGAAAAAACACTCACTTGTTTTGTGAGGCAAAATATTTGCTTTACATAATTGATATAGTGCAGAACTCGGGCATCAGTATTTTTCCGAAGCCCAGTACAGATGGGATGTGATTTGTTTCTCTTACACACCTGTGTGATGAGCCGGTTCGAGTTAGACCTTAACATGGTGGTGACGCAAAGAGACGCTAACTCCCTACTGTTCTGCTGTCTGTGCTGTCTGATTTATAGAAACATGTCTGGGCAGAAAGACGGATTAAATTTCCAGTGAACAAGAAAAATGAGGATAGATCTGGAGTATTGTTTTGATAACATGAATTAATGTGAGAGCATTTTGAGCATTTGAAATGCAAAAGACTTTGCATTTCTTTAATTTTCTCTAAATGAATTTGAACAATCATTCATTCATCATCCATCCTTCGTCCGTCCTTCTGTCCATCCATCTATCCATCGTATATCAGTCCAATATCCATCCATCCATCCATCATATATCCGTCCAATATCTGTCCATCCATCCATCCTTTCTTCCATCCTTCCTTTCTCCATCCTTCTGTCCAACCATCCATCCATCCTATATCAGTCCAATATCCATCCATCCATCCATCATCCATCCATCCATCCCTCATATATCTGTCCATCCATTCATCCATCCATCCTTTCTTCCTTCCTCCGTCTGTCCAACCAACCAACCATCCATCCATCCATCCATCCATCCTTTCTTAAATCCTTCCATCCTCCATCCATCCATCCATCTATCTGTCCATCCATCCATTCATCCATGATATATCCATCCATCCATCCATCAATCCATCATCCATCCTTTCTTAAATCCTTCCTTCCTCCATCCGTCTGTCCATCCATCTATCCATCATATATCAGTCCAATATCCATCCATCCATCATATATCTGTCCAATATCTGTCATCCATCCATCATTTCTTCCATCCTTCCTTTCTCCATCTGTCTGTCCAACCATCCATCCATCCATCATATATCAGTCCAATATCCATCCATCCATCCATCCATCCATCCATCATATATCTGTCCATCCATCCTTTCTTCCATCCTTCCTTCCTCCATCTATCCATCCATCCTTTCTTAAATCCTTCCATCCATCCATCTATCAGTCCATCCATCCATCCATTCATCCATCATATATCCGTCCATCCATCCATCCATCATATATCTGTCCATCCATCCCTTCTTCCATCCTTCCTTCCTCCATCCATCCATCCTTTCTTAAATCCTTCCATCCATCCATCAGTCCATCCATCCATCCATTCATCCATCATATATCCGTCCGTCCATCCATCCATCCATCCATCCATCCATTATCCGTCCATCCATCCATCATATATCCGTCCTATCTATCCATCCATCCATCCATCCATCCATCCATCCATCCATCCTTTCTTCCATTCTTTTTTCCTCCGTCCGTCTGTCCAAGCATCCATCCATTTGTCCATCCATTCATCCATCATCCATCCTTTCTTAAATCCTTCCTCCATCCGTCTGTCCGTCCGTCCGTCCGTCGGTCCATCCATCCATCCATCCATCCGTCCATCATATGTCCATCCGTCAGTCCATCCATCCAACTGTACATTATATTGCTTGTATAACAAGCATTGATATAAATAAGCATTGTCGTGACATGTGTTGCATAGGCAAGCACCCTCATGTTTTGTTCAGAAAAATGTGAAATATGTTTGAGTATATTTTAGTTGTTTGTGTAAATGTGTCAGATTCCAGTTTTGGATACTGATTCATTGTTTTGTCTTTCCACCAACGCAAAGTAGAACCACACCTCACGACAAGGTTTGGATGTGTTGTTCTTTTCTTTAGGAGGTTTTCAGGTCAGAGTGCAGATATGCACATGTCAGGACCAGATTTTACTCCATTAGCTGAGTTTGATGTTTGTGTCATGACTGTTGCTTAAGACTTTAGTTGTTTGAAATGTTCTTTAAACAAGTTTACACCATGAGATATGGAGTGGAAAATACCATTTGACAGTGTTTCTCACAGAATGTTTTTGAGAGTGGATACTTACTATCATGTGTTTCTGTTCTGTCGTGGGGTTCAGAATCAGGACACGGCAGTTACGTTTAATGTTAATGTCATGTAGTGATGAACGACAAGGGAAATAAGAACCAATTAACGTAGAATGTTCTGGAATGTGAGGATTTCTTAAGTGCTGATTGGCTGAGACCTGCCAGCTCAGAGATCCATAACTACTCAACATCAAGGCTACTGTGCTTCTTGATTTGACTTTACAGGGTGAGATTCAAATCATACAGACAGTATACATCATAATACACAATGTTCGGGTGACATAAACATGAAAAGGAGTTGAGAAACCAGCATTTTCTTCAGATTCATTCATCATAGGAGTAGGGTCCATAGTTGATCCATGATCCGTACGGACCAGGCCCCACTCGGCACGCATGTGATTCGCGGATTAATTGCAAAGTTTAACCATTATAGAGTGAAAGTTTATCATTTGCATGTTTTCTTGCCAATTTAGTACTCCTGGGCTATTATCTGAGCGCAAACCCGAAGTGTGGACGCACACAGAGGCGTGTTTTTAGATACCTAATTGATTCCTGTTTCACATCTCTTTGCGCTCAAATGGACACATACACACAAAATTATGTCAAAAAATACCCGTCTCGGCAAGTATTCTCGAAAACGCAGTCGGTTAGGTCTTAAGTGAACATAAACAGTTGAGAAAGAAATCTGATGTGTATCATTATATTGGATCTGTGCATTCAATCTTAAAGTGACAGCAGCCTATAAATACCTGTTGCTCTCTGTGTCATTAATGTTAATCATGTTAACCGATCCGTGATTGGATTACAAACAGTTAATGGGATAGTTCATGCAAAAATGTAGAGCTTGTCATCATTTACTCACCCTTATGTTGTTTCAAATGACCGTTTTCCCCTGTGGAACACAAAAGATATGTAAAAAGATATTTCATATTTATATAACTTTCATTGGAAGGAAAAAAAATAAGACTTTTTTCAAATATTTTTCAGTATCTTTTATGTTCCAGTAAAAAAAGCCATACAGGTTTGGAACGACATGAGGATGAGTAAATGATGACAGAATTTAGATGAGAAAAAGATGTTTATGAAAACTAGGGATGCACCGATATGAAAATTTTGGCAGATACGATAACTGATAATTCTTTATACTTGAAAGCCGATTACCGATGATGATTGGCTGATAAATTTAAATCCATTATCTATCCATCCAATCCATCCAATCCATCCATCCATCCATAAATAATCAGAGCCTGATTACAAAAACAAAACTCTCACCATTAAAGTCCCAAAGTTGCCCGCTCTGCTCCTGATGGCTGGGGTCGCTCGTGTTTTTGTTTTTTTTTCACCTTATTTCCCGGCTCATACTTTGCAAGTTACAAAACACACGCACAGCGCTGACTGACTCTCAACATGGCCGGGTGATCTCCGAATCAGATCGGCTCGGGTATACACACAATGTTAAACAGACCCGGGAACCAAAGTAATAGATTGGGACCCGACCCGGACCCGTCTGACCATTTAAAATATAGACCCGAACCCGTACGGGTCCCGGGTCGGGTCCCGGGTAGTCGGGTCTCGGGTCCTCTTTGTAGACCTCTAGCAAACACGCAATTATAATGTTCTCGTTATAATTTTATGTAGCCTAAATGACAGATTTGCGCTGCACATGTTGCTCTAAACTGTATTTTCCTTTATGAAGTGATTTCAATCATATTTAAAGCAATTCAAAACCATCATGGCAAATATTGGGCATCTGAAGTGTCTCAGCTGAAGGAAATTATCAATTTTTTTATCGGCCTTAATATATCGGCCAAATTTTCTTATCGGGCCGATAACGATAACATTAAAAGTGAACATATATCGGTCGATACAGATATGGTGACCGATATATTGTACATCCCTAATGAAAACATTTCTTTTTATTTTAAGTAATGCAAATTATCACAAAAATTAGGTGACTTGAGCTGTAGACATTATGCAATTGAAATTATTTTAATTTTACATTTTTATATAAAATGATTAGGTGTATTATATTCATATTATATACATTTATAAATGTATATATGAAGGTATATCCATAATCCATAATCTGTATATCCTTAAACCATAATCTGGTTTGCCAACTCAAGTGTTTGATGACATTACAGCATGTTACACTGTTAATCAGAACGCAGTTTGTGCCTTTCTGCATGGTTCGCATAAACCCATGAGCGGTGCTTAATCTGTTTAGTGTAGCTCAAGCCCGTGTTTTGACTTTTAAAGCTATGATTTTATCAAGGTGCAGGTTGACTGTCAGCACTACTGTTTTCTAAGAAAAAAGCGGCATGTCTGCATCAAAGAAAAGATTTTAAAAAGAAAATGCGTGACAAAAACACTGAGACATTTTTCAAAATATCTTTTTGTGTTCCACAGAAAACAATGAAATTCATACACGTTTGGCGAGTAAATGATGACAGAATTTTCATTTTTGGGTGAATTATCCCTTTAATGTCATTTCACATTAGGATTCAACTCTCCTGTTATACACGCATTCGCACATCTTGGCAAACATTCTCCCAAAGAGTCAGAATCTATTTTTTTTTTCATATCTCAACAAACCATTTCCAAGAGCAATATCTTTATAAAGATGTCTATCATCTGATCAGTCATTTAGTCCAAAAATGTGACAAACCAACAATACTTTCGTCCAATACATATCTGGCCTGTTATGACATTTTGTTAATGGTCTTTCCAAACTCACATTATGATAACTATAAAGATCTCCATCATACCCTGACCCAGTATTTACTCCAGGTTCCACTTCCCTATTCAAGATATTATCAAGAACACAGTCAGTGATGTATTCCCCAGACGAAGAATATCTTGCCCCATTTTTCTAGCTGAGTATTCGATAATGTCGTAACTCCATGTGCGTGTTAATGTTTGAACCCTTCAGTTTGCTTTTAAATCAGAAAAGCCTAGGTCACTTTGACCTCTTAGTCACGGTTACTTTAAAATGTGCTACATTCTCTATTTTTGGTTCTCTGCCAGGGGCATTTGTGTTTATAAGGACCAGTATTGTCGCATTACGATGTTTACACTAGTAAACGCTAATTGACAAAACCCTCTTGGCCCTGTGCATACAATACTTTCTTTGTCAACAACAACAACAAAAGGGCCAGGAAAGACGCCAAAAGACCAAAAGGAATGCATGAGCAGTGATTTTGCCAGTTAGAAAACCTGGAATTGTGATCACGTTTATATTAACATTATTTTTATGGTCAGGATTGTCCTGATATGCCCCATACTACAGTTCCTGCTGTTTCGAAAATCTATTTTTCAAAATAAGGTGCTGAAATCACACATTTTGGTAATGCCTTTTTCTTCTTCTATAAATTTTAGGATCTGGTGAAGGATGTGGCAAGATAATTCAACGCTTCCCCAAAAAGGACTGGGATGGCACGGCATTTCCCCAGGGTGTGGAGATGGTAAGGAGTCGTTTCTGTTCTGTTTTCTGAAAACAGAAAACCAAAAGTAGACCCAGGTCATTTATCCATGAACAGCTGCCTTCTGAAAGTAGCTGAATGGAAGAAAAAAAAAAAAAAGCATTGTATATTCATACCTCATTGTTTTTCCCAGTTGTGTTCTATGATGGATTTTCAGTTTTTGCCATTGGCCAGTTTGCCCACTTGATTTTTTTGATGATTCTAAATAGAATACATATGACATTGCTGGAGAATATGAATTTGTTTTTATAACTTTTTCCCCCTCAAAGTTACTGAAATCTGTGAATGCTTCTGCCCACATCCTCGGAAACTCATGTGGTTCTGATATCGGCCTTTCCTTTTGTAAACAAATGCATAATCATTGTTTACTTAAAGGTTTATCCAAGTCGCCTCCATTTGCTCTAATTGGAGAATCCCTAGCCCATGTCCTGTCCATTTTTTAAGTGGCATGCAGAAGTGCTTTGCTGTGCTTCAGTCTGATCTAATGCTGTACACACTGTGGCCCAATTAACAGACACAAATCAACTTAACTCAGGACCAAATATTTGCTTATCTGAGCTTGAAAAATACATGCTGTGCCTCTCCTGAGTGGCAGGGGCTTTAAAGTTGTCCTGGTTCTTGAGGTGGGAAGCTTCTAAAGTCCTGATCCAGCTGTAGGGCTGCAGTCTGGTTGATTGTTGTTTATTTGTTTAACAAGACGTAATGCGTAATTCTTGACCTTTGCGAGACATTGCAACTATAACATTGGACTTGTGGTCTGCACATGCTAGTTTGTCTTTCTGAAAGTGTATTCATTTATTAAAATTAAAATAAAGATGCAATTCTAATATAAAATACACCTCTTCTTTGATGACATTGTGTTTAATATCTAAATTAAGTTTAATTTTTTTTTTTTTTTTTTTTGAGGGGCATGAAGTAAAAACTGTGATGGTGATGCAAGTTTCTCATATAATGAAGAAAAGGAATACATTTTTGAAGGAAAAACTTTAGGTTGAAAATTATCCCATGATTTACTCACCCTCAAGCCATCCTAGTAGTTGTATCTTCTTTCAGTCGAACACAATCAGAGATATATTAAAAAATATCCTGCTTCCTCCAATCTTTGGGGGTTGAAATTTTGAATCCCAAAAAAGTGCATCCATCCCAGGGTGCGATTTGTAGGGGGGGACGGGGGGGGGATTTCCCCCCTTCTGGTCTATGTATCCCTGCCTCCGCTGAATTATTTTTATCTTCGGGGGGATAAAAAAATATCCCCCCCGGTGATGCTACTCCACAAACCACCAACAGAGCATATAAAATACCAAAAATAAGAATATTTTTTTTAAAACATCGCCAATTAAAACGCTGCGTTTATATAGAACTGTCTCTTTACGACCTCAACAAACGGGACACTTTTCAAAGCCGCATTCCGACTTCGCCTCAGCGCCAGGCGCCAGTCAAACGAGCGCGGAAAAGGTAGGTGAGGATGAGGGAGCTTCAGTTGAACAACAGTGAACTGCGGTCAGATGAGATGTTGTCAGGCTATGTCGGTAAAATTCCGAAAAATTAACGACCAATCCAATGTCCAATGTCCAATGTCCAATCAGCCGTTATACTGTGCTCATGGCGCGCACTCAAGAATTGCATGCGCAAATGCGCCGGCGCGCGCTGCATAATTACGTTATTATAGCTTAAATAAAGCGCAAAAAAAACTACGACCGTGCACCGTCGTTGTTCTGTTGTAAGTTAAGTCATGAAATTACCAAACATGCGATTAAAGCTGCCTCAAAACTGTGCATGCATGTATTTGTTGACATGGTTTTAAATTGTTATCCAATTTGTTGGCCTTAAAACGTATTAAAAATGCACATATGTACACCAGGGAAATCTAAATTTTCTCGGGGGAGCATGCCCCCGTATACCCCCCTAGTAAACTACTTTTTCTGATCTCTGTAATTATGAAACCCTGCGTACATCCCGGCTTATTCTATCTAATGAAATATGAGGTAAATGTGCATTTCTCCAAATATGCACACTTTTGGACTAAAAGTTTGTATGTGTATGCACTGTGCTCAAAAATAAATGGGACCAAACGCGATTAAATGTAAAGGTTTGTGTCTCTTTATAAACTACCGGCTGATTTTGCATTTCTATCAGAAATTAAGAATTAGTGTCTTTGTAGTGGTGCAAATATCTAAGCTATCTAATACTTAAAATCTCAAGGTTAAATCAGAAGATTTTTTTGGTAAAAATGTTTCTGTAACAGCTGCCAAAAATAGTATATAGCTCTACTGTGGTTTTTAACAAATTTTCAAAAAAAAAAAAAAAAACTTTTCAAAACATCCCCCCCTCTGGTTTTTTCACAAATCGCACCCTGATCCATCCATCATAAAAGTAATCCATACGGCTCCAGGGGGTCTCGCCCCCATTCACTCTGATTGTGTTTGTCTGAAAGAAGGATCTAGGTTGAAAGAAGGATCATCTAGGATGGCTTGAAGGTGAGTAAATCATGGGATAATTTTCAGTTTTGTGTGAACTATCCCTTTAAGTAGACTGGCATAATCCTTCCGAAAATAGGCCATGGGAATAATTGATTTTTCTAATAATTCAACTGACCAAAGTGAATTATTCTGCTTTTACTACGCTTACCACACCTCAAGACTGTGGCTGTTTCTCAATTCCAAGAACGCAGAGAACGGACTTGCGTTCTCGTGGAGTCCGGTCTTGCCAGGCGACCTTGAAAGAACAAACTCGGAAGGACGTGAGGACACAGAACGCATCATTTGAGAATTGAGATGTGCTGCGATCTTGTTGCTCAACTGACCGTCCCAGCATATTATAAGTGGCTAATGCACAATAAATACAACATAACATCACAAACAATTGTCATAACCTATTAAAAAATTCTTTCATATTATTATAGACATTGTTTTCATATAATTTTATATCTTTTTATTTCACCGTGTGTATTTATGAAAATGAGTAGCCTTTGGCTGTTATGCTTTGTTAATGTTAAGATTATTTTTTATATGCCAATAAAAATACTGGAGGATTTCTTCAGGTTATCATTTTATTAAAATTAAGCAAAACAAACGGTTTACTTTCACGAGCCGTCACGTATTTGCGAGCTTGTAGCTGGAATCTCACGAGAACTTTAAAGCTTACAGGCTTCCGTACGTCGACCGCCGCAGCGTCTTCTGGGATTTTGAACGGTTCGATTTCCCTCAAGTTTGCATTCGATGTAGGGCTGGGCGATATATCGAATGCTTTTGTCACGCACATTTCGTCAGTAAAGCCGGTTCCCTGATTGCCGCTAAATCGCCATCACCTGCTTTCAAATGGAGCGGCATTTAATAGACAGAGCCGTAGATCACTGACTAAGCCACGCAATATCGCGTTCATTATCGAAGGCGATACATCTGCGATATGAACGCGATATTGCGTGGCTTATCAGTGATCTACGGCTCTGTCTATTAAATGCCGCTTCATTTGAAAGCAGGTGATGGCGATTTAGCGGCAATCAGGGAACCGGCTTTACTGACAAAATGCGCGTGACAATCGCATGCGATATATCGCCCAGCCCTAATTCGATGCATCCTCGATATCAAGAACATATCCGGGTACTTTCATGCGTCCTCCGTTCTTGCGTTCTTGAGTATTGGAACCAAGCGGCAACCTCCCCCTTTCTCTCGTGAAGCCAATACGGAAGTAACTTAAACTGCGATTCATCGACTGGCCGCTAGGGACAGGCTCCAAAAGAGAGCAGAATCTCATAGAGTCCCATGTTAAATTGGCCAATTTTACAGCAGAAAAAAACATGTTTACAAGTTGGTTCAAATTGTGGTTTTGGTCTATACTGCTATTTTTGCCCTTCATGACAACTCTGAGGGGGGTGAATTTTTTTATAACTCATCCGTTTAAATTATATTAAGCCTTAAAGTTCTGCATAATTAAGGGCGTGGTCACTTGAGTGACAGGTAGATTGCGCTGCTGTCTGTGAGCCGTCATGTTACCTCAGCTGCCGCTGAATTTGGCATCTCAGCCGTATTTGTGCTCGATTATTTTATACAATTATAAAATATGGCTTGCTGCATAATATTCGAGACTGATGTGTGTCTGTGTAGATGTGCATGCATGGGGAAGAGACACAGAACACACATTGTTGGATCGTGGCATTGGCTGAAAGTTTTGTTTGTGAGATTTACTACAATGACAATGTCGGGAGGATATCAAAATCCGACAGCACTGCTTGGATATTATAACTAAAACTGCTGCACTATTTTGAAAAAAATATACTTTGGACATAGGCTCATTTGTTTGTTAGATACGATCGTATACAGTTTTACAACATAAACGCTGCTCAGATTGCATCCTTTCTTGAAGAACGATGACAGAGAGCAGATCATTCAGAAGAAATGTGAAATGTTTTGTTGTTTTGCAATGGACACTCATATTTTACCCAAGTGCCACGGATTGGATTCATCTCGCGATCTCTATTTCATTATAAAGGTATGAAGTCCCCGTAGACACCGTAGATTGACAGTAAACCTTTAGAACGTTCTGATGATAAAACTTATCTTCATTAATATTTTAGATCGTATCTAAGATAGATAGATAGCTCCTTTGCTGCTAACATGGTCGCGTCGAGCTAGGTGGGCGTGGTTTCAGCAACCAGTCATATCAGCTCAAACCACCTCCCCGCCTCTTTGCCCATTTTCAGTTATCCGGGAGTGACGTGCGGTGACGCGCAGCTAAGATGGCCGCGGCCTCATTTACGCGTCAAAACTGCTGTTCAGAACTCTATGGGTGACGTCACAGACGCTACGTCCATATTTTTTTACAGTCTATGATTGGAACAAACTTCGACGGTTGATGATGACGTAGAGCAAGAACACAAGGACGCAAGATCGCTGAAGAACGCATATTGAGAAACAGGCATTGTTCAGATGTTGTATTTCAAGTTATTTGTCAGGTTTTTGTCCTTAAAATGCTCGTTACACTTTTACGCATCTCATCCCAAACCTCTGTTGCTAATTCCAAAATGTCATTTTAGAGTTAGTAACGGAGGCTTCATCCATCGATAGCAGAATAACGCAGTTGTTGAGAGAGAGAGAGAGAGAGAGAGAGAGAGAGATGTTCGTCAACCAATCAGATTCAAGCATTCAAAATCCCCATAGTATAATGTAATATAATTGCAGAATCTCTTAAAATACGAGGTAATTTGAACTTTTCATGACAAGGTTTTAAAATGTCATGTGGCGAGACTTCCCAAAATTGTATTTATGAATTATAATTCATGATACTAAAACTTTTTGGAAAATAATTAAGATGTGGATCCTCGCATGTATTTAAGGTGTAGGCATGTATTTAACCTAATGGATGCACCATATGACATTTTTAGAGCCATTACATTATGTTTTTCTTGAAAATGCTATGAAAGTTTGGTATGAAAAACAAACATGAATACAAAAGAAGTATAATACGAAAACATGAAACAGGACATTTCTAAGAACTTGGCACATGTGTTTTAGCACATCAGTGGACCCTCTTATTTGTCACTGAGCCAAACACAGACTGTTCTCCCTCTTGCATTTCTTGTTTTAGTTAGTCATTTACGTGTAAGTGAACCAAAGAAATATGCTTGGTTGTTACGCAATCTCCATGAATAATGATGTTATTTACTATTTATGATATGTGGCTTTGCATTTGATGTGGAAAAAGTGCATCAGATCTCTGGAGGACATTGAAAGTGAGAAGAGGCTCATTGGTCACTGCAACAATCGGTAGGGTCATTAACTCATGTTAACACTCACCTGCTGAGAGATGAAGCTGTGAACACTGTTTCCCACAGAGTCTGAAGTCACTATAATTTAATTTGAGCTTTATTTACAGTCGGCTAAAATATCGGCTAGTGAAAAACTCAAATTCAATATCTTCAGCGGTGGTTGAGACTCTGGTCAGCCAACAGGTTACACAATCTGGGTCTATCCTGGACTTAGATGTTGTTTTTATCATCATAAATTCTTACTGACTTAAGTCTGTTTCCCACTCCAGGAATGATGGTTGTTTCGTCTAACAGAGACAGTGGAGTTGAATATTACTCCATTTCCGTGGTTTGAAATACACCGAGCAGTCACATTATTTGGTATAATACAATGGAGGTCCTTTTCCTCAAGAACTGCTTGTATATCTGAAGACTTGCATTCAGAAGCACTGGAAACATTCCATAGGGATTTTATTCTGTACAGACTCAATGGCTTCCTGCAAGTTTAGGGAATGTCCTTCAGCAGTTGTTAAGTGTTTATTTTGAGTATCAGTGTTCTTTGTGTCTGCTTGCAAGGCTTGCCATTCACTGGATTTTTATGTTTATGTGGTGCCATTTTTTTGTAGAGATTGTTGTAGATGTTGGATCCACCAAGTCTGGCACCAACAATCATTGTCAAAGAGCCAGAGTAACCTTTCAAACTGAAATCATAAACCAGAATTTGCTAGTATCATGTGAGAAAACTCTTCCTCAGAAGTCACAATTATAGGGGCTCTTTTTGTTCAGGTTTATCAACTTATCCATCGCTAGTGACTAATGGGGATAATGGTTGGTTCTTTGGTTCACTATAGGTTATATTGTAGGGCTGGGTAATGACACAATTTTCATGATTTGATTAGATTACTATTCACATGCTTTCGATTCAATATCGATTATTTTGGATGTAGTATTTCAGATACAGTACATGGGAAATTTTCTAGAGCAAAAAAAAATCAACTAATGCTGTAAACAGAGTCAGTTGGTACTACTATAATAATACTGAAGGTAAATTAACTCAATGATGTTTTTATTATGAATAAAGTTTAGAATTACATAATCATATTTCTACTCCAATTCGTTTTTTTTTTAAATATAAACATTTAAATCGCGGCTGTCATAACTGATTTATTCAAACATGCATTAAATATTGAAGAACATTAAACATTTATAATGAATATGTAACGGTGCATAGCTATATTTATCAGAATGCTGCTTTCTAGGGTTCACTTTTCTAGCTGACTAATGAGTTTATGGTCACTGAATATGTTTTTCTGAGGTAAATGTGACGTTACGTGACATCGTTTACAAGCTGTTTTATTGACGTCTTTCCGAGGTTGAAACACTGATTGAGTGATTACACGAGACATGATACGGATTTCAGTAAGTTGTACTGTATATTGTAATACCTTCAGATGTTCATGCATGTTTATTTTGCGCTGTAACTGGTATTAAAGCGGAGGAGAGGATGATCACATGCTTCTCTTTAACTGAGGCGATCTGTCACGCCACATTAAACAGCACCAAAACAGTATTTATTTTTTGAATCTCATAATAAGATGGACGTCATTTGAAATCTGAGACTTTGCTTCATATCAAAAGTATCAAAGCTCAAAGATTATTGCGATTTATTGGATGGGAGGCGCTACATATTCTGCTCATTCATCAACTGAAAACAGACTAGACTAATTGATTCTTGGGATTTAAGAATCGATATCGGTTTGTAAAAATGAGAATCGATTAAAATCGAGAAACCAATTTTTTTTTTTTTTTTTTTTTTACCCAGCCCCAGTTGACAATATTGATTAATCGGTTTTAAATGATCTTCATTTTGATGAACTGATTGATTCTTTAAGCTCTTTTTTTAGTCTCTGCTGTTTTCAGTTGATGCTTGAATTAAACTTTATTAATCATTTGTAGAGTTTTGAGCTTCGTTAAGGCCCTGATATTCTCACAGCAAAGTTCTTTTTCATTTTTTTCGTTTAGGGGTAAAATAAAGTTCGAAATACTTAAACAGCAATATAGTGTTAGCGAACATCCAACGCCACCGTCGCTGCTGAGAGCGACGTTTAGATGAATATGTAAATATGTGCTGTGCACTTTCTGCCCAATAACAAAATAAACACGCAACAAATTTGTGCACCTATTATGTAATCTCCACAGACCAATGGAAGTACAAAGGTGTTTACCAGCTGAAGCGAACTTTTCTGGAAAGCTCACTTTGGCAGGCCGTTTCGAACTTCGTTCGCCTGACTTTGTTTGAAATGACGTAACAGCAGTTTGTTCTTCGATTTCGCTTGAAGAATATTGGGGCCTTTGAAATGAAACAAAGTCTCGGCTTTTAAATTCTGTCAGTTTTATCACAAAATTCAAACAATAAATACCGTTTTGAAGCTCTGTAATGTGCCATGACAGATTGCTGTAGCGCCTCAGTTCAAGCGGCATGTGAACGATCATCTCTTCCTCTTTACTAAACAAATAAATGTGCATGAACATCAGAGGGTATGTTGAAAGAAACGGTAAACATTTTCATGTCTTGTTTGATTGCTCAGTGTTTCAACTGTGGAAAGATGTCAGTAAAAAAGCTTATAAACAATGTCACGTAATGTTAAATTTACCTCAGGAAATATAATATAATATAATATAATATAAGCACTATATGATATATTCATTATATTTTTACTTAACAATTTAATGATTTCTTCATTATTTATTGTATGTTTGAATAAAACAAGTTTTGTTTTTTTTGTTTTTTAGGATGGACAGCATTAAAATGTTTCTATTTCAACAACGAAATGGAGTAGAAGCATAATTATACTGTTAAATATAAATGCTGCCTAATGTCCAATTTAAAAACAAATGTCAAGAAAACAATTTAAATGTTTGTCCACAAATTTTTGATTTACTTATATATATGTGTGTATATATATATATATATATATATATATATATATATATATATATATATATATATATATATATATATATATATATATATATATATATATATATATATATAATTCAATGAACATGTATATAATCTAATTATATTATATAATTATTTATAATTATATAATAATTGTTATATAATATAATATTATACAATTATCTAATTATATAACCTGAATTGTATACAAATGAATCAATATCAGATTCAATCAAGAGCTTGTGAATTGGAATCAGAACAGGAAATCTGTGTAAATTCCCACTCTATAGGTCTTCTCACCAAAAGCATTCCAGAATCTGCTTGTAACAAACTAGGTGTGAAAACCAGGTGTGCCAGGTTTTAGCATCAGTTTTCATCAGTTAAATGGTAAACTAAATCGTTGATTTGTATTGATGTCTATAGCACGTATGTATGCTTTTATTTTTGTAGTTAATTATTCACATTCAAATGTTATTAGTTGTTTTATGTTTGATTGAGATCCTGTTTTGTTCCATTTCCTCATCTCACGTGTTGTTTTGAGTAAGCGCGCTAGAACAACATTCATCAAACACATTCATATCTCTTTGAACACTGCAGGGACAGCGCAGTGCATGGGGTGGCCGATTTATCGTATAAAAATAGACCAGAGATGTATGTATGTCATTGCTTGTTAGTCATTGGGTGTGCCAGTACTCCCAGCAGGCTGCAGAATCAGACCAGAAGAGTGTTTTGCTGGTTCTCAGGAAATGTGGCTTGAGTTCATCTACACAGCATCATCTCCGAAGCATGTCGATGACCCCCCTCAGCATAGTTTCTGCTCCGTCAGTTTACTCAAACATATCAGTATGTGCACATGTTTTACTGATCCCCCTGCCCAATGTGTTTCTTATGCTGCGACCTGACCTTGCATCATTTTTGGCTGATTTATTTTATTTAAGATTCTTTTTCGGTGCTTATGTACGCTTACAAGCGGTCTTTTGATGCTTACGAGGAGTTGCCGTCTAGCATCTGTGCGTATTAATAGCAGAGCACTCAGATATATTGACTGTAATCCTTTATAGGGTTACAAATTTTCTTCATATTTTGGAAAAAAAAAAATCCCATTTGCGTTAAATTGCACAGATGATCCGTTTAGTCTAGTTGTGTAGGGTTTTATGTTAAGCCGTTTATTTTGGACGGATTGTTAAATAAGAAAAATAACAAACTCATAAAAGTGCATTGCTGGGGTTAAATGTCCCCAACATCCCCAGCACACTGAAATGAAATGGCCTCAGTCCCATCTTTGTAGTTTTAATGAATATTGTTTTTAACATACCAGCCAGGCAATTTGGATTTTCGTCTTGGTATGCAAATTGTTATTATTTGCAGATTTCTACAGTTTTCTATTTCACACTGGTTTCTGTTTCGGAACAGCAGAAATACTTTCTTTACCACAATAACCCCCAGCAAACTAAATAGCTACAGATGAGGAATGTTCCAAATATAAAAGGATAGAAAAACACCCCCATCGTGTTTACAGCTCTTGTTCCAAAGGTGTTTTCAATCTTGGAGGAAGTTCGCCAGCTATTCGCCTTGCGTGCCATTTTTAACCCTGCCTCGCATGAAAGTTCAGCTCTCTTCATGCAAATTCAGTCATTGCTTACTGCTTAGATCACAGTGGAAAGACAGGGTACAGGGAGAGCAGATTGAGGGGACATTAAACATCCCGTCTAAAGATGGTCCACAACTAGGGCAATGCTAGACAACAGACTGGCTGGATCTCGCATAGTTCAGGCAGATGTTCTCTGATTGCCTCTTAAACTGTTAAAGATATTAAACAATTTATTAGGACCCACAAAGAGTATGCTTTGGATTGAAAACAGTGTTTCACACAGGTTTGAAATATACTTGCGGTGGTAGCCGGGTGGAAAATCGTCCTATTACTCACAGCACAAAAATGGTCTACAACATGTGACAAACAACAAGAATTTGGCTTGGAAGACAAAAAGAGCTGGGTGTCATCCACATAGCAATGATAACTAATGCAATATTTCCTAAAAATATAACCAAGAGGTAATAAGTGAATTATAAATAAAAGAGGGCCCAAAACGGAGCCTTGAGGAACACCAGTGCTAACAGATGAAGAGTATGATCTGGAATTTTTAAGCTGGACAAATTGAGTACGCCCGGAGAGATGAGATCTAAACCAGGTGAGAGCGACACCAGTGATACCTACAGAGAATAATCTATCTAAAAGAACTTGATGGGAAATAGTATCAAAGGCCGCACTTAGATCAAGTAGGATAAGTATAGTTGAGAGTCCAGAATCAGCTGCCATCAGCAGATCATTAACTACTTCTTCTTCTTCGAAACAGCCCATTTCAAAGAAACACTTGGAGGCCCCCCATCATTCAGTCAAATGATTCGTTCAAAACGTGGATTCATTCAGTAACGATACATCACTGTGTTGCTCGGAGACATGCACCCTGAGGACAAATGCACAAGCCCTCTATGAAATTGTCAGGTGGATCAAGGTAATACCAAATCAGAAAGCTAGCTGACGGAAGACGGAAGACGGAAGCATAACATGACTTCATCCAAACCTTTTTTTTCTGTGTGTGTGCAATTTTTCTGTAAAAAGCAGTGCAAACACTATTACCATTTCTTCTTGCTCGTCATCCGATGTGTTTGTTTACACTAAAATCATGTTGGACTGTGAGAGATTTTACAAGATTGTAAATGGAATCTTGGTCACATCGCGGCACTATAGGAACAAAACCATTAAAGGTGCCATCGAATGGAAAATTGAATTTACCTTGGCATAGTTGAATAACAAGAGTTCAGTACATGGAAATGACATACAGTGAGTCTCAAACACCACTGTTTCCTCCTTCTTGTGTAAATCTCATTTGTTTAAAAGACCTCCGAAGAACAGGCGAATCTCAACATAACACCGACTGTTACGTAACAGTCGGGATCATTAATATGTACGACCCCAATATTTGCATATGCCAGCTCATGTTCAAGGCATTACACAAGGGCAGCCAGTATTAACGTCTGGATCTGCACAGCTGAATCATCAGACTATGTAAGCAAGCAAGAACAATAGTGAAAAATGGCAGATGGAGCGATAATAACTGACATGATCCATGATATCATGATATTTTTAGTGATATTTGTAAATTGTCTTTCTAAATGTTTCGTTAGCATTTTGCTAATGTACTGTTAAATGTGGTTAAAGTTACCATCATTTATTACTGTATTCACAGAGACAAGAGCCGTCGCTATTTTCATTTTTAAACACTTGCAGTCTGTATAATTCATAAACACAACTTCATTCTTTATAAATCTCTCTAACAGTGTGTAATGTTAGCTTTAGCCACGGAGCACTATCAAACTCATTCAGAATCAAATGTAAACATCCAAATAAATACTATACTCACATGATCTGATGTATGCATGATGAACACTTTGTAAAGATCCATTTTGAGGGTTATATTAGCTGTGTGAACTTTGTTTGTGCTGTTTAAGGCAAGTGCGAGCTCCGGGGGCGGGGAGCGTGAGGAATTAAAGGGGCCGCAGCCTGAATCGGCTCATTTCTCATTATGCCCCAAAATAGGCAGTTAAAAAAATGTATTTAAAAAAATCTATGGGGTATTTTGAGCTGAAACTTCACAGACACATTCAGGGGACACCTTAGACTTACCGTTCGATGACACCTTTAAATCTATGATTTTTTTATCGTCATGTTTGTGGTCTCTCACATTTTGAAAATCTTTTAGTGTGGAACAGCCTTTAGCTTGTTAAATGTTTCAGATTTCATTATATACAATTGCATCCAGAAGTATTGGGACATTTGCATTAATGACGTAATATCAAACTAAGTGGCATTTATTGTAGAGAAAGATTGTTTTTAAGCAAAACATAAAAAACAAACAAAAAAGTTTGTTAGGTTTCAAATGCTAAAATGCTCGATATATTGTTTAAAGTGAAGACACAATTAACATTTTCTTCACTTAATTGACATGCATTCACTTAAAATGACCTTAAGGTCAGTTGGTTAACAGTCACAAAGATACAAAAATTAAAATAGTTTGGAGTAAAAGGTCTGGCATCATCACAGGACTCAAAAGTAGGTTCAAATTTTTGCTTTATTTTTATTTTATTATTTAATTTGTATTATTATTTACAGATTATTTAATTTTATTGCTGCATTGCATTGCATTGGCATCTTATTGTGGAGCCCTGGTATCATTTGTTCTTGATTTTATATTCTATTACAGTATATAAAGTAGTTACAGTCTGGAAACCCAGACCAGGAGTAATTACAGAATGCTTTGAGTGGGAAAATATTGTCATGTTTAACATGAGCCAATTTTGCAAGGACACAATATGGTTTGCTTTTGCGATACTTGACATTCAGCATTGTAGCGTAGCAGGAATGCAAAAACCTGCAGGCAAGATGATACTGAGTATAACAGCACTGCTTACTATCATACATTTAAAGTGTCCAAATGATTTCAGAACAAACATGGATCCAATTTATAAGTGTCTGTTTTGATCCTGCAGGGTTCATTCTGTTCTGTAGATTAAATAGGTGTTACTCAATATAATTATATTGTGTTTTGACTGTGATCATGGTGATGTTTGTTTGGAATCTGATGGTTGAGTATGAAGTTTGTGGGTGAGAAATCGTTGTTGCAACATGAATTTACTCTCAGAATGTCAAACAGAGGAAAGTTGACATGCTTCACAGATGAAGGAATGACTGGCATTATTTCATGTTTTTTTTTCTCTTTGATCTCGGTGAGCTGCAGATTATGCAGTAGCTGAATGCTTTTGGAGTTTGTAAATTATTTACTGCCATTCTTATGAAAATGTTGCATTAATATACCAGCCAAAATCAAAACTTTAGTATGTTGACTCACGAATGTTCATCTTGCAGACAAGCATGTACTTAACTCAGAGTCTGCAGCTATATTGGTCACATTATAAGGGCTGAAGAGTCCCGTACATTCCTCTGTGCCTCAAGTTCAATGCTGAATGTCAGGGTCACTTGACTGCAGGCAAGCCACAGTGTGTCCTCACATAAAATGACTCGCGTAAAGCATGAAAATGTTTAACATCATGCCTTTGTAGATCATAAATGCATTTATATAGAACTGAACATCATGTTTCTTTTGTTTTGTTCTTTTATTTGTAGGCTTTTTACCCTTTTGTAGGACATAAAAATGTATACATGGCAGGTCAGACTCAAATATGGGTCCTCGTAAGACAACATTTTGAGCTCTTATACGTCCAGAGCATGTTCACAGTCCACTGCCACAGCTGCGTTTTCTTATGGGCTCAAGAAAAGATGCATTTTATCTGTAACAGGTCAGTTTGATTGGGTTCTTGATAGGTTTAAAATGTCAAAGCAGATTGGGTGTTCTGGTCTTTCACGTGGAATGCTTTCGATGAGACCTTTCAGCTGACAAACGAGCTGAATTTATGACCGTGCCGACGGCCTGTGTTCAGGTGCATCCCTGAGAGGATTCCTGTCGGAGATGACCTTTGATAGTGATTAAACTGGATGTTATAAATAAATAGTGTAGATGACGTACAGTGGTCATATGGAGCCTTTTGTTTATTCAGTTTTGCTCTGTTACTGTTCTTGAAGCAATGAGGGTTTAAAACAAACAGTAGAAAATTACCAAACCTCTATGATCATGAGATTTAATGATGATCTGTTCAGTATTATTCTTGTTAATATCACAGTGCTTTTAATACATGTTTTATTTGGCCAAGTTTTCTAAAGACTGTGCCTGAGGAGAGTTTTGTGCCTGTTCCTCATGCCACGACTTGCAAGTAAGATATTTTTAACAGTGCCTCTGTTTTAAAGGGGACCTATAATGCCCCTTTTCACAAGATGTAATATAAGTCTAATATAAGTCCCAGAATGTGTCTGTGAAGTTTCAGCTCAAAATCCCCCACAGATCATTTATTATAGCTTGTCAAATTTGCCCCAATTTGGGTGTGAGCAAAAACACGCCATTTTTGTGTGTGTCCCTTTAAATGCAAATGAGCTGCTGCTCCCGCCCCCTTTCCAGAAGAGGGCGGAGCTTTAACAGCTCAACAACAACAAAGCTGGAGAATCTCACGCAGCCAAAATGAGGATTGTCAGTAACGGTGTTCAGCCTTACATTGTTCAAACCGGAGTCGACACTGATGGAGAGACTCGGGAAGAAGTTACAACTTTTAGAATGAAACTGGACGTTTCTGAATGGTTAGTGGATAAATTTATGTAGTTGCTGTGGAGTTGATTCAACTCATCCACTAGCATGTGCAAAACCCGTATGGACGGCCACTATACATCGCATACCTGTTTGCCAAACAGAGCCATACACACCAGGCTAACGTTTATGATTGCTATCAAATGCTGTAAATATTTTCTTTCCAAAATATCGCTCGGATAGAAATGCTTCATTTTTAGCAATCAAGCTTCCCATATCACAAGAGGAGCGAAATCTGAGCAGCTCGTTTTTTCACATGCTTGCAGAGAAAGGCTTGCCTGGGTTGTCCTTTGTCATGTTTTCTGGTTTGTAACGTTTGAGAGGAGAATGTTGATGAATGGGTTCAAAACAGTAATTTGTTTCCATCAACAAAAAGTAAGTGGTCAATCGACATATCACCCAGGCTGATATATTGGTCAATATTTGACATTTTCTGATTGGCTGATGTGTTGAAAGCAGGTGTCAATAAAGACAATAAAAGTTTATTTTGACCTGACATTTTATTAAACCTGACAAAAATGCCCATTCCTAGTATGAATTTCTAAGAAATTGATTTGAGATTTCAAAGTTAATTTGCACAAACAAAGCAAGCTGTTCATTTAAATCATATTATAGTAGCCTATGCATTTGGTATGCATGTATTCAGAGGATGTCTTCAAGTGGTCGACAAACATTGACGTTAGCTGGAATACTTAAGTTGAACATCTCAAGGCTGTGCATGGGTTTCTTCTTCTGATAATGTTACTCTTTTACCTCTTTGTCACTGTCACCAAGATTGCTTGCCATTAACCTCTGTCTCAGGAGATATTTGCTCTTGCTGATATCTTCATTCCCTGGCACGCATATGGAGGCTTTTGCGTTATGGCCAGAATGATGGACTAAAATGTTCCTAACAACAAGACCCATTCATCTAACCTCCTACGAAAGTACGAGCCACTTGGCAGCGCTCACGGCATGAGCATTGCCTTCTCCAGCATGCTGGGACTGAGGCGGACATAGGCCCTTGGCACCTCCTGAAGCCAGTTGGCCTTATTGCTCCTGGCTGTAATGCTTGTTTTATGTCTCCAGCAAATAAACCCAGAATCCTCTGCTTTATTTCTACTGACTGCATCAAATGGATTATACCCCTCATCTTGTAAGCCTGAAGAAACACATACTTTCTCTACTTTATGTAGTCTTGTGGGAGGAAAAAAAATGTGGTGATATACATCATTAGTCATGTAGTCTGATTTATTTTACATGGGAGAAAATAATAACACTAGTGGTTTAACCAGAAATAATATTTATATATATACAGTGCCATTCAAAAGTTCGGTCGGTAAGACTTACTAATTGTAAGAAGTCTCTTAGATGCTCACCAGGGCTACATTTATTTCATGAAAAATACAATAAAAACAGTAATATTGTGAAATATCATGACAATTTAGAATAACTGTTCTAGTTAAAATGTTATTTATTCCCGTGATCAAATCTTAATTTTCAGCATCATTACTCAAGTCTTCAGTGTCACATGATCCTTCAAAAATCATTCTGATTTGCTGCTCAAGAAACATAAAGATCCAAAGAACAGCATTTATTTGAAATGGAATATTTGTGACAATGTTAAAAATTCCTTCACTTTTAATCAATTTAATGCAAAATAAAACTAATGATTTCTTTCAAAACAAAAAAAATTAATTGAATGCACATTTTTTGAATGGTATTTCTAACATATCTATTATTTATCTGAATGAAACATGCCTTCTGTCACAAAAAAAAAAAAAAAAAAAAAAAAAACCCTGAATGTTTTGTGGTCACTAATGTTTGCATGTTTGCTGTTTGAGACATCTATGTTCTGATGAAATAAAAAATTCCTCGTCGGAGCCCGACATCCTATAATGAAGGAATGTGACCTCCCACAAAGGGGGGGATCGTAACCGTTTGTGTCATCTATCTCATCTGTTGCTCTGACTTTTTGAACTTCTCTTCCCTTTCCTCCAAATCCCTGTTGTAATCTGGAATGTGCTTTGTACTTCCGGGAAGGACGCATAAAGTATTTAGAAAATGTGTAAATAGTTGTAGTTCAGTCTGTTGTCTATATAACAGAGGCACTTTTGGAGATTGGATATTGTTTATAACTGCACATCTTTCACTGTTTTATAAATGGAAGGCTAGTTGTGCCGTTAGGCAGGCATTGCACATACTAAGGACTTTGAGTTGATTATGAATGATTCATGATTTCTCCTACTCAATTTGCTTTGCTGGTGTCACCAGGGGCAAATGTACGAATGGCTAAAGCTCACGTCTCACAGCATTTTTTGTCAGTATTTGTAAAACAAAGGGGGAAAAAGAAAACAAAACAATCCCAATCCCAGCATGCATTTTTTTTTTTTTTTTGTCAGGAAGATCTTTTCATGAGTAATCACATTGTGAACTGCTTGGAAATCACAGGAAAAGCATCACCAACAGCTAGTCATAGGTGAGATTTTCCTCATCATAACTGCCACTATCCAGATCTTTCCTTTGGGTCTGTGTGCAGAAGGAAGCTTAAAGGGATAGTTCACCCAAAAATGAAAATTCTGTCATAATTTAACCACCCAATTTTGAAGATATTTTGAAGAATGTCAGTGACCTAACAGTTGATGAGCCCCATTGACTTCTATAGTAGTCAGTTGCACCCATCAACTGTTTGGTTACCGTCATTCTTCAAAATATCAGGTTTGAAACAACATGAGGGTGAGTAAATGATGTCAGAATTTTCATGTTTGAGTGAACTATCCCTTTAAAGCCGGAAAATCTTTTTTTAAAGAAAATTCATGAGATTGCCAGAATATTTTGGTGCTGATTTAATGGAAACATTTAGACTTGTTTTGACTAATAAATATGAAAAGGAAATGTATGACAGTGTACAGTGCACACAGGACCTCTGAGAGCTACGTGGCCCCTTGAATTGATTAGTATCTGCAGTTCCTGGCAGAGGGCAGGCGAAGCGTAACGAAACAAAGGACCAGGGAGCTGAGCCATACTCCGAGAGCTTTGTTATTTCCTGCTGTCTCTGTTCATCACGGCTACCAAAAGAAAACCTGCTTTCAAAGGACCCATAGCAGTCCCACAAGTTCAAAAGCAGCCAATGAGATCCCAGTATTTAACAAGATAAAGATGCACACAAATAAAGGCACTTTGGCTCAGCGGCTTGAGTGCTCCGGATTGTCTGGTGTGCCCGTAATGTCTCATTCTCACTGGGGGACCAGCTTGGTTAACGTCATTCAGACAAAACAGGAAAAAATTGCTGACTTCTAGCTAGACAATTCCTGGTTATTCAAGTTTCTGGCTAAAGGGGAAGGTAATTAGGGGTCTAAGCTGGTCTTAAAGGTTACAGATCCCAGGTATGGACCACATGTGGATTGGTGGGAAATCACAAGGGGTTGAGGGTGTCTTACCCCACTAATTAAGTCCTCCCAAATAAAGTCAAAACAAGAGGTCGGGGGTTTAAAAAAATTAAATTATATGTATGCAAGGAATATTTCAAATGTTTCAGTTACCATAAATGTTTAGATCAACTACTTAGTCAGACTTAGTCATTTTTGCCTGATGTCGAATAGATGCTTGTCAACAATGGTAAGTTGCTTGGGAACTTTCTGTTGAGTGGAACATTGACAAAAAATTGGTACAATTTTCATCACCTTTTATTTAAATGATAGTTCATGCAAGTATGTGACATAAATCCATCCATCCATCCATCCATCCATCCATCCATCCATCCATCCATCCATCCATCCATCCATCCATCCATCCATCCATCCATCCATCCATCCATCCATCCATCCATCCATCCATCCATCCATCCATCCATCCATCCATCCATCCATCCATCCATCCATCCATCCATCCATCCATCCATCCATCCATCCATCCATCCATCCATCCATCCATCCATCCATCCCACATGTAGGGTTGTGGAGATGATGGAGCCTATCCCAGCATCTTGGGCTGTAGGCAAGGAAGCACCCTGGACAGATGGCTAGTCCATTTGTTTTATATAAAAAGTCTTTAGTGGACATTTGGATAAAGAGATTTTGGGTTGTGTGACCCTAACTACTCACAAAAAACAAAACAAAAGCCACTGCACACAGTGTGTGAACTGGATCGCTACCATGATCCTCTGTCAACATTTGCTAAACCCCAAACTGCCCTAATGGGGTTGTCTTTTAGTGCAATTTGGGAACCTTGAGTCGCTTTGGATAAAAAGCATCCGCTAAAACCAAGTAATCAGGTAACCATGACATAATGTTTGACTGTATGTACATTTCTGTTCAACAGTGTTTGCTCCCTTCACTCTGTGAATTTATCCCCCCTGAGAGTTGGTTTCTCCAAGCGCGCTCAGCACAGAAGTACCTCTGTGAACATTATCGACTCTGACATGTGGTTAAGTGGCCACCAATTATGTTGGCCCACTCACTGCAGGGTGTGCCGCATCCTTGCCTCCATTTCACCAGGGAAACAGTGTTGGTGCATTTGACACCAAATAAACATGGCACACGTTTTCGTAGGAGGTCACTCTGCAAGTGCTGTGTGTTTGAGTTGCTTATAATTTTTGCATTTGGGAACATTCGTCATGAGAATTGTTTATAAATCTGTTGTTGAAGGGCTCCAGACTAACATCTGAGAGCAGTAGCACTGGTGCCACTAATTACTCGTTTCCACCGAGTGGTACAGTTTTTGGTATTTCTGTTTCGATTGTCAGAAGTTGCGAATGATACCAAAATACCAAACCGTGCCGTACCACTTTTTTGGGACCCTTTCGTTGGGGTACCTAGCACAGATTCTGATATCAAAAGGGTGGAGCTAGACTCACTGCAGAATGTTGATTGGTTGACAGAGAATCGTCACTCGCGCGTGCTAACAATGGGAATGACAACACGAGGCGACATTTCTGCCACAATACCATGGTTACAGTAAGCGTTATTACATTAAATCCATGGTGAATGTTGCTGATTTGTGGACTGAAAGGCCTTATATAACTTGTTTGTTCATGTTTCTCCTGGTTTCCATGTCAGCACTGTTTGGTCTCATATCATTAGGGTGACCACCATCAAACAAACCAAATGTGGGACGATTAATAAGTTTGTGTGGGACAATGTGGGACATGTTTCCAACACTAAAACATAACCTGAAGCTGTTATATAATGTCTATCTAACTTAATAACAACATTTGTATTCTGTCTTTTAGCTGATAAAAACACTTTGTTCTTTAGTCCCTTCCAGAAAACACCATTACATCACAATGTAACATAACATGTCTTTATTTTACATGTTATTTAAATTCAACATCACTGACCCTAAAGACAGCAGGCATCATGCAGATAACTATTTTTAATAAGGTGACCAGATTTCTGAAATGAAAACTGGGGACATTTCCTATTTTAGGTGAACAAAAATCTCATTTGTTGTTATCCATTTAAAAAACAGGGACAACACATTTTTTTATGTTTTTGTTTTTAATTGCTGTGGGTTCCTTATATGGAATATCTTATCTTATAATCTTATAAACGTTATCTTATAGGCTATTATTACATGAACAATTATGATTTAGTTTTATTATTAGGATTTTTGCTCTGGTTTAAATACAACCAAATAAACTTTTACACGATTAATAGTAACCACTGTAAAAGCAGTTCTAAACAATACTGTTATAGCCTAACATTCGTGTGACTTTACAAAAACATATTACATTTCAAAAATAAAGCATAAATAGGCCTATAAGAAGATAAATATTTAACAAATATGTTTTAACATTATTGAATTTAATATTTGAATTTTCACATGCTGTAGGCTACAGAAATTAGGCTACAACTGTTTTAACTTTTAACTAATTTTAACTATTATTTTGCATTTTAGACTTATTTTAAGCACAAAGTATGTGTATTGTTTCATTTTATTTTTTATTTATTCATATCTGAGTGTACCTTCACCACGTAGTTAAGACTTGTGTGTGGAAATTGCTGCGTTAATGCAACGTTAAACGTTTAAAATTGTGCAAAACAATCTCGCACCCTGTTGAGGCCCTGTTATAAAACATACAAACAGTTTGAATAGGTAGTATGTTACTAACCTCGAAACTGATAACGATGTTTATTTTGATATTTGACGATAATGGCGCTTTGCTTTGCTCTGGTCCAGATCCAGATTACGTTCCTCATGAAGTAGCGGCGCGCGCGCGACCAAGTGTAGCTGCACAGCCCCCTCTTTTGGAGAACATGATCACTACACAATTGCTCCAGCAGGCTGCTGTATGCTCGTCGGAACAGACTGATGAAAATGCGGGACGTTTTCTCAATATGCGACGTGCGGGACAAGGAGTTAAAATGCTGTGCGGTACAACGCAAAGCGGGACGGGTGGTCACCCTACATATCATGGTTTATAGAATTCCACGCCAAATTTGAAAGGATCTCGCAGAGATGTTATTAATACGGCACTGAATTCAAATGCTTTCTCACTGGATTTACCAGTGCTGTGTAGTAACGGTGTCACATGATCGAGATTTCCTCACTAGTAAACCTGTTCTGAGCTCGCACTGCACTGTCTAATATTGGTCTGAGCTGATAAACCGTCCGCTCTGCGCAGCTTGAACGAGAAGGGCGGTTTCGTTCTGCTTTCGTTTAGTTTGTCGTTTGATGTTTTTCATGTGCAACAGAATTGGCAGCTCTTATCAGTTGGGCAATGTGGTGGTCGCACCAGTGCGACCTCTAACAAAATTTAGTCTCACCGGCAAGAAAAAAGGTCACAGGTTGGAGCCCTGTGTTGTCAACAAAGAAAGGGATAAGCTCTCCCTGGTCAGGTTTTCCTTCGTTTTTGTCTTTAGCTGATCACATGCCTGACACTAATAACACATAGCAGTCTTGTGCTATAGTGCAACGTCAAGATATTCTTGTGTAACCAGTTGCTTCTCATAAAATCCTTGTTATCCGCTTCAGTATGACATAGTAAAAGTTTAAGAGTCCTGTAATGAACAGCCATTGTGTGGCGAATAAAGGAAACCCTCCCTCCATTCAAAAGCAGGGCCATTTTCTCCTTCCTGCTGAGAGTGGCCGACTCACGTGACAGTCCAACCTGCAGCATGGAGCTGTTTAGTCAGCTGAAAAACATAAACAGAGGGAAGATAGCTGATTGGAAGGAGGGAAATGTGGGTGGTGACAGACTCTCTGAAAACCACAGGAAACACCTGTGCCCACTTCACTATCGCTGCACTCACAGGCAGGGGTCTGCAGTGTGACGTAGACCCATATTGTGCCTCAGTCCACTCCTGGGACAAAGGTGTTTACACATGGCTGCTCAAAGCACACTGTACTGGAACCGTTTGTTGTTTAGCTTGTGAAGTTCAACAATGCTGCTGTTGTTGTTGCTGCTGATGTTTGGTTGTTTGCATGTTATATGGTAATTCAAAAAGAGGTTTATTCCCAGTGATGCATGAACGGAAGTCATGTCCATGGAGGAATAGTTTCAATTCCAGGGCGATAAAGTTCCCCATTCAGATTTCCCTCATGTTGGTCACACAAATTCGCAGAGTTGACAAAACACAAAACTGCTTGGTTAAAAAGTAACTTCTGTGTGAGCGCTGTTTCATACATCAATACACTATTGACAATAGACAGTAGAGCTTTTTTCACTTAAATGTCTCTAATGTGAGTTTTTGCCCTGTTTGCACACTGCTTTTTGTTTAAATTCTCTTTCCCAGAATGTTACAGGCTATTATTTTAGGATGCAGGCACAGTTATTAGTAGCACTTGCTTTTGTTTATACTTAAGGATGTGTACAAACCCATAACTCTATTAAACAACAGTGCACAACAGTGTTGCCAAGTCTGTGGTTTTCCCGCGGAATTTGACTCTTTTGCACTGTTGCCGCGGTTTGTTGTGTTTTTTTCCAGTGAGCTAGTTTTGGCCATGATTGGCTGGGTTTTGAACATCAATTGGGCTGGTTGTGATACGCAAACCTGGCAACCCTGGTGCATAACTTGTCAAATCACTGTGGACATGAAAAGACCTCAAATCAAGCAGCCTGTTGTGTAGTGATATATTGTTACTTTTTTTTTGTGAGTGATCATAAATTTTTTTTTCACACTATGGCAGATAAACTGGTGAAAAAAACAAACAAAAAAAACATCGACTTGCTTTGCACAAGGGACCCAAGCCATGTTTTGGGACCAGAATTTCAGAGACTTTGGGATGAACTTTTCTCACTTACAACATCATAGCAACATAAAAACACTGAGCACCACAGCAACCATAAAGCAAAAACATCGCAACGTAGACATTGTGATATGTTTTTTTCCGATACAGTAAGCTAAATTACTTCACAGCTATCAAACAGTGTAGTTGAGGTTGAGCTCCACCTACAGGACAACACTGGTGTATGTGTGAAAGATGAAAAAGAAGTAGTAAACATCCCAGTAGACCTTAGCTGACCTTTTTTGTTTGTAAAGAACGTGCTACCACCTGTCCTACCATTTTTTTTTTTTTTTTTTTACACGAGTAAAATTCATTGCCATATTCCGGGCAATGCTGGGAAGTTCCAAGGATGTTTAAAGTGTTTCCCCCACTGCTGTTTTGGGAATACAAACTGAAAGCAAAATGTTTAGAGTGAAACATCACTCAACTCTCTAGAGGACTGCTGCATGTTTGTATTGTTAGGATCGAAAGTCTTCAGGCTAAAATTCACCATTTAAAATGTCAGTGTGTTTTCAATTTATACTGTTTTAGAAAAGGAAATTCATCTCAAGTGAGGAAATCTCCCCAGAGGAGCGGACTAGTGAAGAGCACGACAGATCCAGCTGTATGAGCTACTCACGGGACATGTGCGGCTGAAGTAAATGACACGTTATACTCTCGCCAGATCGAGGACATGCCGTTTGCCTTTTCCTCTGCATTTCTGACATGCAGGAATTATCATCAACTCAATAAATTATAGGTCATGAAATTACGATGCTGTCAATATGTTGCTCGTTTGGCATTTTTAGCATCTCCACATTACTCACCCTTCATGACTCTGGTAAATTATAAGCATCCCCATTGACCAACTAAAAATATCTGTCCCTAAAGTGAACCATATGTGCGGTATTGCATAACTGACCATATGAAATATTCTGGTCATAGCTGAATTTAGAACAATGTCGTATTGGTAATGTGAATTCTGCATGTGTTACCTCAGATTTGGGGGTAATTTAGATCTGCTAGCACATGCTGTGATAGGGTAGGTCCATAAAAACACTTTTTTTTTTTTTTTTTAAATTTCCTTTGACCCTGAAGATGTTCTCAGGAAGTGTTTTCATCACAGGTTATTCCAGGTTTCCTTCAGCTCAACACATTCAGACAGAAGAATGGGGTCTCCATCTTGGCTCAGCTGAGCATTTCCTACCCTTGGTCTGTGGCTGACAGAAATAGACTGTCCCGTATTTGGATTCAGCATTCGCTGCTGTCCGTTTTGATAAAACTGTACAGTGTTGACAGGGGACGACCAGTGCTGACACCTCTTTCCCCTGTGTTATTGTTCTTCTTCCTGTGAGATTTTCAGCTGTTGTCCAGGTCTAGACGTGAATGTTGTGATGGGCCAAAAAGTGTCTATTCCATTTATAATCTATATTCTCACACTTTATGAAAACACACCCTTTCTTTTTTCCCCACACACTGCC